>OZ053300.1:30432633-30959576 GCA_964056655.1 Arabis hirsuta | reverse complement strand
TTTGCTTGGTGGAATCTTACCATCGAAACCATAAACAAAACAAAAACAAAAAACCATATGCACATCAAATATGTAACAAATTAATTGAGGACTAGATTCTAACGAAACCTATTAATTCCAACTTCTAAGTGATCCCATAGCCTAAAAGCATTTTCTCGTTAAATTTTTACTTGAAGATGAAGTATTATAGCTAGCTAGGTTTTTCAACAAGCTAGCCATTAGGTTCAGATAGAAAACCAAAAGTATATATATAGTTACGAATTTGAGTTGTATATAGTGTATAATGCTATAACGACTTGAAAAGTAAATAGTATATTTTAATGTATATGTACCCATACATAATGTACTTACAAATTGTGATAATCAATGTGGGGCTGAATGCTTCTGATCACTTGACACTACAAAAAAAAAGTGTCAAATATAGCCTCTTGATCACTTGAAAATGTGGGGCTATTTTCTTGTAGTGACAATAAATAGCCTCTTCAATCAATGATCATCACTGGTCATTCTTGGCTAACAACTATTCAAAAGATTAACAATGTTCTACACTTTTAAATTCACATCGTTATTTCTCAAATTCTAAGTATAAGATTAAGTCCAAGTAATCAAACAACTCATTTCTTAATATACCTCACATTTGAGGCAAATATATTAATTTAATAGTATTTGCAGTAAAGTGGTCCTAACAGGTAGAGATCACGACAAAATCAAGGCTGAGCAAAGGAGGATGAAAGTAATATTACACACGCATATATAACTTATTAAGTGCTGATTATACTACAATTACCACAAATCTTGCGTAGATAATGTAATAGTATTTTATAATTCATGAATAATTGACACACGGTACATAATATTATTACTTAAAGCTAGTAGCTAAGTCTCTCAACACTCCGAAGTCAAAAATGTTGTTTATCTAATAAATAGTAAAAGCCTGTTTGCGACATGGATAAATACAGGCACAATCTTGTACTCTTCAACTAGCTATGTGTGTATGGTTCTATGACAAGAAGCACAATCATTACTACTTAATTATAATTGACTGTTAATTAAGTTTAGCATGCATACGACATAATGCACATGATTAAGCCGCCGGAGCCACGTCACAGTCGTCGTCGTCATCGTCTCCTCCATTCTCGTGGGCACGAGTTACTGAGTAAGGAATCGGGCAAGCCCGAGTTGACTCGTGTAGCCTGCTTTCTGCCTTGTGACTCATCACTGCCATTTTTAGTTAGGGTTTTTGTGTGTTTCTGATTTACCAGTGGGTTTTAGTGTGTGAGTTGCAGATGTGGAGCTCATGAAATGCCTCTTAATTTATAGCAGTAGTTCTAGGTTTAATTATTCCATTTCCTTTATAAAAATATCCTGATAAAAAAAAACATATCTAAATATTCGCTCTTTTAATTGGTACAAATTTAAATTTTCAAAAATAATTTTTAGCTAAATGGTTAAAATGATGAAAAGGACTAGTGGAACAAAAATAAAAAATATACGAAAATAAAAGAATAAATTTATTCCACACATTCTTTTGCATAGTAATAAACGCCGTATATTTTAAGAAATTTATTTTTCTTTTAAGAAAATGAGGAAAATGTATTGTTCATTCTATTTAACGTATAGATTGGCTAGACTTAATCAAACTATAAATGAATGCTTTTTTTTGTTATCAACGATGAATGCTTATTTACAATTTTATCTTTCTATCTAGACAAGTGACAACCATTGGCACCATATTTATAATATTTTAAATAATGTCCGATTTAATTTGTATCAGAAATCTTACATGAAAAATGTCGTCTAAACAAATATATTATAAGACTTAGGTTATTTGACTCGTAGTAAAATGTTTGAACTGCTTCAACCTTTAACAACTTTTATGGAAGAATCGTGATTAGGCGTATGGAGAAACTTATTATAGAAATTAACTTAAAAAAAGAAGTCAAAATCAGTGTGTCAGTTGAATCAACATTGACTCAATTATATATATATAATGAGGTCAATGAGCACAGAATAGTCACATATCTTAATATATAATCAAGGCACCATATTGAATTAATTGTTAACTTGCTTAAACACCTAAAATGACAAGTGAAATGCCAAAAAAACATTTGAAGATACCTCTTTTGGCCTTTATTGAAAGCTAAAGAAAGTAGAAGGAGAAAGAAGAGTGTGTTCTGACATGGCCATGGTTAAGACCACAAGTTGTTACTACGTGGCACGTGAAGGCCCGCACGTGAGCCGAGCTCATGGAAGTTGGTCGCAGCTCACGTTTCACACGTGGAGGGAACAGTTCATGCACACTCTAACGTTGCCTCGCCATGCGCCTTCTTGTCCAATGTCTTGTCTATATATATATACGAACATCTGATCCCAAAAAAAAAAATATATATATATATACAAACATCTACATCTTGCTTTTGGGGCTACTTTTAAAGCCTAAAACCATAAAGCTCGTGCTATATAGTCTTGCACTATATGTTGGCTACTTTAATTGGAATAATATATATCTTATAGAGAATTGAGAACATGTTACATATCCCATCTTTTTTTTTTTCTCTAAACATGTTAATATCATTTACTGAATGTTAGTGTTACAAAAGTTTGCAATCTATTACAATGCTTCTTCCTTGACAAAAATAAAATAAAAAATAAGAAAAACATTCATTTTAGAAAAATATAAAAATCAAATATGGATTTAACGTAACCAAAGCTCTATCAAATTGCGAAAGTGTCTTCGTTGCTGCCTAGAGTTGATGATGTTCCGGATTTCTCTATCAATGAAAGTGAAAACAGTGGCTGGTGGGATGCCATCAGTGCCGGCTCAAATATTTTATAGGCCTAGGGGCAAAATTTCAAAATAGGCCCCTCAAATATCATAAATATGTAACCCAAATTTTTTTGTTTGTGGTATAATCCAATACATTAAACGATTATGTTTACCAAACACTACAACAATGTATCTTTGCAACTTTTGTTCTTATGGATGTAAATAACACAACCAAAACAGAGTTCTTCATTAGGCTTCTCCTTCCTCCCTCCTTGGTAGCTCTTCTTGTAACCTTTTGTTTTTCCAAAATCTTTCACACTGGAACATCTTCACACCGTAACATACACCACAGCATATGCTTTCTCGATCTGGAAAAAGAGAAGAAGCAAGCAGTAGTTATTCCAAGAAGACAAACTAATCATAGAAAACGGTTTCTTCGAGCTTTTTTTGATGCAAAATCATGAATAACAGATTCAAAATCAATCTCCACCAATATGTTCTTTTCAATGCAAAGAATAGCTAAACCATTCAATCTTTCTTGAGACATCGATGATCTTAAATAATTTTTCAGTAACATTAATTTCGAGAAGCTCCTCTCTGCCGAGGCTACAGTCACAGGTGTAGTAAAAAGAATTCGATAAGCAATTGAAACATTCGGATAACAGCCTACATTTTCAACAAACTCAAGAACTTCACTTGGTTCCATAGGTACATCGGATAAAGTCGTTTGCAACACTCTCAATTTAGAATATAGATCATTTGGATCAACATCCGAAGAACTACCAAGAGAAAAAGTTTTATAAAAGTTATTGCAATGCTCTTGTAGTTCACTATCTTCTAATACCTTTAGCTTAACATAATCAAATAAGAACCCAAAGACACTTTTAAAATTCTTCATTTGATCAAATCTGTTTTCCATCGAAGTTCTTGCCATGTCCACAACAACTAAAAAATAGTCAACTCTAAAAACATCTTCACCCGATTGTACCTCTTCACCAAAATCAGTTTCATCAAACTGTTTTTTTTTTCTAAAGACACGACGCTTTTTGGGAAATATAGGATCAACATCCAGATCACGAGCAATATTTTGAGCTATACTCGAACTAGAATTAAACCCTTCACGTCTATCACTACAAGAAAACACAGTTTTAGCGTCGGCAAAATTCGATGCTAAATCGATGCTAAAGTCCTTTAGCATCGACTTAGCGTCAAATAACAATTCGACACTAATCTGTCGATGCTAAACAGCCTTCGACGCTAATTCGTCGCTAAATTAGCGTCGAATTATATTCGACGCTAATTCGATGGGTATATCGATGCTAATTCGATGCTAAATTAGCATCGACATAACACGGATCCGATGCTAAATCGACGCTATTTAAGCGTTGGAAAAGTCGACGCTAAAACGATGCTATATTTCGATGCTAATTCGACGCTAAATTAGCCTTTCGACGCTAAATTAGCATCAAGGCTAATTTAGCGTCGAATTAGCATCGGATCCGTCCTATGTCGATGCTAAATCGACGCTAATATAGCGTCGAATTAGCATCGAATTATAATATTTTTTTTAAAAAAAATCTTCAATGAAAATATTTTTAATAAATTTCAAAATTTTTTAAAAATTAGCAAATTTTATATTTAAATGCGAAAATAAAAACAGAAATTGTTTAAAAACACTGAAAATGCAAACAGAAATTACAATTTAAGGTTCGTCTCTTAAATTAATGTTGTCTCTATATTCATTCACCATCGCTTCGGCTTCATCGTCGAACTGCGGTTGACCTGTACCTGGAGGTGGCTGTGCAGGACGCGGTATCTGGCAGAGGGCAGCAGTTAAAGCCGGGTTATCCACTGCAATAATGTCCATCAAATTGGTCAATACCGTGAGTTGGCCTTGCATCGAACTGTTGGTTGACCGCAGATCCGCTTGTTCCGTCTTTAGCCGCTCAATCTCAGCATTAGCAGCGGTCAACTGCGTTGCCAACTACGGCTATACTGAGCGATAGAAGAAGCTGCTGGGAGATCGGTGATGGATCCAACACCCAAGATCTGTCCTTTTTTCTTAGGTGCAACCTATAAAATGAAAACGTTATAAAATCAAATTGTTAAAAATGTGATAGAAAATAAAATAAAATATTATATTTAAAACTAAAAAAATTACCTCTTCGTAAATTTTATCATAATCAGCGACACCCATTGTAGACTGGACAGAGCTACCACCGGGAGAGTACTATGACTCTAGCTCTGCCACTCGAGCGTTGTAGGCGTTGAACGTTTGTTCCGCTTGAGCGGTAACAAACGTCACATCCTTGCGCCGATGAGTCCTCTCCATGACTTTCACAATCGGAGAAAGCTGGTCGCCATCGGACTGTAAAAAAAAAAAATATATATATATGTATATATATATATATATATAAATTAGATTATATATATAATATATAAATCAACTAATATAATAAATTATTTTAAGAAAAAATCAATCGTATAGTGGCGTATGATGATTGACCCGCACAATGCTTGGCTGGTCCATCTCCTTCGGCCACTGGCGTAAGACGGGATGCAGAACACTTCGATGATTTCGCTATCGAAGAGGGTTCCTCCCAATACTGAACTAGACCCGCCCAAACATCGGGATCCATCCCCGGAGGCATCGCATCATCGCCTTTCGCCCGCCAAGCTTTCTTCCAGTTACCGACAGTGCCGTTGAGACGCAATTTAGCCTTCTTCTCGAAGGCCTCTCGCACTTCGTGAGTACGAAATTCTTCTCAGTGCCACTTTTGCTACAAAAATACGAATAATATTAGTAATAGTTCTAAAATCAAATAATTTATTAAATAAAAATAAATAATATAATATGACTTACCGCCCATGACTCAAACCAAATATCACGAACCGATTGTGGCGTCTGCGTCCGCGTCCAATTAGCATGCGACATATGGAAATAGCCGATGATGACTTTGGTGACCGAACGAGAGACACAGTTATCGGTAAACCTATAAAACAAAATATTTTGACGTTAACAAGTTATTTAAAACATATAATTATAAATTAACGAGAAATATTGTAAAAAATTAAACATACCAAAAAGTATTGGGAGGCTTCAGCGGATGGAGCATCTTAACCCGTTCGTGATGACCAGGTTGGCGAAGAAGCTCAGCAATCCGCATCATAAGAGGCGGGTTTGGCAGTGGAGGCGCCTGATCCGCATCATCGGCCTGAGCTGCTTCGTCTTCATCTCCTTGTGGCGGTGGCGGAGCTCGCGGTTAAACTCGTGGTGAAGGTCGTGGACGATAGTTCACGGCCGATTGGGAACCCGAACCCGATCATGATCCCGATCTGCGACGACCACCTACGGATCCGGGAATCGTAGAATCCTCGCCGAATAACTCTCCGTATGAAGGGGGACCCACCTATAAAATCAAAACAAATTTATTAAAATAAGCAATGTAAAATATAAATATTAAATAAAATTACAATAACTAAATACATTATAACATGTAAAAAAAAATCCTAATAAACGTAATAATTTAAAAAAAAAACATAACAATTTTTTGTAAACATATAAATGGTGAAATAAAAACGAATTTATTAAATTAAAATACGTAAAAAATAAATTCATAAATTCATTTTTTTAACAAAAATTTATTGAAAAAGATAATTTAATAATTTCACAAATAACTTGTAAAATAATTTTTTAAAAAGATAAATTCATAAATTGTTTTTATTAAAAAGATAATTTTTTAAAAAGATAAATTCATAAAAGATAAAAATTTTCATAAATAATTTATAAAATAATTTAACAAAATATAAATCCAAAAGTTGAAAAAAAAATTCCATTATTATTAAATCAAATTTTTTTTTTTCATATATCCAAAAATTTAACTTATAAAACTTTTTCATACAAATTAACAAACCTAAATTCCCTTTCCTACAATTCCAATTCCTACATATTTATCCATACATTTCATTCTTTGCAATCTCTAAACATTTTTCTTAAACCCAAAATACAAATCTAAACATAATACACATAAGAAAAAATTAAAAATACACATACCATTTCAATGAGAAGAAGAAATCGACGGCGGCGGTAACTCTGGGAGAAACCGTGAAATCGGCGACGTCGGGAAGTGGAATCGGCGGCGACGGGAAGTAGATTTCACGGCGACGGCTCGTGAAATCGGCGGCAACGGGAAGCGGATTTTGGCAGCGACGGCTGGTGAACTCGACGACGACGGCTCGTGAACTCGGCGCAAAAGAATCGGAAATTGCCGGCGGCTCGCGGCGGAGAAGAAGAAACAAAATTGGGGAGAAAATTTTTAGCGTCGAGTGCTATTAATTTTTTTCATTTTCCGCGTAAAGATGGGTTGGCGCGTGGTGGCGGTAAATCCAAAATATTTCAGATTAGCGTCGAATTAGCGTCGACTGCGACTTAATTCGACGCTAATCTGAAGTATTTTAACTGCAACTTAACCAAAAAACTGATACATTTTATATTTTTGATTTAGCGTCGCACAATTAAAAATCCGATGCCTTTTCTATTCTTTACCCTAAACTCTATAAATCAAATATTTCAGATTTAGCGTCGAATTAGCATCGAATTGTTCAGATTCGATGCAAAGCCGTTGCTAATTAGCGTCAAAATAGCTTCGAAATGTGTTTTTCGAGGCTATTTCGACGCTAACTCTAAAATATTTGATATATAGGGTTTAGGGTAAAGAAACCAGGAAGGGTAGAAAACAATCTTAACCATGTCAATGTTTCTTATAACCGAATGATTATAAAATTTGGAATTTTTTTTATCATACATAATTGTACATAATGTTAATGTTGATATATGTAAAACTATATAGGTTTTTTCAAATCTTTATTCATGCCTGACATTTGTTATAAACTTTCAATACATAATTAAACAAACGCAATTAAGATACAGTAAAGATAACAACTACGTATAGACAAGATTAATTATGATATATGAATAAAGATTTCAAAAAATCTATATCGTTTTACATATATCAACAGTAACATTATGTACAATTATGTATGATAAAAAAAATTCCAAATTTTATAATCATTCGGTTATAAGAAACATTGACATGGTTAAGATTGTTTTCTACCCTTCCTGGTTTCTTTACCCTAAACCCTATATATCAAATATTTTAGAGTTAGCGTCGAAATAGCCTCGAAAAACACATTTCGAAGCTATTTCGATGCTAATTAGCAACGCCATTGCATCGAATCTGAACAATTCAATGCTAATTCGACGCTAAATCTGAAATATTTGATTTATAGAGTTTAGGGTAAATAATAGAAAAGGCGTCGGATTTTTAATTGTGCAACGTTAAATCGACGCTATATTAGCGTCGAATTAGCGTCGGATGTCCACAATTCGACGCAAATATAGCGTCGAATTAGCGTCGATTTGGACATCCGACGCTAATTCGATGCTAAAGTAAAAATATTAAATATTTCGGTTTCGGTTAAAGATAGCAGATCGGATAAAAACAATCTTAATCATGTCAATCGTTCTTCAAAACGAATGGTTTTAAAATTTGAAATTTTTGGTAAATACATATAATGTTACTGTTGATATAGGTAAAACTATATAGGTTATTTGAAATATTTATTCGTAACATTTGTTTTAAAATTGTAATTCATATATACCTATACAATCGTAATTAAGATACAATAAAGATAACATTTATGCTTCACTGTCCGAATTATCATTTGAGGTATCGTCATCATCATTAGTACTTTCTGCACTTTCGTTCATAAACTCGTTCTCGGGATTTTCTGCATCGGTAGCATCGGGAAGTATTTCAACTTCTCTATTTTGCGGATCTATCAGAATGATGCTGTCTAGATCTTATTCTGGAGTTGTTAGATCCATGGCAGTTTCATATTGCAATGGCGCGTCGTCGGATTCAACTATAATTCCTCTCGGAGCTATTTTGAGCACAGATAGCCATGAAATCCCCGTTTTCCTGAGCCGTGGATATGGAATGAAACAAACTTGATCCGCCTGTGATGCAAGCACAAATGGATCATACTTTGCATAAGAACGCGATCCATTAACGTCGATGACACCAAACTTTCCTACTCGAACCCCTCGCCCGATAACTGGATCAAACCACTTGCATTTGAAAAGTGTGCACTTTAAGTTAACTAAACCAGGGTATTGTACTTCAATAATATCTTATATAATGCCATAAAAATCGGTGTCCCCGGCTCGAACGACGACACCGCAGTTGCTCTATTTTTCCCACGTTCGAACATATGGAATACATAACCTCATGTAAAATACATTGGGGATGACATAACTTTTTCCAATGGACCTTGGATCAACTCTCTAAACCATACATGGTACGACGTGTCTCCATAATCAACCTGCCAAATATAGTATATACAATGTAAATATATAATATACATAGTATATATATAGATATATGTTTTAATGGAAACCATATATATATAAAACTTTTTTTAATTAACTTACCTGACTCCTCAACCATTTAGCAAAGTGTTAGTCTTTACGTTTTTCAATCTCGCCAGGTGATGCATTTGGGAAAGCCTCGGTAACCTGGCGAATGAATTCACTAATAGAAAATATAGTTATAACAAATGAAATCATTAACATATATACGTTAAAAATAACCCTTTTGACCTCAATCCATAGTTTGAAATTATATGTACCTCAGAAATGGGCTAACTTCGTCGCATTGTAAGAGAATATATGTGTGTGCACAATTGTAGTCTTCGTGCGAGGACCATTCTTCTTCTCTTATGATTCCGGCATGCCTACCAACTACACATAATATATCTGGGACATCAGAAACTGGATACGCTTGTGCGATGCCTCCATCACCGTACCTACGTGGAGCTCTTTTACGTATTCGGACAGTTGGAGGGAAGTAATATGAGCTGAAATGAGAGGTTTCTTCGATTAAACTTCCCGCAACAATTGATCCCTCAACCCTCACCAGATTTTTTGCCTTTCCTTTTAAGTGTTTCATGAATCTCTCGAAAGGATACATGCAACGAAATTGAACGGGTCCTCCTAAATCGGCTTCGTATGGAAGATGGACAGGAAGATGCTCCATCACATCAAAGAAAGATGGAGGGAATATCTTCTCTAAGTTGCACAGCAATATCGCGATGTTATTATTTAGTTGTTCAATTCCATCGTGAGTCAGAGTTCGCACACACAGATCCCGAAAAAATGCACCAACACCTGAAACCAAAGTTCAGATTTCCAATATCAGTATAAAGATCGAAATGTAATAACACACATCATTTAATTTGTTTATATATTAATATATCGTCATAGAAAATAGACCTGCAAGTGATTCATGCACGTTCGTTGGCAAAAGCTCTGCAAAGGCGAAAGGCAATAATCTCTGCATAAACACATGACAATCATGACTCTTCATACCAGAGAATTTTTTGCCTTGCTCCATAGACTTAGAGAGTTTTGACACGTATCCATCTGGGAACTTAACTTCGGTGAAAACCCAGTTGAAGAATGTTGATTTGCCTTCGTTTGACAATCTAAAGATAGGCACTAGAGCTCTCCCATCTCCCGTGAGATGTAACTCAACTCTAGAGCATATATGAGGCAAATCCAGTCTAGACTTCAAATTGTCTTTAGACCTCCCTGGAACGTTTAAGATGGTGTGCATGATGTTATCGAAATTTTTTTTTTCAATGTGCATGACATTAAGATTGTGGCGCAATAGATGATCCTTCCAGTACGGTAGTTCCCAGAAAATGCTCTTCTTATGTCAATTATGTTCTTCAAGGTATCCATCTGGGAGATTGGTCGGAATATTAAGCCAGTTACCACCATGTTTTGCTGTGTCCTGAGCTCCATAATAATCAAGTTGACCTTCAATTTGCTCTCCTAAAAGATATGGAGGTGGGGGTATACGTACACGTTTGCCCTTTGTGAATAACCTTCTGTTTCCCCGGTACGGATAGTTCATAGGGAGAAACCTTCGGTGACAATCGAACCAACAAGATTTCCTACCATTTTTTAGTTGAAAGGAATCTGTCTCATTTTGGCAATACAGACATGACAATCTACCATGTGTTGTCCAACCAGATAACATTCTGTATGCTGAAAAATCGTTTATCGTCCACATAAGCACAGCTCGCATGTTAAAATTCTTTTTCCTAGAGTAATCAAAAGTACGAACACCATGAGACCACAACATGTTCAACTCATGAATAAGCGGCTTTAAAAACACATCAATAGATCTTCTTGGATGCTTCGGACCAGGGACTAAAATACTCAAAAACAGAAATTCTCTCTGCATGCACATATCAGGCGGAAGGTTATAAGGTGTCAATATAACTGGCCACAAAGAATATTGCCTGCCAGACATACCGAACAGACTAAAACCATCTGTACATAGCCCAAGATAAACATTGCACTTCTCTTTAGCAAAATTAGACTGTACCGATTTGAAGTGCTTCCAAGCTTTTGCATCAGAAGGATGATGAACTTCTCCTTCACTAGTTAAATGTTCCGCATGCCACCTCATTGATGCAGCTGTTTGTTCTGATTGGTATAGCCTTTGTAGCCTATTTGTTATGGGTAGGTACCCCATTCTCTGGTACGGCACTTTACTTCTACCAGCTCCTTGGGGCTTAAATCTTGGTTTGCGGCAAAATCGACATTCCTGTAGATTTTCATCATCTTTCCCAAATATCATGCAATTGTCAATGCAAACATCTATCATCTGCAAGGGCAAACCTAAACTAGAGACTAGTTTATGTATGTCGTAATATGACTCAGCAGCTTGATTACCCTCTGGCAAATACTCTTTTATAAGAGCTGCCCAATCATCCATGCAACTCTCAGATTGATTATGATCAGATTTTATTGTCATCATCCTAGATGCCAATCATAATTTAGAGAGACCTTTCCTACAACCTTCATAGATTGGTTGCTTTGCAGAATCAAGCATATCATAAAATTTTTTAGCATCTACATTGGGTTCCTCAACAACATCATCATCAGTAGACATAACTCCAGGAAATGCATCGGTTACCATTTCTTCGAACCTATTATGGTCTAACCGACATCATGATCATAATTATTAACAAATTCATGAGACTGATCATATTGTTCATTCGAATAACCCTGATCCATAGGTTGGTAACTAGTACTACCCGAAGTTTCATCTCCATATCCCTCTCTATGATAAAACCAAACATAGTACTCAGGTGTGAACCCTCTCACTACAAGAAAACAGGTGTTTTGTGACACCCATTTTAGTCACAAAGTAGTCACAAATTATTTGTGACTACTTTGTGACTAAAATGGGTAGTCGCAAATTGATCGTCGCTAATTATAGAAGTCACAAAGTAGTCGCAAATTAGCGACTATTCGTGACAACTTCACCGTAGTAGCAAAAAAGCGACTGATTTGTGACTATCTACTAGTAGTCGCAATTTGGCGACTACTTTGTAACGGAATGATTTGGTCACAAATTAGCGACCATATTGTGACTATAATTGTGTTGTCCCAAATTAGCGACTAAGTTGAGACGCTATGTTTCCGTTGCAAAATAGCAACGAGTGTGTGACTACTCTTTGTGGTGGCAAAATAGCGACTAATTAGCGACAAGCATGGAAGTAGTTAAATTGTGACTAATTTGTGACGCCTTGTGTAGTCGTAAATTAGCGACATATTAGTGACTCCTTTCAATATTATGTTTAGTCACAAATTAGTCACTAAAGTGTCACTTGTTAGACACTAATTTGCTCCTCGTTTGTTTTTTTTGGTCACTTAGTTGGACAATTCAGTTGCAAATTGATCATAAAACATATATTTGTGTTTTTCATTTGAGAAACCTAAATGAAAAGAACTTAAAATCTTAAAACTACAAAAGATTAGAATACCATACCATAAGTTTTTTAAAACATAAGAACATAAGTTTGACAAAAGAGAAGTAGAAATCAAGTTCAGAGTACAAAAGATAGAGAGAGAGTACATAACAAGTTGTTAAGTTCTTTAAACAGATGGAGGAGTACATAACCAGTTCATGTGTTGTCTTTAGCTGGAGGAGGTTGAGAAGGATTGGCTGTGGCGGAAGGATCCAAGGTAGAGGAGTCAGACATGTAAGCAACAAAGGTGGGATTGTTGTCCTTCATAAACAGAAGGAGCTCCTCCAAATCAGTAATCTTCGCTTGACTTTGCCTTAGCGCCTCATCGCGTCGCTTATTTTCCTCGTCACGACGTCGATTCTCCTCATCACGACGCTGGTTTTCTTCTTTGTTCTCAGCAATCTTTTGACGAGCTGTTTTAAGCTCTTCTTGGATCTCTACCAGGGATGACGAAGAAGATTCAGCATATCTTACCTTTCTCTTTCCTTTCTGAACCTGTGACAGTTGGCCCATTCCATAAGGATTCCCCTTGGAATTGAATTCAGTACACTGCAACAGTCATAACAAGTATATCAGACAGTCATCAAGCTGAAATTCAAGCAACAGTCACTGCAACAGTAATAAGAAGCTGCAATCCAAGCAATAACATGCGATGATTACCAAAACAGTATCATTCAAGACTACCAAAACAGAATCATTAACAAAGAACAATAACAGATCTAACAAGCAATACCAAAACTACACTGAAATCCAAGCAATAACAAGTAATGATTAACCATAAACCTAAATCCAGTATCATTCAAGAGAACCAAAACAGTATATCATTAACAGAAACCTAATTTAGAAAGAATCATAAATCACAATTGTATCCAAGACAAACCAATATCTTTTCCACCAACAAGTCATCTAATCACAATTGTACTGATCCCAATGGTACTCACAATGATTCTCAAAGATGATAACAAATACAGAACAGACATAAAGCATGAGAGAAGATTAATTTACCTTAAGGAAGATGTCATTCCTCTCAGCGATGCTTAGAGTCCGCTGTGTAGAATGCTCAGAGGAGGATTCTGTAGCCTCTGGTCCATCTCATAAGTCTCAGCAACCTTCTTAGCTTTTTCATCCACAAAACTTTCATCAGCGTTTGTATGCGTCTTCCTAAACACTTCACCAAAAGAGACAGGACGTCCTAGTTCCTCCTCCTACAAGAATGGATAAGAAAGATTAGGTAGATGAAGTTTATATGACATAAAGAAATGATAAAAGTATTACCATGTCTTGCTGAACGGTCAAGAAAGAAGATTGGCCTGAAACGTGCTTGTAGATTCCAAGTCCACCACGGTCAGAGTTGCGGGAGTTAGAAGCCGTAGTGCTCCTGCCCTGAGCCTTTGGTGTGTCCCAGTGGACCCACATTTGCCTCCACAGCGTAGGAGTAATCCAAATTGGCCTCACGCCCTTTCGTTTTGCTTGACTTACAATCCCTCTCATCCGTTTTGTAGCAATCCTTCTAAAATGAGCCCTCACAAGGGGAGTGATCCCTATATCCCAATCGTACATAGACTACACAGTAAAATACATAGTTAATTAGAAGAATTGAGAGTGGAAAAAAGGAAAATTAGTTAAGAATAAGAATTGAGAGTGAAAGAAAGGAAAAGTAGTAAACATTACCGCGAAAGTTCTGAAATATCTTTTTTGTTTGTCTAAAGGGGTCACAGTCCAGCTGTAGAAAGGTTCATCGAACTTCCGGCGAAAAATCCCAGCAATGACACTGGTGAGTAGTCCTCTGTCCCGAGTGAACCTTGCAAATAAATATATGATGAGGTTAAATAACACATGCCAAATACAGAAATGCAATCTATAGTTGACAGAAATGAAACAAATATATTAGCAAACTGTTACCTAATCCAGTTGACAGACTTGAAACAATAAAGCTAACCAAACACTTAGCTAATCCAGTTCTAACCAAACACTTAGCTAATCCAGTTCACATAAATCAAACAGTAAAGCCATACTATCAAACAATAAAGCTATACTACTAAACCAAACAATTAGCTAATCCAGTTCACATATATCAAACAGAAATGCAATCTATAGTTGACAGAAATGAAACACAGTTCAAACAATCCAGTTCAAACAATAAAGCTATACAATCCAGTTTAAACAATCCAGTTCAAACAATATAGCTATAGTACTAAATAAGACAGTTCACAATCAGCTCACATATATCAAACAATCCAATCCAGTTCACATATATAATACAGTCCACAATAACAATCCAATTCAGTTCACAGTCACTTCCAGTCACTTCCAGTTCACAGTCAGTTCCCAATACACAATCCAGTTCTGCATATAATACTAAATTCCATAACTTAAAAACACTAAGCTTATTAACTTACCAGTATACATGTCTGCCTTCGATTTCGAGGGGAACCTCACTCAGGAGGGGCAGGTTTTGACGTCCTGGAAGAGCAAACATATTGTCCAAAAGCGCCTGGTAGTCCTCTTGATCATCAACAGCAGCGTACTCGGGTCCCAGTTGTTGACCCTGGACTTCTTCTTCTACTTCTTGTTGTTGTTGTTGTTGTTGTTCTTCTTCTTCTTATTCTTCATCATCCGTATCTTCTATTTCATCTTCCTCCTATGCCATCTGAACTTCCTCCTAGCGTGGTTAGTGGTTTAGATTTAGGTGTCGAGGTTGTTCAGGCAATGGAGCAGCAAACGCCCATCTCTGAGATCCACTCCAGTTTGATGTAGTAGGGTTTAGGGTTGGAATCAAGTTGGCTCGAGAAACAGAGCCAGTGACTTGAGAAGTCGTTGTCTTTTGAGAAAGAGGCGTAGTAGGACCAGACGGGTTGGAGGAATTAGAAGAAGCCTGACCGCCGGTTGACTTTGTTGCACCTGGTGGTGTACCTCCGGCGGTTGACTTTGTTGGACCTGGTGGTGTACTTCCGCCGTCACGGTTCTGTTGTCCGCCTGAGGTCTCTCCACCACCGTCGATGCCCTTTCCTTTACCCTGAACCGGAAGCTTTCGAGAAGGTTGTGCCATTCCCTTACTAGACTCGCCAGGAGAAGGATGCTTCGCTTGACCGCCGAAAGCAGGAAGCTTTCCACCGCCAACGGTAGAAGGTTTTCCACCGCGAGTTGTTGGACCACTGGCGCCTCTTCCAAGGCCAACGCCTCTTCCACCGCCTCTTCCACCACCGACGCCTCTTCCACCGCCAACGCCTCTTCCACCGACGGAGCCTTTACCACCGCCGGGGCCTTTACTACCGCTGGGGCCTTTACCACGGCCTCCTCCAGTTTTCGTAGTAGCCATCACATCTAGGGTTTCGAAAAAAACGAATCGACACAGAGAGAGATGAATCGAGATTTCTCCTTCGATTCAAAGAGAAGAATCGACAAACAGAGAGGGGAAAAGATCTAGGGTTTGGGAAGTGAAGAATAAAAGAGATTTCTTGTCGATTCAAGAGAGTAATCGACTGAGGGAGAAAGAACAAGGAGAAACAAGAGAGTTTAAGGGAAGAACAAGGAGAATCAAGCGATGAATCGAAGAGAATCGAAGAGATTCTTCGAATCGCACAGAGAGAGAGAGAGAGAGGCGATAGATCTAGGGTTTTGTTAAAAATGATTTGGGGAATTTTTTTTTTTGATTATATATAATCAGGTCGTCACAAATGCGTCGCAAAGTAGTCGCAAAATACCCATTTTCAGCGCCAAAAAAGCCCGCCTAAAAGCCCAAATCTGATCCATCAGTCCAAAATTTTTGGATTGGGCGCGAAATAAGCCCGCTTTCGGATTCGTCACATATGAGTCACAAAAGAGTCACAAATATATGACTAGTTTGTGACATTTTTGGGTAGTAGGAAATGAAACCCTAAACCATAAACATTTTAACAAACAAATATCACCCATTATCATTTCCAACCAATAAAAAATACATTTCTTGAATGTTTTATTGGTTATATCTATCACATTAATTAAAATTCAACTTAATCTATACAAAAGAACAAACTTACAAGAAAAATGATTAAAGATGCAAGTGTTATCAACTAGTTATATGTATGCAACAATATTTTAAAAAATGAATTTGGATTTTCTCACTCATACAATATATTCTTCATAAATGTTATTGTTTACAAAGATGGTTAATGCCAAAATAAATTATAGACACTTAGAATGTGTTCTCTTTTTGCAAAAAAATTATAAGTAGTTGCAAATTAGTTGTAAAGTAGTCACAAAGTAGTGGGTAATTTGTGACTAATTTGTGACGAAGTTTCTATACAATAAAGTTTTACAAATCAGTCACAAATAAGTCACAAAGTAATGGGTAATTTGTGACTAATTTGTGACGATTTGAAATTTTATTGGAATCATTTTCTAAACCCCAAAGTGTCACAAATTAGTCACAAATAAGTCAGTATTTCGTGACTAATTTGTGACGAATTGAAATGTCCTGGGAATCATTTTTCTAAACCTCAGAGTGTCACAAATTAGTCACAAAAATAAAAAAAGGTTGATTTCTAGTGGAATCGAACCTGTGACAAGGCAGAATATTTGTAGATTTCAGTGTATTGCTAACCATTGGGCTATCGTAGTCATTCGATTATTAGCTACATTAATCTGTATATATCTTTAAATTCCACAGTTCGAAAAAATAGAAAAAGGTTGATTTCTCGTGGAATCGAACCCGTGACAGGAGAGAATATTGGTAGATATCAGTGTTTTGCTAACCATTGGGCTATCGTAGTCATTCGGTTATTTGGTACATTAGTGTGTATATATTCTAAAATTTGTCAGATCGAAAAATAAAAAATGGTGGGTATCTCGTGGAATCGAACCCGTGACCGAAGAGGTTATTGGTAGATTTATGTGTATTGCTAACCATTGGTCATTCGTTTTTTTACTACATTAGTTTGTATATATTGTTTAATTTCTCGGATTGAAAAAATTGAAAACGATTAAACACTTACTAGTATGAATTCCCACAAATAAAAAACACACTAATTGAAAATGTTAATATAATATCCAACATCATCTAGTACAACAAATATATTACAAAATATTTGAAAAAATTATATTTCAAATATCATCTTCCTCCTCCGAAGATGATAAATTACACTGAAACTCATCTTCTGGGTCAGAATCTCCAATCTCCAAATTGATGTCTTCATTGGTTGCCTTCTATCAACTAAACAATCGACATTGATTTCCTCTACCGTAGACGTCGTTGCCTTATCATCCGTTTGTTGTAAGATGATTAGGTCTTTCTCGTTGTAGTTTCCTTGTACACGATTACGTGGATTTACTTTCAAAATGGATAGCCAAACGTGTCGAGGGCGTTTTATCTTTGGGTATGTAAGAAAACAGACCTGGTCAGCCTGAGAACCTGTCACAAATAATTTTGTATCTTTTATTAGTACAAACATATGTACGTAGGATATATAATTAAAAAAGGATATGAAATTCGCACCTAATATGAATGGTTCGTAGTTAGGATATTTTCCAGTTGAGAGCACGTCCACAACGCCTACATCACTCTTTCGAGTCCCTGTACCGAGCGTAGGGTCATACCATTTACAATAGAAAAGTATGATCTTCAAATTCACAATTCCGGGATAGTGCAACTCCATAATTTTTAAGACGGTTCCATAGAAATCATCCTCCTCAGACGCTTCAGAATAATTTTGGCCTCTAGCACATACTCCATAATTCATTTTTTTTTCTGTGCTTCCCATAATCACTCGTGTGAAACAAATATCCCCTTGTAAAATACTTAGGCCACAACTTGACCTTCCATTTAGGACCTGCCACTATATCGTGAACCCACATTGGGAAATTTTGGTAACTTTTTGTCGCATCCACCTGCATAATGTAAAATAATTCTTTGTCAGATAGTGCGAAATTTTACAATTAATAACGTAGTAACGGGATTACATACATATTCCTTGATCTTTATGTGAAATTCAGCATCTCTTTTTGTTATGACCTCATCATCAGATATTCTTGGATTTTCAGCTCGAATTTGTGCTTCCACCATGCTAAGATACCAATACAAAACTATCAGTCAAAGATGAAAATATATAAAATTATTATAAAATTTTTAGGAATTAATCATAATTACCTTTCAAATGGCCGAAAATACTCACAATTACGCATCACGTATGAATGTGCACACTTATAATCTTGCTCATGGGAGAAAAATGATATCTCGTCGTTCATGTACGCTTGAACGATTGATCCCGCTGGATATCTTTTGTTCTTCGCCATGCCTTTCATATGTTTGAAGAATCTCTCGAACGGATACATCCACCTATACTGTACAGGACCGCCAAGCTCTGCCTCATACGGCAAGTGAATAGGTAGGTGCTCCATCACATCAAAGAAAGAAGGTGGAAATATTTTTTCCAAATTACACATAATCATCACAATGTTATCCTTCAAAAGTAGGAGGCGGTTTTGATCTAATGATCTGCTGCTTAGATCACGGAAAAATGTTCCAATCCCTACAAAAGAATTTTTAATTAGTCATGTATACTTAAATTTAATACCAACATAACCAAGGACATATTTATTAAATTTCAAACGTAAATGTACCTGATAATGCTTGGTGCACGTTACGCGGGAGAAGCTCCGCAAATACAAACGGAAGCAACCGCTCCATAAAAACATGCAGTCGTGACTTTTCATTCCCGAAAACTTCCCACCACTGATGTCTGCACAACTTGCTAAATCTGCAACATAACCATCGGGAAATCTAACTTCATTTTTCACCCACTGTAGTAAGGCATCTTTTGCTTTTGAAGTCAATCTCCAAATAGGAAATGGAGCATTCCCAAGACCATCGACATGCAATTCCTTCCGATCACAAAATCTCGCGATATCTAATCTTGACTTGACTGTGTCTTTTGATCTGTCTTTGACATTCATAACAGTATACATGATGTTATCGAAAAAATTCTTCTCGATATGCATCACATCAAGATTGTGTCGTAGAGTCAGATCGGTCCAGTACGGAAGCTCCCAAAAAATGCTTTGTTTGTGCCAGTTATGCCAATCTCCATAACCGCTAGGTTTTTTGTTATGTCCGTTTCCACCGCATTCTGATGTTTTTGGTGCCCCGACATTCGTTATACGCTGGTATACTTGTTCACCCGTCAATGATGCTGGTGGGTAGTCGTGAACGGCGTTCTTTCCTTTTAAAAAGTTAACTTTATTCTTCCGTAACGGATGATTCTCCGGCAAAAATCTTCTATGACAGTCGAACCAACACGTCTTCCTACCACCCGGCAAGTAGAAAGAATTTGTATCACCCATACAAATTGGACATGATAATTTGCCATGTGTCATCCATCCCGCTAACATACCATACGCCGGAAAATCACTTATAGTCCACAAGAGAACAGCTTTCAGGTTGAAGTTTTGATTTAACGACACATCATACGCCTCAACTCCATGAATCCATAAGTCCTTTAACTCCTCGATCAGTGGTTGGAGGAAAACATCAAGACTTGCTCGTGGATGATTTGGTCCTGAATTCAAAACCGTAAGAAACAAATACTCGCTTTTCATGGCCATCTCCGGAGGTAAGTTGTAGGGTGTCATGATCACAGGCCACAACGAATGGTTTTTTGACATACCAAAAGGATTGAAACCATCTGTACATAATCCCAAATAAACGTTTCGTGTCTCCTCTGCAAAGCTCGGATGCATTATATTGAAATTTTTCCACTCAACCGCATCAGATGGATGGCACATTACTCCATCTTCTGACTCGTGCTCAGCATGCCATCTCATCGACGCTGCAGTCTTCTCTGATTGGTACATCCTCTTTAATCTGTCGCTAATGGGTAGATACCACATCTTGCTGAGCGGTATTCTTTTCCTCCCCCTCTTAGACGCCTGATATCTTGCTTTTCCACAAAACTTACAATGCTCCAACTCCTCGTCATCTTTCCAGAAGAGCATACAATTATCTACACATACATCATATGTATGGTACGGCAATCCAAGCTTTCGCATCAACGTTTCTGTCTCATAGTAAGAACCGGTTGCTTGATTAGGCTGAGGTAGATAATCTGTTAACAATCCCGCCCAAGAATCCATGCAAGATTCAGCCAAATTATGGTCAGCCTTGATGGTCATCATCTCCGCTGCTAATGATAGTTGTGAATGCCCATCCCGACAACCATCATACAGTGGCGTATTTGCAGAATCTAACATCTCGTAAAACTGTTTCGCCTCGTGGGTAGGTTCTTCATAACCATGATCATTATTTCCACCATCTCCATAATCATTAAATGGCGCAGAACCAGGGAATGCATCATGAACCATCCCAGCATAAACATTCCCGCCATCGTAATTTCTTTCTTGATTACCGCTACTAAAATCAGCATTCTGGTAATGGCTAGTTCCTACCCCAACTACATCGTAATCTTCATCATGTTCGGTCCATACATAATAACCTTCCATAAAACCATAACTATGCAAATGGCCCGAAACGGTTCGAGCCGGTTTTAAACTCTTAGAAATTTTACATTTCGCACAAGGACAGAATAATTTACCTCCACTACTTATGGCTAAGTCTTGGCTTGTTGCGAAATTCATGAATTGCTCCACTCCCTCCAAAAATTCGTCAGATATATTATTAGTGCTCGGATCGATCCGGTTATACATCCACTCTCTAGAAGAATTCCACATATTTTTATTCTTTCTTTTTTTTTCTTTCCCCTTAGATTTTTTTAGCTGATCGTTGAATGAAGAAAAGAATGGGCGATGGTTGCTTATATAGGCAAAATTTTGCCACGACTTTGTGGCGCCCGAAGAAAGAGTCACAAATTTGTGACTCTTCTGTGACTACTTTGTGACTACCTAAGCTACCTACCACCTTCACAAATATCTTGCCGACATGCTACCCGACAAACCTGCCGACACCTTATCCGACAAAACTGCCGACATGATTTTTGACATGAATTTGCGACTCTTTCGCGACGCCCAACTGGAGTCACAAATCAGTCGCAAATTTGTGACCGATTAGCGACTACCTCAATTCACTATTTAGTTGGTCACAAATTAGTCGCTAATTGTGACTAATTTGTGACGAATACTTATCTCTCCAATATGAGTCGCAATGTAGTCGCTAATTTGCGACTACTTTACGACTATATTTGGTAGTCGCAAATATGTGACTATTTTGCAACTCTGATTTTCGCAGTCACTGATTAGTCTCATATCAGTCACAAACCAGTCACAAATTTAGTGACTACAAAATCAGTCACAAAAAGTAGTCACAAATGGACTGTTTTCTTGTAGTGTCTATTAAATAAATGCGTACCGGCTACATCAATTGTCTGCGGCTTCGAATTTTTGCACTTTCGACACGGGCACACCATCACTCCGGTCTGTTGAATTGTAGGCACACTACTCGCTTGAGCCATGAAAATTTCAAGCCCGTTGAGGAACTCCTCTGAAATTCCTCCATTTTCATCTATACGGCGATAGATCCATCTTCTTAGCTCGTATATATCGCCCATCTTATTCAGAAAATATTAACTAAGAAAATTTATTGAAAGTTTTTTTTGTCTTCAATGATTTTGGCGACTGATCTGGGGAAGTATATATAAGACATTTAGCAACGATTTTGCTTCGAATTTGCATCGCATTTTAGCATCGAATTAGCATCGAATTAGCATCGAATTATTTTGCGTCGAATTTGCTTCGTATTAGCGTCGATTTAGCGTCGGTTTTATCGAAGAAGGTGAACCCATTAAAAACGTGCGACCTACCTACCCAGTTCGACGGAAAATTTGACGCTAAAACCGACGCTATAGTATCGACGCTAATTCGATGCAATTTAGCGTCTCTATTTTTCGTCTCAATTTTGCGTCGAATTTTTGAACGACACAAAAACGACGCAAAAGCGTCGCAAATTTTGCGTCGACGCAAATCCGACCCTAAATTTCGACGCTAAAACTATTTTTTCTTGTAGTGTATACTTCTCAAAAAACAGAACAACACCTTCCAATTGCTTCGAAGCATTATCAATACACATAGATTTAGATTTTAAGTTCTTACTCACGGAGTTAATAGGAAACAAAATATCATACCAAATAACCATGCCAAGTAAGAATTCAAAATTATCAAACGCCATGACTAAACTTTCAGCATCACTTTTAGTCATAGCATTATCACATGTTTCATATAATTCCAATAAAGCTGATCTTACTTGTGGAGCTTGAAATCTAATAGCTTTAACACTTTTGGTTCGACAGTCCCAACGAGTATTAGATAATGATTTCACGGTAAACCAAGGAACATGGTCAAGCAAAATCTTCCATCTCTTTGTAGAACTAGAAAATAATGTATATATGCATTGGAAAACTCCAAAGAAAGAAATATCTTTCACACATGAATGAGCCATATCACTAACGACAAGATTAAGACTATGGCAAGCACATAGCATATATAACGCTTTTGAATTTATATCAAGAAATCGCTTCTGAACACCTTGATGTTTTCCTTTTATATTAGAACCATTGTCATAACCTTGACCCTTCACATTATCAACATCAAGAGTAAGAGACTTTAGAGCATCTAGCAATTTATCAAAGAGTCCTAAGCCGAATGTGTCATCTACCTTTAGAAACTCTAAGAAGAACTCTTCTACTCTTACCTTTTTATTTGATATATTCACACATCGTACTATTAGAGTCATTTGCTCTTGATGGCTCACACGGCATACAATCAAAAATAACAGAGAAATATTTTGCCTTTTTAATAACTTTAACAATGGAAAGTTGAACGTTATGAGCCAAAAGAGAGATAAACTCATTCTAAATATAATGACCAAGGTAATGATGATGGATTTCATGTCTTTGAATGCGTCTAATATGATCTTAGATTATCAAATCAAATTCTGCAATAATTTCAATAGCTCCTAAAAAATTACCATTGCTATCTTGGTAAAGTTTTTCATGTTTTCCTCGAAATGCTAAACTTCATTTAGCAAGAAATTTTGCAACAGCAATTATTCTAGCTAAAACCAGTCTCCAACGTTCTTTCTCTTTTGTAATTTTTTTTTGTAATTCTTTATCTATCGTGATATTTTTCCCCAATCTAACTTTTAGCTCATTCCAAGTTCTCATGCTAGTCATATGATGCACACTCTTCTCATGTGTTTTAAGTTTCTCATTAAGATGCTTCCAATCATCTATTCCATCTTTTGCTAACTTACTCTTTCAATCCGTAGATTTGAACAGTTTGCAAAAACATTTGTCCACATGTGTCGAATAAAAAAGCCAATTTCTATCAGTAGTTTCCTCATTATCCATTTTCCTAAAATAATACTCATATGAAAAATGCCTAGAAAATTTATCATCCAAAAGAAACACTAGATTCATTTCTTTTTTAGGCCCTCTTTCAACTAACACATGTTTCATTTTATTGTCAAAACTATCCCAATACCTAGGATCATAAATATCGATAAAAGAACTTTCTTCTTCACGAACATTCAAACTTTCAACATTCGACGCATCTAGCACATTATCATGCTCATTTACGTGGTTAGTGTTATCATCAAAACGATTACCAGATGTAGGATTTTCATTAGTTGGTACTCTTCTGATCACAAATCTATCTAAAGCACCTATTTGTGTTTTATCAAACAATTATGCTTCTTTTCTTTTTTTCTTCTCTTTTGACACCCATGCAAATGTGTCATGATGCAAAATGTCAAGTAAAAAGGAAGAATAGCATCTTGATTAGGAAGAAATCAGATTCAAAACTTCCAAATGACCAGATGCGTGACTCCCAAAATATCAAAGTAAACTTGAGATTGGATAGAAATACAAACTTAGTTCTGTTTATGAAAGCGAAACAATATTTCTATAATAACGCGACCAGATCTAGATCAACAACACAACACGAATCCGAAAAGTTTTGATTTTCTTTTCCAGAAAGTTATATAAAAATAAAAAATTTCTTTATAGATTAAGAACTTAAACTGAAAATTTGACAAAAATAAAGATAGAAACCTTGGATAGTTGGATTGTATTTGTGACTCGTGATCGTTAGTAGAAAGTTCTAAAAATTGTTATTCTCTTTTTCTTTTGATGAGATGACAAATTTTTGTGAACTGAAACGGCGGAATAAAAAAACCTTAAAAAACCCTCAAATTTTTTAATGATATATGGCTATACTAAAAAAAAAATTCTCATTATGGGCCCCCTTTTTCATGGGCCCAGGGGCATTGCACATCTTGTCCTCCTCATTAAGCCGGCCCTGGATGCCATGCGCGTTGTGCAAGATGTTGTCCTTTGCTTCTAGATATTAAAGATAGTGGCTTGAGCTGTAAGTGTGCGAAGAATGGAAGGAGCTTGGACATATGTTAAAATGATAACTTATCATGAAAAAATATATAAATAAAGATATAAAATTTGTAATTGATGAAGAACAGAATACTAAAAAATATAAAGAGGTGAGAAAGAATTGTTTATTACTGTATGAATGTTGTGTTCTACAATCGAACGAATTCGTTCATTTATATAGACGTAAAAAAACAAATTATTATAACTGTATAGTGACGGTAGGCTCTACACAATTAATTTGTACTCCTAATTGTATTTCTCACTTTGTGAGCATCATTTTGATGACTTTCATAACACTCATCCTTGGAAACCAATATCACTATTATTTTTTGCTAACATCTTTGTTGCCTCGATAAAAACGTTTTCAAGAAAACCAGTGGAAAAAACCATAGCAAAGTAAAAAGAGTACAACCATGCAAGATTCCCCTCGAATGATTAGGTGTCATCTTGTAAATCTCGTTGAAGGCGCATTCCAATGTTATGGACATATTTCCTGAACGTAGTGGTAGGTAGTGACTTCGTGAAGAGATATGTTTTATTGTCACATGAGCGAATATACTTGACTTCAACAACTTTAGTCTTCTTAAGTTCCTGAGTGTAAGGACTTTGGAGGGATATGTTTGGTTGTGTCGCTTTTGATATATCCTTCCTTCATTTAGGCGACACATGCATCATTGTCTTCATATAAAACAGTTGGCTCCGTATTTACGGGGATCCCACTGCTTGATTAGATATGTTTCATTGTCACATGATCGAACATACTTGACTTCAACGACTTTAGTCTTCTCAAGTTCCTGAGTGTAAGAACTTTGGAGGGATATGTTTGGTTGTGTCACTTTTGATATATCCTTCCTTCGTTTGGGCGACACATGCATCATTGTCTTCATATAAAACAGTTGGCTCCGTATTACGGGGATCCCACTACTTGATTAGATATGCTGACTTATTGACTTCAATCATACACATTCTCTACTCGCTTCATGGAGCGTAATGATTTCAGCATTGTTTGAAGAAGTTGCCACTAGTGTCTGCTTCCAAGAACGCCACGATATAGCAGGACCTCGGATCGTGAAAACGTATCTTGTTTGTGGTCAAGCTTTATGGGGATCTGTTAAATATCTTGCATATGCAAAACCAATCATTTGACCGTTGAATTCTTAGGATAAAATAAACTTAAATCAGCAGTCCCTTAGAGATAACATAAGATATGTTTAATCTCATTTCAATGTCTTCGCGTAGGAGACGAATTTAATTTAACGACAAATGATATATCAGGTCTTGTACTATTTGCAAGATATATAAGAGCTCATCTTTTCCAAAAGTGGCCGAATCTCGATAAATTGGTTTACTTTCAAAACACCCTGCAAAGAAAGTAAACATCATATTGGACCATACCATCACTTGGATTGTCATTTCGATAATCTTCATTTGGACATAGAAGAAGTTCAAGAGAAGTACAAAGATCTTTGATTTTGGAAATTAGGGATTTAAGAATTCTGGATTTTTTATTTATTTTAATCTCAAAACAAACAGTGGTCAACGTTTGTAAACGACTGTTAAAGTTGACTAATTTTATATCTAATTTGGCCTAGTCAACATAAAAATTTGTGTATTTTATGATTCACTAAGAAGTTGATATTTGTTGTGGCGTAAAACGGAGAGTTTGATTTTAAAATGATTGTTTTCATGAACAAAATTTTTATTTTTTAGTAGGATTTTAATGTTTTATCTAGTTAAAAATGTAAATAATCAAATATCATCCTAACTCAGGCGATTTGGAAACAATAAACAAAAATCTCTAAAAATCTAATTTTATGTTTAAATGTTTTCTTTACAACTTTTAACATTTTGTCAAGATAGAGATTTCGAAATAAGTTACTGACTTGTTCAACTTGTATGCCATATTTGTTATATACTATTGAGTTTTCTTGCTATATTGAGTATGATCAATAAGAGATTTAGGGGTGTTATTCAATCAATTATTTAAAATCAATTCCATTAATCTTATAATCTTCAAAGTTTTAAATTCTGAGTAAATTCTAAAATCTCTACAGTAATCCTTGGATTTTGTTTCTAATCATTTGTTCACTAAACTCCATCCACAAATAATTTCAAATCCATTAGAAAACAAAGATTTTCAAAAAAAATTATGTTGAATAGCACTGGATTTTAATGATGGATATAAATTTTTTTTATTGAAAAATATCATATTTTAAAATCTTTAAGACATGGTTCACAAATACCATATCCAATAACACGAAATTTTAAAATAAAATTTAGAACCATTAATTGAATAACAATAAATTTTGCTTAGATTTAAATTCTATTACAATCCATCATCGAATAACACCCCTTTATGAACACAGTCATGTTTAGCATTTAGATTTCTAGATTTAAATAAAACTAGAAAATATGATTGTGAGATCTTCAACTTAAAAGCTATAATTTGAGATTTTCAAACTTTGAGGGGTTGGAAAAGCCAAAAGTAAAAAAAAAAAATATCTAACTTGTTAACAAAGAAGAGGAAAATGTGGAATTAAAAAAAAGAAAGATTTTTATTGTAGATTGAAAATTAATAATTTGCCAACTTTTCCACTTTTTCAAAAAAAAAAAGCTAAACACAATTTTCATTAATTTATCTTTTGATTGGTGAAAAGTGAAAACAAAGCAAAACATGAAACTAAAAACTCAATCTTGATTTTAAAAAATGTATAACCTGTCGCAGCCCAAATAGTATGTGGTTTTTTCTCTTTCATTTGTGATTTGTGAAAATTTGAGTTATTTTTCGTTTAATCATATTTTTGCATATAAGAAATTTTAAAAAATATCATTTTTCAAGTGCAATTTTTTAAAAATGTCATATTTTCAAAATCTTTGCAAAAATGTCACTTTTTCAAAATTATTTTTTCATTATATAATTTATGTTTGGATTAACTATATTGTATTAGGGTTTTAGTTTTGAGTGTTTAAAAGGTTTTAGGAGTCAAAATATTTTGTAGGGTTTAAAATTTTAAGATATAAGCTTTATAAATCTATAATTAGTGATAATTTTACAAATAAACATTTTTAAGTGGTATTTTTGCAAATTTGCAATTGCTTATTTGCATATACAGTACATATTAATATTAATATTAATAATTAGTTTCCGCGCAAAGAGCAAAATCATTCTCAAGTGTTGTATTAGCACTTTTTATAGCTTGGAAAGATCAAAAAGCATGCCCAAACGAAGTAACAATGATTAAAATCTGATCCTTTCAAAAGGCAAAATTCTACCTCTCGAGTTCTTCGCATCCATCATCGTAAGACCAATGAGATCTTCAGCGACAAATCTTCTCTCGAATTCCCTACGGAGAAACCGCGGGAAACCTGATGGATTATGGATTCCGGCTTCGAGGTCGTGCGATTCTCAGAAGATGTGGAATTCCACGGTCCCGCCGGCTGAAATTCCGATCGACGCAGGATCTTCCATGAGGAAACCCATCAGCTTGTGGCCTGGAATGTATCATTCTCCCGTGACCAATGCGCTTTGGGAAGCCAGGCGTAACATGTTCGAAAACCCTAACGGAGACGATTCTCATTCAGAATTGACGGCTAAGTCCCCGTCACGAAGCCGGACTTCTATTCTCTACAAGTATTCTTCTGATTTTGTTCTTCGCGAGCAGTACAGGAACCCTTGGAACGAGATTCGTACGGGTAAATTGGTTGAAGATCTCGATGCTCTTGCCGGAACTATCTCCTTCAAGGTTCTTCTTAATCCGATCATGTGTTTTCTGGTGTTAGTGAAGAGCCTCTTATGTTGGCTCTTGTTCTTCATTTGTGTTCATTCTCTCTAGTGTCATTTTTACAATCCTCCTGAGTATTTTGGAGAATTTATGGTTTTACTGAACAGCATTGTAGCGGTGATGGAAGTGCGAGATCAATGATTTTGGTGACTGCTTCTGTGGATAGGATTATCATGAAACGACCAATTCGTGTGGACGCTGACCTGAGTATAGTAGGCGCTGTTACATGGGTTGGAAGATCATCAATGGAGATGCAATTACAAGTAATCCAAACTCAAGGTATTGGTTTCTCTCTGTTGTGCAATCTTCTTGCTCAGGTTCCTCAAAACTTTTCTTTGGGTCAAATGGGTTTTACCGATATATTTCTTCTTAACCAAACCCAGATGATAGACATTCGGATAGCAATATGAGTAAAATATCTGATTGAATTCGAAGTTACATGGTGTTTGTTGGGTTTCATGCTTGAACTGGTAGATGAGGTGGTGATTAAAAAATGCAGAGAGTTGTGATAACCAGTTGAAGAAAATGCTAGTTGTGAGATATTTGTCGAATTACTATATGATCTATCTCTAGTAGACAGCTTACTGGCATTCAGTCCGTTAATCTTTGAGCTTTCATTGATAGACAAATTCCTGTTGTAAACTGTCATCATTGGAACCAAAATGTAACTTTCGTGGTCCGTTTTAATTCAGTAATATCTCTGTAATTTTTGCAATGAGATTGACATCTCTAGTTGAGTAATTGGTTTTTTCCCTTTCAAACATCGATAATCCCCACCAATTATTTTTCGCATTGCATTGAGTGACATGTTGCTTTGCTGAATATCCTAAAAGCAAGATTTTTTCAGATGCCAACCACTCCTCGGACTCTGAGTCAGTTGCTCTTGAAGCAAACTTTACATTTGTGGCTCGGGATGCCAAGACAGGCAAATCAACTCCAATTAACCCGGTATTGCCAGAAACTGGACATGAAAAATTGCTCTGGAAAGAAGCAGAAGAGAGGAACAAACTACGAAAACAAAAGAGAGCAGAAGGTAAAGAAGAGCATGAGAAGTTGAAAGACTTAGAGAGGCTAAATGAGCTGTTAGCAGAAGGACGAGTATTCCAGGATATGCCAGCTCTTGCAGATCGGGATAGCATCCTAATTAAGGATACTGCCCATGAAAACTCATTGATCTGCCAGCCACAACAACGGAATATTCATGGTAGAATATTTGGAGGCTTCTTGATGCGCAAGGCTTTTGAGCTGGCCTTCTCCAATGCTTACACCTTCGCTGGGGTATCACCACGTTTTCTTGAAGTTGACCGCGTCGATTTTATCAAACCAGTGAGTCCATTTCTTTCTCATCTTTTCATTTAGTTAAAGTGTGCTGGGATAAAAAAAACAGTGATATAATTGGTAGCCACAGAAGAAACAGATTAAGGGAGCGTTTTTCTGATGATGGCAGGTGGATGTTGGAAACTTCCTTCGTTTTAAATCGCGCATACTGTACACAGAAGCTAACAGTTCAGCTGAACCGCTGATAAATATCGAGGTTGTAGCTCATGTTACAAGTCCAGAGCTCAGGTCCAGCGAAGTAAGTGTACACACACACAAATAACTTTAGATATTATTTCGAGCTATGCACATTACATGTTTATAGGTTGTAAAAGGTTGAATGGTGATCTGTATCTGGTGGTAGGTGTCCAACAGGTTCTACTTCACCTTCAGTGTGAGACCCGAGGCCATGAAAGATGGATTGAAGATAAGGAATGTGGTTCCCTCGACAGAAGAAGAAGCTAGAAGGGTGATCGAGCGCATGGATGCAGAGAGACCAATCTCATTGCCTTGATTGCAGAAGAGATTTATGTGATGTATTTTTTCCTTCTTCTTTCAACTTGCCCTTTTATATAAAGTCTTGAGTTGTTGCGAGAAATTAACGTTGGTCGCTGACGATATAAGAGAGATGTCTATGTATAGCTTCTGAGATTTAAGGATTCTTCTAACTAATGAAAGGATTAATTGAGAAGATATATAGAATCAAACTCAATTGTGTTTAGGATGAACCTAGCACAATCCCTTCTTTTTGGCCTTTGTCTTTGGGTAGAAATTGCTGATATAATAAAGAGAAACATGTAATATCTTGCCAACCAAATGATTGATGTTTCGACCCACAATCATGTGCATACATCCTCTCCTAACTAACCTACACCTTTAAGGCAATTTTCTATTGAAAAGGAAGAGAAATCATACCATTAGAAAGATACTCTAAATTGTTTTATCATGTAAGAATGAATTTAACCTGCAACACTTGAAAATATGGCGGAGGCTGACCGTTTCTATTAGACTCTTTTATCTTTAACACACGAAATCACACGATGAACGACTCTAGAAACTAAAAAACGTAGTACTAATGGAAGTTTGGAATAATTTGTATTATCTATGAATCAAATCATAGTCAAACACGCTTAATTGTGGATCAATCACTGGACCAATATGGTTTTTACCGAATCCTATTTGTTTACCAATACGGTCAACAAAAAAAATTCCAACATTTCACGAGAATAACAAAAAAAAAAAAACAATAGAGCCCAATGTAGTGTGGTTAACGCCTAAATCCATCATTTGCGATAACAATCAAATGTTTTTTTTTCCCTTGCGAGTTTAGACCTTGAAATCGATGGAAAGCAATCGAATCGGAATCCTTCCATTTCACAATCGAAACTAACTTTGTTCACTTCTCGACAAGATTGGTCCTCTCTTGTTTACCGTCGGGAACACACAAACATGGAGCGACGAGAAGATGAGCAACAAAAGCGTGACGATTCTAGATTCAATCAGACTCTCAAGAACGTCCAAGGGTAATTCAATCTCCTCTCGGATCTTACATTTCTTTTCTTTCTGCTTTCATTGTTGTTAGATCTGTAACTTTTTGTTATGCTACTGTGAATCACGAAATTCAACAGGAATGTATTGATTTTGATTGTTCCGAATTTGCGTTGTAGGTTTCTTAAAGGAAGGAGTATTCCTGGTAAGGTTTTGTTAACTAGGAGACCAGATCCTCCTCAAGACCCCATCTCTCCGACATATCACCGGAGCTTGTCTGAGAATGACGCCGGAAGAAACGAGCGTTTGGAGAATCCCATTGAGGTATAGCTGTGGAAATGACTTGAGATTTTCTCTTTCTTCTTCTTCCTGTATGAAGTGATTTGAGAGGTTATGCAGGTGGAAGATCACAATTCAAGTAAGAAACATGATAATACATATGCTGGTAAGCTACGATCAAATTCTAGCGGTGAAAGGTTTGTGAAAGAAGTCCAAAACTTGAAGATTGGTGTTAGATCAAGTGACTCTGCAAGAGTTATGAAGTTCAACAAAGTGCTTTCAGAAACCACTGTCATTTTAGGTACTCTTCTTTACCTTTGATGTAGTGTGTTATGTTCACTATTCTTGGTGACCCGGAATCTGTTTTGATAGCGAATCCTATTCTAGACATGGCCTTTTGTACTTTGTATTTCTTCTGTTAACTGGTTAGATATGATATGCCTTTTGTAATTTGCTCTTCTTACCTGCAGAGAAACTGCGCGAACTAGCGTGGAATGGTGTGCCACACTATATGCGGCCCGATGTCTGGCGGCTTCTCTTGGTATTCTTTATTACGTCATATGTATTTAAGCATATTCAATCTGATCAGTTTTACTTGTAATCCGTTCCTTTTTTTGTGTTTTCAACGATTTCAGTGACTATGCTGAATTGCTGATCATTGTAGTATCTTCTGTAAAGATATGTTTAGCTTATTTAAACTCAGGATGAGGGCACACTTGCATTAGTCAGATAATTTGTTATTAGCTCTTCTTATCAGCATTCTCTGCAGCAACAATTTTGGCTTTTTGGTTTGTTTTTTCTATTTGAATTTAAATATAAACTGACAACAGGGATATGCACCACCTAATTCAGATAGAAGGGAGGCTGTTCTGAGAAGAAAACGTCTTGAATATCTTGAATCTGTTGGCCAATTTTATGATCTTCCAGAATCCGAACGTTCTGATGATGAGATCAATATGCTTCGCCAGGTTTTTCCTCGTAGTCTCAATGCTTCTCTAACAGGATCTTCAAAAGTTTATAAAGTCTCTTAGAAACTGTATCCTTTCTCAGATTGCTGTTGACTGTCCAAGGACTGTACCAGATGTCAGTTTCTTTCAGCAAGCACAGGTGCAGAAATCATTGGAGCGTATTCTTTACACGTGGTGAGTAATATAGTTCAGGCTGTGATTATAGTTGTTCTTCAGTCAACTTAACAATCAGTTGGAAAATTAAGTGGATAGCTAAATCTGATCATTTAATTTGCGGAGCTTGCAGGGCCATTAGGCATCCAGCAAGTGGATATGTTCAGGGAATAAATGACCTGGTCACTCCCTTTCTAGTTATTTTCTTGTCAGAATATCTAGATGGTGGTGTAGACAGTTGGTCAATGTCCGATCTATCTGCTGAAAAGGTATCGGATGTAGAAGCTGATTGCTACTGGTGCTTAACAAAGCTACTTGATGGTATGCAAGATCATTACACCTTTGCTCAACCTGGAATCCAGAGACTTGTGTTTAAGCTGAAGGAGTTGGTCAGGCGTATTGATGGTAGGTTCCTGCTTTGTAATTGGATGTGTCTTTGGTGATTGTTTGAGCAGAGCAACTTTTGACACCGCATATGACCATGTTCTTTACCATGAAGTTGTTGTGTTGAGTTTGGCTTGGCATAAATCCTGCATTTGCTTATTCGCAATCTTTTGATGAATTAATGTCATAGAGTGATTATATCTTAAAATGCTAACTAGGTTGTCATGACACTTGTCGTTATTGTACTGCATTTCCTAGTGCATTGATTCTTAATTAACAAGATATCCTACAATTTAGGCTTGATTGTTGTTTTAGGATGTAGAGTTAACATTGTCTCATTTTCGTCGTTATGTACTAGAACCTGTTTCAAGACACATGGAGGAACAAGGACTGGAGTTTCTTCAGTTTGCATTCCGGTGGTATAACTGTCTTCTGATACGTGAGGTTAGACACCGTTTCAACTCCTACTGATATATGCCGCCCATTTCTCAGACCAGATTTAGTCTTTTTTCAGTTTTTTTCTTCTTCTGGAAACTGACATAACCTTTGTGTTTTACAGATCCCTTTCAGTCTCATCAATCGCCTATGGGACACTTACCTTGCTGAAGGAGATGCATTGCCAGATTTCCTGGTCTATATATATGCTAGCTTTCTCTTGACGGTAAGAAATACTCAAAGTAGAGAGTAACACACTGATTGATACTGGTGAGATTTTTTACCATGAGAAGAGTTTAATATAGAAATCGTGCTGCGAACAATGCAGTGGTCAGACGAGCTGAAGAAACTGGACTTTCAAGAGATGGTAATGTTCCTGCAACATCTTCCGACGCATAACTGGACAGACCAAGAGCTCGAAATGGTTTTGTCAAGAGCTTACATGTGGCACAGTATGTTCAACAATTCCCCAAACCATTTGGCTAGCTGAATGACTTTTTCCTCGATGACGACGATGATGATGCTGTTTTTTTTTGGGTTATATTATATTCATCTTCTTCTTGTCACTTTGGTTTCTCTCTTTTCTTTTTTTTTTTGTGTGTAACGGTAAATGCTAACATTCTTCTTGTCTTGTTAATTGTTATTAGTTTTATGTATGGTTACACGCGACAATTGTTGATGTGTTTGTAACGTTGTGTCAATATTTTTAATTCGGATGTCATGTAGTTTCCTTCCTTTGAGATGGATAAAACTCTCATTGGATCCCATATCAATCCGGCCCACCCGACCCGACTTTTTTCTCGGGCAAAGATTTAATGATCATACTAGTACTAGAGATAAGTAATTAACAATAGCAGATTAAATATTATGATTAATTAACCCCAAAATTCAACACACGGAATGTGGACAAGAGAAAGGTTTTCAACAAATCTACTAAAAAAAAAGGTGACATGTCTCGTGTCTTAGATTCCTAAGCATAATAATACATTTTAAAGTCAACATCAATCAAATTTTGGTCGATTATTTGCATCTTACATTATCAACTCAATGGGATAATTGTCCATGTTTTTTGTTTTTGTTTTTGTTTTTTATTAATAATATGCATTATGTGAATTTGGATTCATATTACATAAGTTTTTTTTTCATTTTTGGTTTGAACTTTGAACTCGTATTTGGCAGAATTTTACGATTTCTAGTAAATTTTCCATCTAGAGAAACAAATCGTGAAAAGTAAAAACAATAGAATATTGACATAAACTAATTTCCAAAAATAAAAGATTTATGATGATGATGAATTTGATGATGATGAGTCACCACTTTTTAAGTCCCATGCCTAATTACGGTAAAATGAAAAGGAAAAATTATTAAAAAACACACAGTGAGTGAGAGAGAGAGAGAGAGAGAGAAAGGTAAAGTAATAATAAGAAGAAGCCTCAAGTTCCTTTCTTTTGCTTTCCTTTTGTGTGTTGTGGTTCATTCATTCATCTCTCTCAGTCTTCTTCTTCTCCGTAATCGATTGAAGAATCCGACGGCTCCCTTAATTAAGCTCTCTTACCTTTTTGCTCGGAAAAAAATGGTTTGATTTTCGGAGATGCCGAAATTTCCAGGTATCTTCTTCTTCCTCTAGCCATCTCTTTTCTCGTATTAGGGCTGAACACAAAATTGGTTTTAAAAACCCTTTTCTTGTTTTTAGTGGATCCGAATAAGGATCTACTATCTATGCTCTTGAATACAAAAGCTTAGATGTTTTTTTTTTTTGTTTTTCTTTTAATAGAAAATGTGGGGGCTTTGGATTCTTTACGTCTTGTAAAAATTAGTTGGAGGAAATGCTTAAAAGACCCAAAGGCATGGAGTGATGTAATTGGCAAGAAAATAGAGATTTTAAATAACACAAAACAATCTAACAACTTCTTTTCTCTGCATCAACCATCCTTGTAGATGTCCATTAACCTCAACAAGCTGCTGCAGATTTGTCTCAAATGGGTTTGTTGAAAGTTACTAACTTTTTATTTTCTTCTGAAGGTGTTTGTAGGAGTGTTGGTACTGGTCATGGCTTTTTATCTGACTACCTTATTGTGCCTTTGATGAAACTAATGTAATGCCCCGGGGCAAGTTAGCTATGGGCTCTTTAGTGACTGTTTGTTGGCTCAATGGTAAGTTTAGTTTCTGTTTTCTTTCATGGTGACTTTATTATAAAAGAGATGCAGTGTGCGTTATTCTGCATCAAATTCTCACTTACGGCTAACAAGAACCACGAGAGTAGCTTCACATACTGTTTTTTGGGTTTCCATACCTCAATGGTTGACTTGCTGGAATGAGCTTGACAGTTTTGCAATGTTTCCCCCAAGCAACATTATTACATAATTTCAAGATTTACCTCATAAGAAATGTTCTTGTCGCTGGGGAGACCATTTCTGTAACTGGAGATTTCAACTCTCTAATTGGCATAACGTGTTTTTGTGATTGATTTCGTGGAGTATATACACAGATAAAGTTGTTTGTTGATTGGTTTACTTGCTTCTCTTATCAGGCTGTTTGGTTCATCGCTTGTTGTTGTTTATTATCTGGTTATCGAGCTTCCAAGATGTAGCTGCGCATTATAAGGTTAACGAGCATAGTAGCAGATCAACAACCTCTGAGTTGGCAAATCCACCTGGTATTGGAGTATCCGGTCCCATTGAAGTATCTCCATCCGTCATCCCCAAATATGACTCCCCTGCTCTACCTTGGACACCACCAATGTACCCTACTTTTCCTGATACATATGAACCCAAGTTAACTGGCAAATGTCCTGCAGACTTTCAAGCAATTTCAAGTGTTATTGATACATCAGCGTCTGATTGCTCCCAACCGTTCGCTGCACTTGTTGGGAACGTGATCTGTTGTCCACAGTTTGTTAGCTTGCTTCATATTTTCCAAGGACAACACAACGTGAAGTCAGATCAGTTGGTTCTGCCTGATGCAGATGCTACAGATTGTTTTTCAGATATCGTTAGTATCCTGGTCAGCAGAAGAGCCAACATGACAATACCTGCACTTTGCTCTGTAACATCGTCAAATCTAACTGGAGGTTCTTGTCCAGTTGTAGATGTCAAAACGTTCGAAAGAGTTGTTAACAGTAGCAAGTTACTGGATGCCTGCCGCACTGTGGATCCTCTTAAGGAGTGTTGCAGGCCAATTTGCCAACCTGCAATTATGGAAGCTGCACTTATTATCTCGGGACACCAAATGACAGTTGGTGATAAGGTCCCTTTAGGAGGATCAAATAACATCAACGCAATTAACGACTGCAAAAATGTGGTGTTTTCATATCTTTCCAGGAAGCTCCCAGCAGACAAAGCAAACACTGCATTTCGAATATTATCATCATGCAAAGTTAACAAAGGTACTGAACGTATCATATTATCTTTTTCATTGATCTCCCTTGGATAGTCCCTGGAAACTAATTTGGCTTTACATTGTGGTCTCAGCTTGCCCCTTGGAATTTAAAGAGCCAACTGAAGTGATTAAGGCTTGCCGTAATGTGGCTGCTCCGAGCCCTTCGTGCTGTAGCTCGTTGAATGCATACATTTCTGGGATACAGAACCAAATGCTAATAACAAACAAGCAAGCCATAGTCTGTGCAACAGTCATCGGTTCTATGTTACGGAAAGGTGGTGTTATGACAAATATCTATGAGCTTTGTGATGTCGATCTCAAAGATTTCAGTGTTCAAGGTAATTGTTCTGTTTTAGATTCCAGAAAGCCCTTCCAAATAACTGTTTTGTCTTCTCCTCTCCCTGACCTTATTTTCTCTTTTTCCGGTTTCCGGGTATCTCTCTGGGCAATAAGCAGCATATGGAATGCAACAAGGTTTGCATCAATTCATCTAATAATTCAAGTTGTTTGATAATGTGTTTTTATTTCGCCACCTGAAGGTAAAAAGTGTTTGACAATCTTTTTTGGCGACAATGTGGATCTATAGGTTGTCTTCTCAGAAGTTATCCTGCAGACTTAATATTTGACAACACAACAGGGTACAGTTTTACATGTGATTTGACGGATAACATTGCTGCGCCATGGCCATCTTCATCGTCAATGTCTTCTTTGTCTCTCTGTGCTCCTGGTAAACATTTTTCTTTACCTCCTCTCTTACTCATTGTTTGAGCTTCCAAGAAAAAAACTAAAAACTTTGGATTGCAAAAAGAATTTTGTTTTGACTTATTCAATCTACTTAAATCTGCAGAGATGTCATTACCTGCCTTGCCAACATCTCAGACTCTTAAAAATCACGGTACGCATACTTTCCTGGCAATGCAAATCTCTAGTACAACATATAAGTAAAATCAACAAAGTAAAGAGCAATAGAACTCAAAAGACCTGCATGTATTTGCAGGGTTTCGCGATGATGCGTTTGGAGCGTTACGTTTCATTATTTGGGTATTTCTTGTGTATGGGTGCTGTGAGATTTCAAAATGAGATTTAGGATGCTTTTAGTTTTTTTTGGTAGTCAGTCAGGTACTTCGGATAAAACAATGGTAAGCTCTTTTTCTTTCTTCTGTATATGTTTTCTTAACAGGGTAAGGGTTATGTAGTAGTAATATGTTCTTAGTCTCTGTATAGCAATTTTCTTCTCCTTTGTTGTTACGAGTGTTCTTTTTGTTTTTTCTTTTTGCATTTAAGTTATTCATTTAGCAATTCGGATAACATCATTTGCTAGCTGAAAAATTCTGCCAAATTAGCAAAACAAATTCCATCAGTTTCAACTAATTTAGAAGAAAAAAATCTGATATTACTAGTTTCAATAATTTTTCCGTCATCAATAACTATGTTTGTTTTGGAAAAAAAAGTCGGAGAGTGACAGATATCCAGTATATTAAGAATATCAAAACTCATATCTAAAATCTTTAAAAATAAATTGAATAATACGTGTAGAATATAGTTAATTCGAGTATTTTAAATCAATATTAAACATGTAATTTTAGAATGAATACGTGTAAAAATGCGTTTTTCAGTATCCAAATTAAATTAAACAAATTTCTTTTTGATAATTTTTGATATAAAAGAAATTTTGATAAAAAAATGGTCGCATTGGTTTGTTGCTACATGATCTGAGTACCTTCTTTTGCTACTTCTCTTACTACGAGGCCTAGAGTCTTGTTCTATTTTGTTTTGACGCTCCCTCAACTGGTTGACAATATATTTATCTTCCATTTTAGACTGTCTTTTGTAAGCTTCAATATCAAAAGGAAATTTTGATGGATCCATTGATTTTTTAAGTAAAATGAGATTTTTTAAGAAATTGAGTGGTTGAAATAGACGGATTCAGAACAAATAATAGAATGCAATTTATTAATTGATAAGGATTGGATTCATATTGAGTGGTTGAAACCGACATATTTCAAAAATGATGGAATATAAAGAACTAATAGTTAAATATTATATTTTTCATTAAAAATCGAAAGTCACAGATTACTTTGGCAAAAACTGACAAATAGACATTGTTAAAGCAAAAAGTAACAACACACATTATTAAAGCAGAAAATGACAAACACACATTCTTAAAACGAAATGCGAGAAACAGACATTAAAGCAGAAAACAACAAAGGTCAATCATACACTTAACAACAACTAGTTGCCAAACAGATCATGGTCCAACTTCTCCAACAACTCTTTACTACGATCATCGAGATGCTCTTTTCATTTAGTTTCATCCACATCTTCATCTTTTTGGCATGAGTCTTTTCATTCATCGTCTGAATTGCCTCCTCTTGTTTTATGACTATTTTGTCCAATTGTTGAAACTCTTGCTCTTTCAAATGTTTGTATTCATTCTACTCTTCGTTGTTCACTTCCAAAATTGCGCTCTTATCCTTTTTTTTTTTTTTTAGCTGCATCCATTTCCATTGTACGAGCACTAGATCCTACAAAGTTGGAATCACTAGCATTAGTCTTGTGGGATATCGTAGATTCACTACTTCTAGAGCCAGTATTTTCTCCTACCTAGTTATCATAACGTGGTTGATCACGGACAGCGATCCATTCTGCCATTAAATTGAAATGTTTATTTTCCATTTGAATATAACTCATGCACTTTTGCCAATATATCATTTTTTGACCACCCGCTTTGTTACATACACTTGGTAAACGCCACTTCATTTCCCCAATATTTTTTTATATAGGTGTAATGATTTCTGCACGAACCTCCATCACATGAAGATTTAAGAGAGTCATGCTCATTACAATACTCAGCAATATTACCCCAATATGCTTCACTTTTTTGGTTTCTATCGACATAACCGTTTGTTTCATATGTAATTCACCTACTAAGTAGCACCAAATTTTGTGCAGTGGTCCATTTGAGGCATCTCCGGCGAACACGAGGTGAATCTTCTGCATTATCTTGAGTGGTTACATTGACAACACTTATGCTGTCAAGAGATTTATGTAGAAAATTCGGGAAATTCAGTTTCTCCAGCATTCGAATATTTTCATTACCTGTTGGAGTAGAAGAATAAGGGTGGACTTGAGATGGCAGCATCGATCCATAATATGGTGCAAAACCATAATTTGACATATTTTGGAGTTGGCTGGGGTTTTGAAATTAATAATTGTTGGGATTTGGGTAGTTAAAAGGGTAATTAGAATGATTTTGGGTGTTAAAGGGTTATTGTTGGGATCCATTTCCCTAAAAAAAATGTTTAAAATTGTAAACAAGAGTGTGTTGGGTGAGATAATGTGATTTTTTTTGTTCGGTGTCCAAATCAAATTAAACAAGTTTCAATATATAGAGAAAAATGATGAATTTTGTAAAAAAAATTAAAAAAAATTAATTAATTTACTAACAGATAATTGACCACACATAATTAGGATGAGATAAAAATCTCAAAATCCTAAGAACTAATCGGAACATGACACGTGGACCAATGGGGACCGCCTTGGACGCGTATGGGGACCGCCTTGCGTGCATATCACGCATCTGTTGGGAGTGTGTTCTGCACGCGCTATGTGTGGTCCAGCCAAAATGCGCCACATGTCCTAGTGTCATTTCTTATCATGATTTCAATCCGTTGTAATTTTACAACAATTTTTTGCTACATATTAACAACATTTTCATCTATTTAAATAACGAAAGATCCAATATTTAAAAATAGTATCAAGAATGACTGAAAAGGTAAACACCTTCATTAAATCTATTAAACTGTTGATAATACTTTATAAACACCTCCATTGCTGATAGTCTGATAATCTAACACGTGTTCCAATTCATATGAGACAAAAAAAAAATTTAACCAAAAAAGTGATTATGTAATGTATTAAAAATAATACTTAAGTTCATAAATGAATTACATGCAGTTTATATTTTGTATATGAATTGAACATATTTGAATTGTTAAGACCAAAATTACAAAAGATCAATTTAATCCAAACCTCCTTTGTGGAGAGACCAATTTTGTCAATTTTTGTTTGTTTTTGGAGACATCAACCAATTTCCTCTAACATGGAGAGAACAATTTCGCTGTTTTTTTTTTTCTTTTGAAAAACTTATACCATTAAACTCCTCTTCTAAAGTTCGGTTTTAAAGATATTAAGATTTCAAAGACTTGTTCGCTCGTCTGAAAAAATAAAAGAGCAAGCACAATTCCTCTGAATCAGACCGAGAGATAAGATATTCTTCAAATTGTTCTTTTGGAAGAAATTTTCGGTTAGTATTTTATCTAAAATATATAATCACTAAAAATTCAAATACCGCACTTTCTACAACTTGTTGTTAGTCACACAAAACTTGTTGTTTAGTATTTCTAAAAATTCAAATACCAAATTTGTTGTTAGTCTCACGAAAAACAGTGTTGTTACTCAAATAACTGTATGTTCTTAATGTCTATATCCACACACGCAATGTATCATGTTTTGTACAGAATACTTTATCAATACATCACATCAAGCAACTAAGGAGTGGGCCACCATAACACTCACATTCGCACATATACAAATAAACTAACCATGGTTACTTCAGCCACATCTACTCTTACTATTATATATATATATTTTGTGAGTTTTTTGATAACTTGTATCTCATTCTTTTTCTTTCTTGTCCTCTAACAAAATGCCTGATTGATCTTTCAATTCAAAGAGCAAAAATATTAAGGCTTTTGGAGAAAAACTCTCCGGCTGTTGCAATGCGCAAGTTGCCACGGTCGTGTTCACTCCGGGCACCGGCGTACCGGTGATGAATGTATCGTCGCAGGAGTAATTATCCTAGATCTTTTTTTAAATCCTAACAAGTATATAAGATCTAATACATTTGCTATTTTGCTAGAGTGGAACAAGTTCTCAATAATTTGGGGTACCAGCAAAGGATTTTCGGTTGCATGGCTAGGTACCAAAGCAGTGTCGATGCAGCCAGTGCCAACGTTCTAAACATGATGCCCGCATAACTTGTTGAGTACCATGCAATGATACTTTTATTTTTAATTTAGCTTTTCATAACACATACTGTAACTTATACATCATAAAAGTCACTAGTCAATTGCATAAATAAAAATGTTAATTCAAATTTATACAGTAAACTCATTACATTATTCTGCAGTTTTTAACACATATTTTTACAGCAAGTTACAACAAAATTAAAACACAAACAACTCAACTTTGAGACCACATGCTATCAGTCGGAGCCTATGTCTCTAATCACGACTTGTCACGTGTCTCCTTTTTACTTCATTCATTCGGCTGAATTAATTCAACCAAAGAAATCCACATATTTTTCAACCTCCAAATTCAACTTGCCACTACACTTATTCAACGGTTGAATCATGTTTTTCAACCCCGCCATTGTAGATAGTCTTATACAATAAGTTAAAAAAAAACGAACAATTTACTTGGAAATTGCGCTAGATTTGCCACAATCTTTTTAAAATCCTAATAACAAGCTTAAACAACAAGAATGAGAGACAATAAGAGCTAAAACAACACGAATGAGATATATTATATTTAAATACTCCCATCTCTAAATGAAAAAGTGATAAGTGTTTTACATATTGCCAAATTTTGGTATTTTATACATAAAGAACTTGAATATATTTAGTTATCGTGTATAGATATGCTAATTCATCTCTAAACTATAAAAGAATTGTGTATGTTACTCCAGATATGTTAAACATTGTATTTTGTTGAAGAAAACATTCTTGTCAAACTCAAAATCAACTTTTCCAATTGTTTTTTGTTTCCGACCAAATAATATGAGTTTTACGTGAATGTCATGTAGTTCTCTAAAAAAACTTCACCTATGTTTTTATGTCCTTCACGTGTATGTTGTTTTTACTGAATATTTTTTTTAATGGTTGGTTCCATATGCCCGAATTTTTTTTTTACCTTGTTTTGAGTTATATTAGTTAAGATATATGTGAAATGGTAAAAAGTTAGAAAAGTAAAAATTCTTTAATTTTTAAATAAAATAATAATAATAAATAACCAATTAAAAATTGTAATACGACATGTAGCATGACATATGAATTTGGTGCGATAACTAACGTGGTATCAACAATTTATAATCAACATCATACTCAACCAAAAAAGTGATTATGTAATGTATTAAAAACAATACTTTAGTTCATAAATGAATTATATGCAGTTTATATTTTGTGTATGAACTAAGCATATTTGAATTGTTAAGGCCAAAATCACGAAAAATCAATTTAATCCAAACATCCTTTGTGGAGAGACCAATCAATTTCTGTCAATTTTTATTTTATTTTTGGAGACATCAATCGGTTTCTTCTATCATGGAGAGATCAATTTCGTCATTTTCTTTTCTTTGAAAAAAATTTATACCATTAAACTCCTCTTCTAAAAGTTAAAGAAGTACGAAATAGTATGGTATGACGAGAAAAAACCTACTTTGGAGCAAACCAAATTCATCTTATACAGTAATTTGAGAAAATGAACTATTTATTTGGAAATTGCGTTAGGTTCGCCACAACCTCCTTTAAATCCTAATAACAAGCTTAAACAACAAAAATGAGAGACGATAAGAGCTAAAACAACACGAATGAAATATATTCCATTAAAATGTTTTCATCTCTAAATGAAAAAGCGATAAGATTTTATATATTGCGGAATTTTGGTATTTTTATACATAATATTTGAATATATTTAGTTATCATGTATAGATATGCTAATCATCTCCGAACTAAAAAGAAATTGTGTAAGTTACTCCATGTATGTAAAACATTGTATTTTGCGAAACCAAACATTATTGTCAAAGTCAAAATCCACTTTCCAATTGTGTTTTTCCCGACCAAATCATGCGGGTTTTACGTGAATGTCAGATAGTTCTCTAAAGAAACATTACCTGTGTTTTTTATGTCCTTCACGTGTATGTTTTTACTGAATATTTTTTCTCTAATGGTTGGATCCATATGGCGGAAAATTATTTAAACAAAACATGTTTTTGAGTTATCATTAATTAAGAGATGTGAAATGGTAAAAAAATATAAAAGTAAAAATTCTTTAATTTTTAAATAAAATAATAATAAATAAACAATTAAAAATTGTGATACGATATGTAACATGACATCTGACTTTGTTATGATAACTAACGTGCTAGCAACAATTAACAGTCAACTAGTTGACTCTCCCCGTTATACGCGGTTAAATATTTTTTAGAAATAAAATAAATTGAAAAGTATTATTTCATGGTTAAAAATTGCTAATGATGTTGAGTTTGGATATAAATTCAGTTTTCTTTATATGAAATAATATTTTTCTTTCTTTTTCGTCTATTGGCACTAATTATATTTTCATTAATAACATTGACAATAAGTTCATTTACAATTCATTTAACAAAAAAAAATTTTGAATCGGTCATTGGATCCTTTTTTATATGGTAATAACTAAGTAAGATTTTGTCGTTTCTAAAAGTTTCTCCATTTCAACATATTGTGATCAATTTTATTCAACATCTATTTGGATAAACCCGTATTAATTATTCTATTTGTGAATAACAATTTTTTTTTGTTCAACGTGATAAATATGGATAATATTGCTTTTTGTTATATTCAATAGTGAATTTGGACATTTAGATTAGACGCTATTTTTGTTTTAATTTTACGTAAATTCTAAAAAAGTTTATATTGATATTTTATTATTTTCCTATAACTTTATATATAGAAGTTTACAATAGAAATAGAAACGATTTAGAACAATTTAAAGATTACTTATTTGTTAAAAAAATATTTACAACTCATATTAATTAGAATTGTATCATAAGTATAAATTATGTTAAATTTGGCTTGTTCGAATATCTAAAGTAGAATTTAGAATACAAATAAATTATTTCATGTTTTATAAAAATGTTCTTAAATTTTTATTATTACAAAAACCAATTTCTAAACTATTTTAAAATGTGAAACAAAAATTTACATATAATTTTAGAATGAAAAAAGAAAATCAGATAAATTTTAGTAGTTTTGTGAGACTAATTTTCGTGGGTATAAGTTTTAGTGGGCTAGCTACAATAAAAGCTTAACTAGTTTTCTCACAAATTTTGTTGTGTGTGTAATGTTTGAGTTAGTGGGCTAAATTTAAGTAGTTTTGTGAGATTAATTTCCATGGATATAAGTTTTAGTGGGCTAAATTAGTGAGAGAAATGTTTAAATAAATTTTAACATGTCACATTTTTTAGAATGTCATTTTGCAATAAATTTTGGGAGAGTGATTTTAGAGAAGACACCTAAACATTTTTTTGAAAAATCACTTCTCAAATAATGTATAAGGAATAATTAGTTCTTTAAAGCTTATGATGAGAGAATTATTAAAAAAATTATTCGTTTATCTAAAGTAGATTCAATAAACATCTCAAAATTTGTGTGGAATTTCTCAAAGTACAAACACACATAGCTATTTAAAAATAAAAATAAAAAATCACATAGCCTATTAGTAGTCGATTTTGAGAGAGTCAAATTGTAATTATGAGAGAGCCATTAGTGGGCTCATTAATTTGGCGTTGAGTGGTCGGTTTAGTGGACTTAATTAGAGAGTCAAATTTCCATGTAATATTTTATCAATGTAATGTCATAATAAAAATGGAAGAATGATTCTAGAGAGGACACCTAAACTAATCATTTCCCTATTAATATATAAAAGATATCATATTCAAAAAAACAAAAAAATTAAGTGTATTAAAAACGATACTTTAGTTCATAAATGAATTACATGTAGTTTATAATTTGTGTATGAACTGAACATATTTGAATTGTTCGGATATAAGAAGACCAAAATCACGAAAAAAATCAATTTAATCCAAGACTCCTTTGTAGAGAGACCAAATTATGTTTTTTTTTTTCTTTGTTTTAGGAGACACTAACCAATTTCTTCTCTTATGGAGAAATCAATTTCGTCGTTTTCTTTTCTTTGAAAAATATTTTACTATTAAACTCCTCTTCTAAAAGTTCGGTTTTAAAGATATTAAAATTTCAAAGACTTGTTCGCTCGCCTAAAAAAAGAAAAAAACACTATTCCCAATTTTCGAATCAGACCGAGAGATAAGATACTCTTCAAATAGTTCTTTTGGAAGAAGTTTTCAGTTAGTATTTTCAAATTTAAATTTGATTACATTTTTTCATGTTTTAACTTTTATGTATCAAACCTGATCATTCAAGTCTCAAGGTTTAAATATGTAATATAGGAATGCTGAGAGAAAAACACTTTTAGTGTTATAATAAGTCAGCAAAGGTGGCTTATTCAAAGTCACAAAAATACGCAGCATAAAAGTTATGTGTAAAATATTATTTTGTGGAGCCCACCGTCACTATACGCACACAATAACTTATCTTTTACACCTATAAATAGAGTGTGTTTCGATCGATTGTAATTACACAATTCACAATTTCAATAATAAGAAGTAGCAAAACATATTTCTCTCTTTCTCTCTTTGTTTCATCAGTATCCCATATTTTACCGGGTATAAATTTTTTGTCTTTATTTATATTTATCAACATGATAAATTACTATTCTTTTTATAACACGTTATCAGCATGATCACTCTAAAAAAAATTCAACTTTCATATGCATACTTATTGTACCCTATGGTGTGTAGACTACCACCTCCACACTAATCTTGTGGCTGCTTTACGCACCATAATTTATGTATTTACTGCTTTAGTTATTTATTTATGGTCGGTTCAACCGCCTGATAATTTATCTATTGCTTTATTTATTTATTTAATTAATGTGGATGACTCTATCACCATAACTCTTATATTCCTATTTATTTTATGACTATTATATAAAATAATTAACCACCTATTTATAAAATTAATATTTGAATTGGTAAATTTATCTAACTGATTATTAAATATTTCAGATTAATTTTTCTTTCTCATCCGATTTTACAAAGGTCACAAAGAAAAAAATTCAAATTTTCTACTTTTCAAACGGGTATGAAGAGTATTTTCAATCTATAAATACACTCATACTTCATTCTTTCACTCAAACATTTTATTTTCTTCCTAAAAATTTTACAAGAAATATTTTTAGTTCTTATTTTGTAAGAAGAAGAAAAAAAATGTTTCGTTGGTTTTTGATTTTTATTATCGGTGTAATTCTCATTCCTATTTATGGTCTCTTGTTGGAGAATTTACTCACGAAAAATTTATCATAAATATTGGTTTACTCTTTTATGCATTAATGTTTATTGTAATTGTTGTTATGATTAATGTAAACGGTTTTTAAAATCATATTGTATTTCTAATAATATGTTTTGATTTGTTTTTAGAAATCAAATGGCAAACATTGAGAAGCTTAAGATTCCAGCTCTCCAAGTCACTAGTGAAAATTACATAGCATGGTACACTAATGCTGAACTTTATCTTGATTCTCAGTCTCTATTGGATACCATTAGAGAAGAAAATGAATCGCTTGCCCTGCAAAGGCAAGGACGGTAATTAATCTGAGAAAACATCTAGATGAAAATTTGACGTATGATTATGCGAACACAAAAGACCCTGTAGAGTTGTGGAAAACTCTAAAAGAAAGGTTTAACAACAAAAGGGCAATAACTCTCCCACAAGCTCTTGACGAGTGGTCAAAATTAAGGTTCTTGGATTTTGACAAAGTGGATAATTATAATTCTGTCATGTTAAGAATTGTGTCTCGGTTGGAATAGTGCGGTAAGCATATGAGTGACGAAGAGATGCTCGAAAAAACTTACCTAACATTCCATAAGGAGCACTTTGTTCTTGTAGAACAAAACATGAACTGCAAATACAAGAGGTTTTCCGAGCTGATTGTGGCACTCATGTTAGCCGAGAAGAATAATAAGTTTCTCATCAAAAACCACAACGCTCGACCTGCAGGAACCATTGCTATCCCTGAAGTAAATGCAATGGATGTCAAAACAGATGAAGGAAATCAAGGGAGCGGAAGTCAAATAAATCAGGGTCGTGGTGGACGATATAATCCTGGACGTGGGAAATTATTTAATCCACAAGGACGGTCATTTAAATGGGTCCGGAAGCGTGAAAGCATTTGCCACAGATGTGGATGCAAAGGCCATTGATTCCGAGTGCGTCGTATTCCTTTGCACCTTTGCAAGTTGTACCAAGAATCCATTAAAGGCAAAGGAAAGGAAGTAAATCCTATGGAACACATGAACGTGATACACATCTCGACGCCTCGGATTTTGAGAATGATATCGAAATGACCGACCTTGCAGATGAATAAGATGCTTGTAATGAGACTACTAAATAGTATCTACTTACGCCATGTATAATATTATGCTTTTACGTTGTCTGAAAAGTAATGTTGTTTTTAACAACAATTTAATGTATAATTATTGTGTGTTTTTCTTTTAAATAATGAAATTTATTCTCCTGTTTATCAATTATCTTGATTACAAAAATGGACAGCAAAACAAACAAAGGAAATATTAGAGAAATTTGCATACCAGATAGTGGAACAACGCACACTATTCTGAGACATAGAAAATATTTCTCTAATTTAAAACCAATGAGAATTATTGTAAATACAATATCGGGTCCTGCAGACTTGATTGAAGGAACTAGTAAAGCCAAATTTATGTTGTCGAATGGAATAAAGTTTTCCATAAGTAATGCATTATTTTCTTCGAATTCTATAAGGAATTTGTTGAGTTTTAATGACATATATCTTCAAGAATTTGACACTCAGTCCGCAACTGAGAATAGGAAAAAGTATATGTTCATTAATTCTGATAAATCAGGAGAAAGGAAAATTCTAGAGAAAATACCAAAGTTTCCTTCTGGTTTGCATCATATATACATAAATGGGGTAGAGTCGCATTTGGCAATCAAACAAAATCAAGAAGATTTCACATTATGGCATGATCGCCTTGGTCACCCAGGCACTTCAATGATGCGAAAGATCATAGAGAACTCATATGGTCACCCACTGAAAATCCAGGAGATATATCAGGGGAATAGAAAGACATGTGTTGCATGTTCTCTTGGAAAATTTATCGTACGACCATTCCCAACTAAAGTTGATAAAAAATCACCAAAATTTCTTGAACAAATTCAAGACGATATTTGTGGACCCATACATCCACCATGTGGACCATTTCACTATTTTATGGTGTTAATTGACGCATCCAGCATATGGTCACATGTTTGTTTATTATTGTCTCAAAATTTGGCGTTTGCGAGGTTTCTAACTCATATTATCAAACTGAGAGCTCAGTTTCCTGATTATCCTATTAAGAGAGTTAGAATGGATAACGCTGGTGAATTCACATCTCAAGCATTTAATGATTATTGTATGGTAAAGGGGATTGATGTTGAACATCCTATAGCTCATGTTCATACCCAAAATGGTTTGGCTGAATCCTTAATTAAACGTCTGCAATTAATTGCAAGACCATTGATCATGATATCAAAACTCTCACCTTCTTTATGGCGACATGCTACTTTACATGCAGCGACACTTATTCGAGTAAGACCAAGGGTATATTTGTACACCACATACATATATGCTGCAGATCTCTTCAAAAAATCACTTCCTACCTCGGTGTTCAAAAAACATATCTATGACATTGGAATGCGTCATCAACGAGATGTATAAACTTGATCATTCGAGGAGGAGCTTGTGTGGTTGCACTCTTTTTATCTTTCTATGGTTTTTCCCAATGGGTTTTCCTAGAAAAGTTTTTAACGAGGCAACATAAGACACAACACAATAGACATAGTGACACTGGTCTCTAAGGGGGAATGTTATAATAAGTCAGCAAAGGTGGCTTATTCGAAGTAACAAAAACACGCAGCATTAGTCAAAAGTTGTGTGTAAAATATTATTTGTATGGAGCCCACCATACTATGCGCGCACAATAACTTATCTTTTACGCCTACAAATAGAATACGTTTCGATCAATTACAGAATTCACAACTTCAATAATAAGAAGTAGTAGAACATATTTCTCTATTTCTCTCTTTATTTCATCAGTATCTCATATTTTATCGGATATAAAATTTTCGTCTTTATGACATGATAAATTAGTATTCTTTTTATAACATTTATTACTTTTTATTTGATTTTAGTTTTGGAAAAGTTAAACCCAAAAATAAAAACCAAACAATCAGATCGAAACTAAACCGTAAATCAGACCATTCCCCAAACCCCGAGTTATCTGCTTCTTCCTTGGTCTCCGAGTCTCAGACAGACCTCTGTCTGCGTTTCTCTCTCTCTTGTGGAAACTCTTTCTCGAAGAATAAGCAAGTGTTTCCGAATCCTCTATTAGAAAGCAAAGCCCTAACGAAGCAATCTTCTGACGATAATGCAGACAATCACCCACAACCTCGCGTTTTGTACCTTAAACTCTACCGTAAGCCCTTTTCTTTATATTCAATTCGCGTTTTTCTTTCTTCTGGGTTCCAACATTTTTCCGTGTAATTTGCAGATTATACAACAAAAACCAAGCTTTCAGTTTTCTTCTCTTGTAACTCTCCCTCCTACTTATTCTCTGCTACACAAATTCTGTACAAGGTAAATTTCTGACAATTACTTGTGCATTTCTGCTTTCTTTGTCCACGGTGAGCTTGTTCAAGAACAAATTGAGACTAAACAACATCTTACTATTTACTACTCCAAGGTAGAAGAAAAGACTGATGCGTGTCTAGTTTCTTCCTTGAATCATTGATATGTTTTTGGGTTCCTATACTCTTTACAGGGCAACAAGTAAACAGTTTGTTGCAGTGTGTGCAGCACCATCAGGTTCAAGCTTTAACATTATATTATCTCCTTCTTCTTGTTTGTCATGACAAGTGTGTGTTTCTCTTTGCAGATGTCGAGGCTTCTTCTAAGGATGAACCAGTTCTGATTACGACACTGGAGACTGTAAACACCAACCAAGTTAAGGTATGCTCTCTTGTTTCTGCAATGATACTGGTGACAAGGGCATCTTAACTGCAATGTTACAAACCGAACCTCTGTAACCCCACCCATGATCTAATATCAGTGTCTTGAGCAGGTGCATGTACAAGTATCAGGAGAGAAGACTCTAACGGAATTCAACCATGTATTTGACAAAATGGTTGCTGCAGCTCAGCCAATTCCGGGCTTCCGAAGAGTTAAAGGAGGTACAAACATCATAATCTGACTATGGGAACATATATTTATAAAGCACACTCAATCCATGCTTCATTATTTTGGATATATTAGAATCTTAGGAACATTTACTGGTGAGGGAGCAAATCGTTCGATTTTCTTCAGTGTTAGATTACTTGTTTTATTCAACTAAGTTTATAATTCGCAAGTATTGTGACTTGATAAAGTGGACTTATAAGTTACTCTTGTTAAGAACGCTACTAGGAATCTGTTGCACAAGATTCTGAAATCTCTCAATATTTTGTAGCTAATTCCTTTGAACGCATCACTAATGTTTTCCCTTGTGTATTTGTTTTCTTATATCTTCTTATCAATCTTGGAACTCCAGGGAAGACTCCAGATGTAAGTTTCTGCTTCAGTATTCTCTCAACAACACATATAGTCTACCAGAGATTGGTTTTAATAATGTACTAAATCAAATAATATCGAGAAACTTTCAAAGTACAAATAACTTAACCATCAAGTGGCTTGGTGATGGAATGTCGAGGGAACCTTGGTGATGGATGACATTATATAGTGACGAATTCACTTTTAATACATTTATGAAGTCTTTTGTTGACCTTTACTTAACATATCCCTTTTCCTATAAGTGCAGATACCCAGAGATATTTTGTTAGAGATCCTTGGATATTCTAAAGTGTATAGGCAGGTGATAAAGAAATTAATCAATTCTACTATCGCAGACTATGTTAAAAAGGTATGTAATAAGCTTAGGATGCTCAGTAGATTCTCTTTCAGGTGGTGACATTTTAAATCAAATTGGATTGTAAACTTATGCACAGAAAAGAGAACCTTTCAGGCTAAGCTACTAGACTTGAAAATTTTCAACAGACGTATTTTGATTGTGTGAATAACTCATCTTTCGATAAATTACTAAGTTCTACGCCATTGTTCCTGTGGCTGGAATTCAAAGGGGTTTGCTTTTGGTTGTTGATGCTTTTGTAGGAAGACCTAAAGGTTGGCAAAGATTTGACAGTTGAGCAAAGCTATGAAGATCTTGAAGAAACATTTGAACCAGGTGAAACTTTCAGCTTTGATGCAATTATAAAGCTTCAAGACGGGAGTTGAAGAAAGTTTTAATCCCAAGGTACTTATCCATGTGATTTTTCTTTCTACCTTGTCTAGTAGACATTAGATTTCTTGTTAGGAAAGGATAATCTCATTTGGATTAAGCTTATGGTAATAAAGTTTGAATTTCAGTTATATAGTGTTTCTGAAATCTTGTTGTTTCAACTATTGGATTGTTCTCCAAAAAATTAAGGTAGCCACATAAAAACCTAAAAGAAAGCAATAACAAATGATTCGGTTTCGCTTCCTAACATAGAACATTTTTAGTTTTTTTCATGCATAGACGATCAACTTTTCCAAAACCGTACCTGCACACCACGGCAGGTAACAGGATAACCGAATCATCTTCTCAGTATCCCAAGACTCTGTGACTCCTCCAGCTCCCAAGCTATCTCCTCAACTAATTCTACCTTTTTCCTATTATAACAAACACGAGCTCTCCCTTTTGTGTCTCTAACTGTTTCTCTAGCATTCAAATCTCATTTCTGTACTAAGCTCGAAAGAATCAATTTCCATGCGTGGACTTGCTTTCTTCACCATGAAGTTCTGCAATGAATGTTGGTAAAGTATCTTTATGCCTCTGCAGATTATTCTCTTGTGTCTCTTGGGACTGTCACTACTAAAGTCCTCTCAGGCTTAGCATTTCAGCACTCTTGAGTATCTTCCTCCAGCTATCTGATGTAGCTTCTGAAATGTGTAATCTTTCTTTTTCAAATTCCCGCTGACGGAGAACCGGTAGGTTTGATGTCTGTTGGAGCTTTATCGCTGGTCTCATCAGTTGTTGGGATGTCGCTCGTTTCTATATCACCTAGAATCCCCATGCTGGCGAGAATTTCTTCTCTTGGCTCATCTGGATACTTTACTCTATAATATTCCAACTCCATCTCTAGATCTTGTATTTCCTTTTCCCTGTCAGCTAATACATCGTTTGCTCTCTCAAGTGCATCAACGTCGTGTTCCGCTTGCTCATCCATCATTCTCAGGTACTGTAAAGCTTCCATATGGAGAGCTGCTTTCTCCTCCTGCAACCGTGTGATCATCGCCATTGCTTGATTTGTAGCAATAGCTGACGCATTTCTTTCCTCCTCCAATTCTTTACTCAAATCTCTTAGGGATTTCCTGTCATGCTCTAGTTGTTGCTTTAACAGATCAACAAGACTTTCTCCCTCAATGTCACTGCTAATGCTTACAAAAGATTCCACAGAAGCAGAGTGCTTTAGTTCCGGTGATCTATTTGAAGTATTATGTGTCTCTGTTACCTTCGAGGAATCTTTATCCCTATCTTCTAATGAGGACTCTTCGTTGGAGATTTTTGGTGACGTCAAGGGCTCAGTCTCTTCTTGATCCCCATGTTCTTCTTTACCTGAGTGTTCTTCTGTGGCAGAACCAGTCACATTGTTTGATGTCAAAGGTTCAGAGTCTCCATTGTCATCATCCTCCTCATTACTGGAATGGGATTTCGCAACCGAATAGCCATTACTTCCATCTTCTTCCTCACTAGATTGTTCTTCAGCAAATGAAGCAGACACATTTTTGGATGTTGACCCCTCGGAATGTCCATTGACCTCATCTTCTTCTTCATTACTGAAGTATTCTTCTGCAACATTGTTTTCTTTAACCTCGTTTTCTTCCTCACTTGACTGTTCCTGTGCTGGAGAAACTGGCATGTCATTAGACGTCAAAGGCTTGAAATCTCCTTCAACTCCATTTTCCTCATCACTAGAAGACTCATCTGCAACAGAACCAGGCACATCTACGTGACCAGACGCCTTTTGCTCCATAGCTGCCTCAGAGGCTTCTATCTTTATAGCTGAACTAAGGATGTTTTGATTATAGTCTGCAGAATCATTTTGCGCATGAAACTGGATTTCCCGAGATGCAGCGTTTTCTCCATAAGGGCTTGAGAATTCCCCGCCAGAAGGAGATGAGTTGCCACTTGCCTCAGCTTGACTTTCTGCAAGAAACAACCCTCAAAATAAGGAAGAATAATGTCATGAATGCATATATTCTAAAAAGGCATATAAACATACCATATTGTTCTGATACTCCTGCATCGTCCTCTCGAGGTAATCCCAGTAAGAAGGGACGAGCTTCACTCATAGTTATAAGCTCTGAGAGTACAGCTTCATGCTCCTCTGGTTCAACAGGTTGTCGTTGCTTGTTCTCATCTACAACATTATGACCAGGCATGGAAGATTCGACACTTTCACTATCGTCTACATGAATGTTCTTATCCTGCAAATAAGGCCGTCTATGATCCGGCATCTTCTTCTTGTCTTCAAACGATTTCCGAGACCGAGGCTTGTGAATACGTTTCTCAGATGGCTCAGCGTTGAAGTCGGTTATATGGAGGAATGCATCATCATCTGAAAACAGGAACTCGGACTCAGAATCCGAGTAAATCTTGAGCTCTGTGTAACCAACATGAGCCATACCATCTCTGCGGCTTCCAATGTTGACATACTCAGCACCACTTGTTGGCTTATGAGCTCTCATCTTCTTCAAACTTCCGCCGCTTCCTCGCCGAGTAAGAAGCTGCCTTGGAGCTGGAATGTTGGGTTTACCGGGTGAGTTTCTTCCCCGAGAGCCTAACCGAACGAGTCTCTGCGTATGATGCCTCGTCCTCCATGGTCTATTGCAACAAGAACATGATCTAGGGTGAGCAAAATGGGTTTTAGAGAGCAGATCATACCCTAGCTTCCCGAGAAGCAATCTGTTCATGTCTGGATTGGGACCGGTCATCTTGGTGAAGGACAAGAGACAGTCATCGCACATGCCACGACCGTCAGCGAGGTTGTTGTCGTGATTGTGACACGACATGAAGGAAGAAACCTCTGATCTGTGGTTGGTGCAGAGCAAGAACCTCCAGTGGAGAGGATGGAGAAGCTTGGAACAGAGGAAACAAGGCATCTGCAATCTGCAGTAACGAGCGAACCAAACGAGAAGATAGGAGAGAAGAGCATCGATGAACATGAGGAATATGAGGAACCATTCGCAGGCTGCGTAAGTTAGCACAGGGGCAAAACCGATGATGACCTTGTGATCGAATACAAGATTTGACGAATCCATAATAGTATTTTCAGACTAGTAGTAGTGATGATGAATCCTGAAAAACAAAAACTCAGAATCTTGGGTCTGAGATTTGCATTTTGAGGCAAAAAAAAACGTTAAAGGGATCATAAACTTTTGTTGTTAGCTGGGAAATGGAAGATTAGTTAATTAATTGGTCAAAAGAGAGAAGAGAGGAAAATGAAGACTCTTCCTTGTTCCGCGCTAAAATCAAACAAACTTGTTCAACGATTTGTTTTGCTTTTGCCTAAATTAGTGTAACTTTTCTCCACGTTCCTTTTTTTTTAATTGTATTGAGGGAAAAAAATTGGTCGACCCGGTTTTATTGAATTACCATAAATTGTATGCACAAATAACATGGACCAAATTAAGGTCTGTCATATATATATATACAAGAGATTGTCCACGTATCACATGAATTTAAAAACCAAATGGTAAAGTATGCAACAATTCTTGCTTATTTGATTATTTGTATTTAATATTACAAAAAATGTTGTTGTAGTAAATAATTATCTAGGTTAAAAGATTAAACATTTGAAGTAAATTGTTAGACATATACAATGTTATATGTGTAAAAAAATATACTGTTCATAAATAAAAATTACAGCGCATGCATTTGGAAGATATTTTCTTTTGCAAAAATCCGCAACTTGTATGTCTTTATCAATATTCACTATGGTTCCCTAAAAAATTGATTGGTCGTCTTTTTTCTTGCATCAAATACGTTTGTAAACAAATATATTGTTCACACAAGTTGTAATATGTTTTGCTTCTATCAAGTTTTTTGCATTATCTCAACAGAGATGTTGGAATGCATCTTTGTGTTTTATTTGTAAGGAAATAATAACTGATGTTTGATTATATTTTTTTTGTCTCAGTCATTCTATCGCTTTTCTGAGATTTTTATCTTTCACATCGATTCATATGTGAATTATTATGTTTTCTGGATTCACAATTTGTGGAGAAGTACGGTTTCCTTTCAAGAGTATTGGTTAGGAAATGATTGACAATTTTAGCATTCTAACAACCTTAAAATTCATAAAATCACTAATTAATTTTCTTACACCATTTTTTTTGTTAATGTTAGAATTCTTTTCATTAAAATTTTTTTGTGACTTTATTTTTGTGACTTTTTGTTTTAAAATCGTAGTTACCTATATAAAATTTTAAATGTTTTTGTATAGTATATTAATGGGTTTAATAAATAAAATGTATAATTTTTCAAACCGTTAAAAGTTTACAATAACACATTTAGTTTGAAATTATAATTTTTGATGGATATCAAAGAAAGAAAAAAAACTGAAATTGGTCATCCTTATGTTATATTTTAATTTTTGGAATTAACTTACATTAAACTTATCTATTAAATTGTAAGAATTAATTGTGAAAGTTATTAAAACATTTTTTTCAATAAAAAAGTAAAAAAATAAATGTCAAAAGAATATGTGACATATGGCATCCTCTCATGACTTGGGTTTAGAAAAACCTTAAAATATTATATAAGATATATTGACTTTCTAAAAATTTAATATACATTTTTTATAAAAGAATCCTTGACTGTATTTTGGAATCCTACTAAATGTAAGTTTTTTGAAAAATCACATATGGCTCGAACTTTGATTCGTTTGAATAACATTTTCTTTTGTTTCCTTCTGAATTTCATTGAAACATTACTGAGACATCCGTAGATACAAACTGACCAAAACCATGGTCACATAGCCTAACAATCAGGCTCTAAAGAACAAAGCCGAGCCTATAACTGAAAAAACACGAGAACCAAGAGCTTTCAAGGGGTGTGAACCCTAAGAACAAAAAAACACTCTAAAGAGGAACAAACACTCTCACCATCAAAGAATTCCTTTAACCAGTCCAATTCACCTATTGCCACATGAAATTGCCGACGGTCATCTCATGGCTCTTCAATGTGTATCTTCTATTCATTTAAGCTAAATAAGAGCTTTTTTTAAAACGGAAACCTGAAAGGTGTAGGAAACCAAGCCTTTGTCAGAAACCAAGCCTTTGTGAGATACCGAGACCCTTGGAGTATAACACGTTTCAATAGCGCAGTAAAAAATCTTTTCTTATTAAGAATATCAATTGAACAATCTTTTACTATATGTTCAACTCAAAGTTACTTAACATCACACTCATGTGATTTGATCCTGAATCAATTCCTAATCTACCCAAGCTTTCTCGTTCAGAATATCCTAGAACAACCTAATTAATATAGTTTGTTCTATCCAGAGTTACACAAACACCCTGCCAAGTGCTTTGCTCCTGAAGCTATTCCTAAACTACCCAAGCTTACAACCAGCAATAGCTGATGTCTCTTTATTCATTCACCAAGTTACAATCCACTCAAAATCCTGAGCTCTCAACTCTCTATTTTTTCTATTCAAAAGGCTAACCAAAAAGAAAGCTCCTAGCTTCTCTTTTATGGTTTCTTCAGTAGACAGCTACAGTGTCACGACCGACTGCTACAATGCTCCACGCGCCTAACACACCTTCTCCCAAGGACAACTCCATCATGCTCCTGATGACAACTTGTGCAGCCTCCACTTTCTCTTTTGTAGAAATCCCGGCTGCTACAACTGTTGAAATCCACTCATCTCTTTTGTTGGGCTCGAGATGCCAGGTCAGCAGTTGACTTTTCCTTCAGCTACAAGCTTCCCCATTTTAGCTTAATCACTCAAGACAAAACCAAATGAAGGTTCTTTCACTTTGGACGCAGGATTGCATTTAGTAAATCATGGTATTGTGAAGCAATGATCACTTTATTGAGATGATGGTCTTTTAGGGACTTAAGGGCCCAGTTTAAGCTTATATTCGTTTGAATAACATTATATTCATCTTATATTTAAAAGTTATTGGCTGAATCCATTATTTGTTAAAGTAGATGCCAAATTTCTTTTTGGTTAGGTGTAATAACAAGAAAGCATAATGGGAAGTTAAACAACTTTACAAAGTTTATTTTGGATCAAAGTGATCCCATTTTTCCTAATTATTCAAACAATCTGTTTTACCCATTTTATCTTTGCTTTCTTTGACGACAAAAACGTATTTAATGATTGGTAAATTTATAAAGAGTTTGGTACACTTAGTTCAAGTCAGTAAACTTACTACATGAATAGTTGACTAACTATTCAAATGGTAGACTTATCGCATAGAGTTATTTTTATTTGGTGTTAGAGATGTTTGTGAATGGTAGACTTATAATATGAGTGGTATAGTTAACGTCAATTGTGGTAGATAGGTTTTTGAGTGATAAACTTAGTAATCGAATGACAGATTTAACACATAGATTCATAATCGATGGGTAGATTTATTTTGTTTGACGGTACCCACAAGTGAGATAGGATGGGTGCTACAACTCCAATACGACACTACATATCTTTTAGGCCTACGAGGAATGCGACAAGGCATGTCCCATTTCCACACAGAGATGCATAGTTTACTATGGACTATTGATAGCCTACAGAGTAAGCAATGATATTGCTCACTGTTCGTCACATATTCAAAGAAGCTGACTGCCATGGTGTGAAGCCCGGAAGAATTGGCCTTGGTGCAAAGCATAATTAGCTGAGTTCAAGGAACTACGGAAGTCATTTTCAGAGTTCGCCCTGGTGTACTGTCCCAGGAAAAGAATGTACAAGTATACCTACTTGCTAGGAACGTCCGCCTAAGAAAATCAATTTTCTCTACTATTGATGTAACGCCCGTGATCCAAAAAGTAATTTTTGGATGGGTGTCGATCGACACAAGGTTGTGTGTCGATCGACACGGTTGTTTTGACTCAAGACGAGTCGAGCAGCGAGCGCAAAGTCGATCGACACAGTTGGGGTGTGTCGATCGACACGGATTTTCGATTGCCGTCAGTTTGACGTATTGATTGGTCATGCGTCGATCGACACAAGTTGGGTGTGTCGATCGACAGAGTGTCGGCTGGTCTGGCTATTTAAGTCGAAAATCAGATTTCTGGGCAGAAACTTCAAGTTTTTGAGAGAGAAAGTGAGAGGATTGAGAGGAGAGGTTGTTGTTGTTGTTTCCTTCATGTTTCTCAATCTTATTAGGCTTGTGGGAGTGTTTGTGAGGTTGTGGAAGCGTGGGAGGACCGTACGGTGAAGGATCTCGGATTTGTTCTTCGTGTTCTTCGTGTTCTTCGTCGGATTCTTATCCTTTTCTATCCGAATTCGAGGTGAGTGCGTGACCATAGGCTTATCTGGGTAAAGGAATTGATAGGATGCGATTGTGTGTTGTTTGGATCGATTCTTGTATGGCTTTTTGGTGGATTTTTGTGTAGAAAATCGGTTTGATGAGTTTCTGGATTGGTGTGTCGATCGACGCAGTTGGGTGTGTCGATCAACACAGTGTCGGCAGGTTGTGTCGATCGACACGGGGAGGTGGTGTCGATCGACACGGGTTTGATGTGTGTCGATCGACACAAGGAGGTGTGTCGATCGACACGGGTTTTTGATTACCGTAAGTTTGACATATTGAACGTGTTGTTCTCGTTTGGTTGTTGTATGATGCATTATTGTTTGTTCATCCTGGTATTGTATCTTTTGCTTATGCTTGTGTGTATAGCCTGTAGATGGGATGACCGTCTCACTGGGTATTTATGATAATACTCACGCATCTCTTATAACCATGTGATGCAGGTAAAGACAGTCAGTGATCGTGGAATCATGGCCGGGACGAGGGGAAAGATCTAGTGTCTCGTTTTCGTGTAATAAGTTAGAATTGCTAGGGTGTTAGCAATTTCAGAACTATGTGAATTACCGAATTGAACTAGAATTAATAAGTATGGGCTTGTTAAACGATAAATTGTATTTGATTGTTTGAATCATTGTTTCCGCGCTGTTTGTTATTTGGACCGTTGAGGATCATTATTTATGATAATAGTGATCCGGGTTAAAATTTTTTTTTTATTTGACGGGTTGGGTCGTCACAGTTTGGTATCAGAGCCCTAGCGGTTCTAGGGCTAGTTAATTAATTGATTATGCGAGTTAGTCAATTGATTGTTGTGTGGGTATGGAGTCCTAGATCATCCCTTCCGAGCCTTCAATGAGATTCCACGGTATGTGTTTATGTGATTTCTGTTTTTCTAGTACTTAGTATTCTGCGGGTTAGTGCAGAGTGATGACTAGGGGGACTAGAGGCAGAGGTCGCGGGGGCCGTAGAGGTCGTGGTAGTCGTGCTGGGCGTGGGCGTGGGCGGGGACTTGGGAGTGAGTCTGCTGCCACGTGGGTGTCCCAGGAGACTACACAGGAGCGGGTAGCTGACTCGAAGGCGTTTCAGGAGGGGTCCGTGGGTGTGACAGCTACGGGTTCCAGTGAGAGGGCTGGAGGGGCTGGTGCGGGTCCTGATGTAGCTGGCGGTGCGGTGGGCCCTGGTGGGGGTGCTGCCGTAGGCGTTGCCCCGGATCGAGATGATCGTCTGGCAGGTCTACTACAGATGATCCTGGAGAGGTTACCAGGAGGGGTGCCTGCTCCGGGTCATGCTCCTGGGGTGCAGCCGGGTATGGCTGGGGTGCAGTCGGGTATGGCTGGGGTACAGCCGGGTTTGGCTGGGGTACAGCCGGGTATGGCTGGGGTGCAGCCGGGTTGGGCTGGGGTACAACCGGGTATGGCTGGGGTCGAGGAGCTTCCATCTTATCTGCGGATGATGGAGCAGATGCAGCGGATTGGTACTGCATTTTTCTCGGGCGGTGCTAGGCCTGAGGAGGCTGATGGGTGGCGGATGAGGTTAGAGCGTAACTTTCGCTCCATCAGGTGTCCAGAGGGATACAGAGTGGATCTGGCGGTACATTACCTAGAGGGTGATGCGCATCTCTGGTGGAGAGGTGTTGAGACCAGGAGGGTGCAGGCCGAGATGGTCTGGGAGGATTTCTTGGCGGAGTTTAACGCCAAGTATTTCCCGTAGGAGGCGGTGGACCGTTTGGAGTCTAGGTTTCTGGACCTAACTCAGGGAGATCGGTCAGTGAGGGAGTTCGATGCTGAGTTCAGTCGACTTCTGGTACATGCAGGGAGAGGTATGGAGGGCGAGGATGCCCAGGTTAGGAGGTTCTTGCGAGGACTTCGTCCAGATTTGAGGACTCGCTGCAGGGCGAGTAGGTTCGCCACGAGGGCGGAGCTGGTTGAGATGGCTGCTGCGATCGAGGAGGATCTCGGGGAGCAGGTTGTGGTGGTTAGTCCACCAGTGCAGCAGCAGCAGCCGAGGAGATCTCAGCAGCAGATGAGTTCAGGCAGGGGCGGCAAGCCTGCTCAGGGACAGAAGAGGAAGTGGGAGAGCACTTCAGGGGCCAGTCAGGGCGGTTCGGGATGCTTCGGGTGTGGGAGCATGTCCCATCGTGTGGCGAGCTGTCCTAAGAGGACCGGGACCGGGACTCGAGATGTGCGGGTTGGGGTCCAGGATACACGGGTGTGTTATCACTGCAGAGAGACGGGGCATATTAAGCCCAAGTGTCCGAAGCTGCAGCAGTTGGTGGTGGCCGCAGTGCAGCCATTGGCAGTGCAGCCGTTGTCTCAGATTGCAGCAGCACCGCGTGTGTTCACGTCTGCGGAGGCGGGTGGATCTAGCACCAGACCGATCACAGGTATTTCCGAACTTGACTTTTTAAATTCATGGTTGTTTGAGTTTTTGTCTGTTGGGAAATTGTGAGTCTGTGCTAGAATGGTAGGGTTCTGAGGCACATGGGATTGTGCAGGGACCTTAGTTGTGGGCGGTTGTGAGTCCCACGTGTTGTTTGATTCGGGAGCTACGAATAGCTTTATTACGCCGGAGTGTGCGGAGAGTAGCGGAATCCAGAGTGATTCCGGGGAACAGGCGGGAGTAGTCAAGGTTGCTGGTGGTAGGACGTTGGCTACTTTCGGGCGGGCTCGTGGTGTGGATGTTCTGGTGGCAGGAGAGTTGATGCCAGCAGATCTGATCATCAGTCCGGTGGAGCTGTACGATGTTATCCTGGGTATGGATTGGTTGGATCGTTACAGGGTCCATCTGGATTGCCACCGAGGGCGAGTTGTATTTGAGCGAGAGGCGGGGAGGTTGGTTTATCAGGGTGTGAGACCGACTTCCGGGAGTCTCGTGATTTCCATGATACAGGCCGAGCAGTTGCTTCTCAAGGGCTGCGAGGCGTATCTGGTGACGATAGTGATGCCTGAGTTTGTTGGAGGGGTTGCAGTTGAGGATATTCGAGTTGTTCGGGATTTTCAGGATGTGTTCCAGTCGTTGGAGGGATTACCGCCATCGCGGTCGGATCCATTTGTTATTGAGTTGGAACCCGGGACTACTCTGATATCTAAGTCACCTTACTGTATGGCTCCAGCAGAGATGGCAGAGCTGAAGAAGCAGCTGGATGATTTGTTGGATAAGGGTTTTATTCGGCCTAGTGTTTCACCGTGGGGAGCGCCGGTGTTGTTTGTGAAGAAGAAAGATGGTAGTTTTCGGTTGTGCATCGATTATCGGGGACTTAACCGAGTCACCGTGAAGAACAGGTACCCTCTGCCGCGCATTGATGAGTTGTTGGATCAGTTGCGAGGGGCTACCTGGTTCTCCAAGATCGACTTGGCTTCGGGGTACCATCAGATTCCGATTGAGGAGGCAGATGTGAGGAAGACTGCTTTCAGGACGAGGTATGGGCATTTTGAGTTCGTGGTGATGCCTTTTGGTTTGACGAATGCACCAGCAGCGTTCATGCGGTTGATGAACGGGGTATTCCAGGAGTATCTGGATGTGTTTGTGATCATCTTTATCGATGATATTTTGGTGTATTCGAAGAGTCCTGAGGAGCACGAGTTGCATCTGAGAGTAGTTTTGGGGAAGCTGCGGGAGCAGAAGTTGTTTGCGAAGTTGAGCAAGTGCAGTTTCTGGCAGCAAGAGATGAGTTTCCTTGGCCATGTGGTGTCTGCAGAGGGAGTTTCTGTGGATTCGGCTAAGATCGAGGCTATCAGAGGGTGGCCTAGACCGAGGAATGCCACTGAGATTAGGAGTTTTCTTGGGTTGGCAGGTTATTATCGGAGATTCATTGCGGGATTTGCGAGTTTGGCTAAGTCGATGACCAAGTTGACAGGGAAGGATGTTCCTTTTGTGTGGTCTTCTACTTGCGAGGAGAGTTTCGGGAAGCTGAAGGAGATGTTGACGAGTACACCGGTTTTGGCGTTACCCGAGCCGGGTGAGCCTTACGTGGTGTATACCGATGCTTCGGGTGTTGGTTTGGGTTGTGTCCTGATGCAGCAGGGAAAGGTTATTGCGTATGCTTCGAGGCAGTTGAGGAAGCATGAGTGCAATTACCCTACCCATGATTTGGAGTTGGCTGCGGTAATTTTCGCTCTAAAGATTTGGAGATCTTATCTTTATGGCGGAAAGGTTCAGGTGTTCACAGACCATAAGAGTTTGAAGTATTTCTTCACTCAGCCGGAGCTGAACCAGAGACAGAGGCACTGGATGGAGTTGGTAGCGAATTACGATTTGGAGATCGGATACCATCCGGGTAAGGCTAATCTGGTTGCAGATGCATTGAGTCGGATGAGGGTTGCTTCGGCTCAGGAGCGTGATATGGAAGCTCTGGTGAGCGAGATTAGTACGTTGAGGTTGTGTGTGATCTCACAGGAGCCGTTGGGGTTAGAGGTAGCTAACCAGGCAGATTTGCTGAGTCGTATTCGAGCAGCTCAGGAGTTGGATCCGATGTTGATTGATGCTGCTAGGGTTGCAGGTTCAGAGTATATGGTCTCGGCAAATGGGACGATACTGGTGAACGGACGGGTTTGTGTACCCAAGGATGAGGATCTGAGGCAAGAGATCTTGCGTGAGGCTCATGCGAGCATGTTATCGATTCATCCGGGGGCGACCAAGATGTATCGTGATCTGAAACGGTATTATCACTGGGTCGGGATGAAGAGGGATGTAGCTAATTGGGTTGCAGCGTGCAACGTGTGTCAGCTGGTGAAGGCTGAGCATCAGGTTCCGAGTGGTATGTTGCAGAGTTTGCCCATTCCGGAGTGGAAGTGGGATATGATTACCATGGACTTCGTGACGGGATTACCGTTGTCACGGACGTATGATGCGATATGGGTGATTGTGGATCGTCTGACCAAGTCAGCACATTTTCTTGCCATCAAGAAGACCGATGGGACGGTGGTGTTGGCTAAGAAGTATGTGCGTGAGATAGTGAGGCTGCACGGGGTGCCAGCGAGTATTGTGTCAGACAGGGATCCGAGGTTTACGTCTGAGTTCTGGAGGGCGTTTCAGGCAGAGATGGGCACTAAGGTGCACATGAGCATGGCTTATCATCCTCAGACAGATGGGCAGTCAGAGAGGACTATTCAGACTTTAGAGGACCTGTTGAGGATGTGCGTGCTGGATTATGGTGGTCATTGGGCGGATCATCTGAACCTGATTGAGTTTGCGTACAACAACTCATACCAGGCGAGTATTGGGATGGCTCCATATGAGGCTCTGTATGGGAGGCCGTGTAGGACACCATTGTGTTGGACTCAAGTGGGGGAGAGGAGCATGTTTGGTGCGGATTTTGTTCAGGAGACGACGGAGAAGATCCGTGTCTTGAGGATGAACATGAGAGAGGCTCAGGATCGGCAGAAGAGTTATGCTGATAAGAGACGGAAAGAGCTGGAGTTTGAGCTGGGAGATCTGGTGTATCTCAAGGCAGCGATGTTGAGGGGTCCTAACAGATCCATTTCGGAGAATAAGCTAAGTCCGAGGTTTATGGGTCCGTTCCGGGTGGTGGAGCGGGTTGGACCAATGGCTTATCGGCTGGAGTTACCTCAGAGTATGAGAGCGTTTCATAAGGTATTTCATGTATCGATGCTGCGGAAGTGTCTACATGAGTCTGAGGAGGTGTTAGCTAGGATTCTGGAGGATCTTCAGCCTAACATGACATTGGAGGCGAGACCTGTGAGGATTCTCGAGAGGAGAGTCAAGGTTCTGCGCCGGAAGAGGATACCATTGGTGAGAGTCGTGTGGGACTGTGATGGTATCGAGGAGGAGACTTGGGAACCAGAAGCAAGTATGAAGACGAAGTTCTCGAAGTGGTTCGAGAAGCAAGCAGAGGCTTGAGTGTCTTTCTGGTTTTCAGTGGTTGTTCTAGCTTGTGGCTATGAGTTGTATGTATTTTCGTTTGGGTTGTAACGATATACATTGTTGAGATTTAATAAGATGGGGTTTCCTTATTATCTTGGGTTATAAGACGGATGTTCGTATGGTATGACTGGGAGGTCATGGGTTTGATGACTGGGTTAGGTCATGTGTGTGATGACGGGGAGGTCATTTGAGGGGCTAGGATAGAAGCTCTATGGGAGTTAGGGCTTGTCTAGGTATCTAGGGATGGGGGGTCCTAAGGGGTTAGGACGGGTAGATCCCTAGATGGCGCTGGAAAATAGAGGTTTTATGTGAGTTAGAACCTGTCTATTTTCTAGGGGGAGTCTGGAACAGAAGTCTTATGTGAGTTAGGACTGTCTTTTCTAGGGACTCCGATGGAAACACCCTGGCGGTTGGGTTGTTTCAGATGACCTGGGGATTGGTCATGAGGGATATTCCGGGTTAGGGAATATCGGGGTAGGAAACACCCTGGCGATTGGGTTGTTTCCGATGACCTAGGGGTTGGTCATGAGGGATATTCCGGGTTAGGGAATATCAGGATAGGAACCACGGAAGTAAATCGGTCGACAGGTGCTTATGATGCACGTTACAGTGTTACTGCTCCAGGGGATGGTGATATTCTCCTGCATATACTTTGAGGGATTGTGATCTCTCCAGAGGATGTGTGATTCCTCTGCAGCCGAGAGCTGATGGACTGTGTGTCCTGAAGCGGAGGGGCTGGGGCATACCGAGAGCCGGTATGGTATACATCGAGAGCTCGATGGGTGACGACCCTGCGAGTGGGAGTGGTGTATAGAGATATGAGTTTGAGCAATAGTACCTGTAGTGTGATTATAAGTATGAGATTCGATGAACTTCAGGGATCGGGAATGATCTCAGGTGGTTTGTGGATGTCTAATCTAGGGTTGTTACTCGAGTTTGGAACCTTAGTTCAGACGACCCTGGTAAACATATGTAGCCTCTTTGGTCGTACATGTTCTTGTTTGATTGTTGTACGACCAATTGATCCAAGGTTTGGGCCTACGGTAGGTCGGACATGTTCTTGTTTGATTGTTGCGCGATCTATCAGACAACCCTGATCCGGATCAGCGAGTGCTGCATCGTGGATGTTCCTGGGGGAATTTGGGCGGGTTATGGATGAGAGTGTCAACCTTAGTGAGACGGGGTTAGGTGATTGAGATCGGGTGGTGATCTCTGATCTTGGACTGACCGGGTTTGGTCAGAATTGTATCCATAGATATGGTGCAATGAGGCTAGTGTGAGCCTAGTATAACTCGGGGATCAGGTGTGATCGCGAGTGGTGCTGGCTGAGGGCCAGGGGTTTTGTGTTGTGTACGTCGAGTCTAGGGTTATTATTGGAGTCTGGAATTCGGGTCGGACAACCTTGGTAGCATATGTTACGCCGATGGTCGTACATGTTCTTGTTTGATTGTTGTACGATCATTTGGTCTAGTGCGGGGTCAACGCTTGATCGGACATGTTCTTGTTTGATTGTTGGACGGTCAATCGGGCAGCTCTAATCCAGATCATGGGGCGTGCATCGTGGGTGCTCCGGGGAAATCTGGGCGAATTTTTGGGCGAGAGTGTAGCCTTAGAAGGACGGGATAGGGGATTCGAGTGTTATCTCGAAGGTTGATGGCCGCGTTTGGGTCGGGTAGTGGAGACCGTAGTGAGACGGTGTTGCGTGATTCGAGGTCGAATCCGTTTTAGTGGGGGAGAATTGTAACGCCCGTGATCCAAAAAGTAATTTTTGGATGGGTGTCGATCGACACAAGGTTGTGTGTCGATCGACACGGTTGTTTTGACTCAAGAGGAGTCGAGCAGCGAGCGCTGTGTCGATCGACACAGTTGGGGTGTGTCGATCGACACGGATTTTCGATTGCCATCAGTTTGACGTATTGATTGGTCATGCGTCGATCGACACAAGTTGGGTGTGTCGATCGACAGAGTGTCGGCTGGTCTGGCTATTTAAGTCGAAAATCAGATTTCTGGGCAGAAACTTCAAGTTTTTGAGAGAGAAAGTGAGAGGATTGAGAGGAGAGGTTGTTGTTGTTGTTTCCTTCGTGTTTCTCAATCTTATTAGGCTTGTGGGAGTGTTTTTGAGGTTGTGGAAGCGTGGGAGGACCGTACGGTGAAGGATCTCGGATTTGTTCTTCGTGTTCTTCGTGTTCTTCGTCGGATTGTTATCCTTTTCTATCCGAATTCGAGGTGAGTGCGTGACTATAGGCTTATCTGGGTAAAGGAATTGATAGGATGCGATTGTGTGTTGTTTGGATCGATTCTTGTATGGCTTTTTGGTGGATTTTTGGTGGATTTTTGTGTAGAAAATCGGTTTGATGAGTTTCTGGGTTGGTGTGTCGATCGACGCAGTTGGGTGTGTCGATCGACACAGTGTCGGCAGGTTGTGTCGATCGACACGGGGAGGTGGTGTCGATCGACACGGGTTTGATGTGTGTCGATCGACACAAGGAGGTGTGTCGATCGACACGGGTTTTTGATTACCGTCAGTTTGACATATTGAACGTGTTGTTCTCGTTTGGTTGTTGTATGATGCATTATTGTTTGTTCATCCTGGTATTGTATCTTTTGCTTATGCCTGTGTGTATAGCCTGTAGATGGGATGACCGTCTCACTGGGTATTTATGATAATACTCACGCATCTCTTATAACCATGTGATGCAGGTAAAGACAGTCAGTGATCGTGGGATCATGGCCGGGACGAGGGGAAAGATCTAGTGTCTCGTTTTCGTGTAATAAGTTAGAATTGCTAGGGTGTTAGCAATTTCAGAACTATGTGAATTACCGAATTGAACTAGTATTAATAAGTATGGGCTTGTTAAACGATAAATTGTATTTGATTGTTTGAATCATTGTTTCCGCGCTGTTTGTTATTTGGACCGTTGAAGATCATTATTTATGATAATAGTGATCCGGGTTAAAAAATTTTTTTTATTTGACGGGTTGGGTCGTCACAATTGATATCTTGGTTCCTTATTGGTTAACATATATACTAAATATATCTGATTGATCAATAAATGAAATACGTTTTTGACAAAAAAAGGAAAAAAAATTGTTTGACGGTAGATTAAAGTTGTGTTGTCGATTTATTGTCAAAGAAGATAAACTTACGCGCGTTTTGGATTGTAGATTTATTTTTAGTGATGACAGATTTATAATGAGTAGTAGACTTGTTACTGAGACGGTAGAGTTATTCAATCTTTTGAGTTAACAAGAACAACTTTCAGTTGGTAGATTTATTGGTTACTATGACGGTAGATTTATAATGGTAGATTTGTATGCTTCATAAAATGAAAGTAGGCTTCTATGCTCACATTCAATGATGGTATACTTATATGTTAACTTGTATGTAAAGGAATTTCTAACGTAAACGTCGTTGGACATACAAGTCTACCATCATCTAGAAAACAAGTCTACCAGGATTTCGAACTCAAATGTAACGCCCGTGATCTAAAAATAGGATTTTTGGTAGGGTGTCGATCGACACAAGGAAGTGTGTCGATCGACACGGGTGTTTTGACTCGCGAGGAGTCAAGCAGTGAAGGTTGTGTCGATCGACACAGTCTGTGTGTGTCGATCGACAGGGGGTTAAATCGAACCGAGTGTTTGATTTGTTGATCGCACGGTTTGCGGGTTGGTTAAGGGAGAACCCTAGGGTTTGATATAAAAGGCTGGAACAGGGTCCTGGCCGTTTTGTTGGATCAGATTTCAGAAGAGAAAGGTTGGGAGAGAGAGTGAGACTTGTTCTTGAGAGGTTCGTTGTATGAACAGCTTCTGATCGGATCTTTGAGAGGGCAAACGGCGGGGCTTTGCTTGGCGGTTTGGGCTGATTTTTGGAGGGTAAGTTCTCCAATCTCTGCTCGTGTTTTAGGCGAAAACGGCTTGTCTTTTGGTTGATTATTCACCGAGTTATGGCTGTTTGAACTCGGTGGGTTCGTGCAAATTGTTGTGGGGGAGGGGGGTTTCCGATTGAACCAGAGGGATTCTGGAGGCAATCCACATACTGACGCGTAGCTGTGGGTGTCTAATTTCCGTAACAGTCGCCTGTTTCGGAATTGGATCGGTGGTTCGTCGTGTACGGAGGTTTTAGTAAACGTTGTTCCTTCGTTCATTTCAATCCTTTGAGGTGAGTGCGTGACCATAGGTTCTCGGATGTAGGAATGGATGGAATACGTTGATTTCTGTGTGTTTGGTGTGGAATGGCTGTGGATTCGTGCGGGAAAGCGATCTGTAGGCCTGAGATTCGTTCCGTGAGAGGATAGGTTCGATCTTAGGGTTCTGCAGGTCCGTGTCGATCGACAGGACTGTTGTCTGTCGATCGACAGAGGGACAGAATTGTCTGTCGATCGACACCTAGAGGTTGTGTCGATCGACAGAGATGCTGCTGTCCCGTTTTGTGCTGTTGATTGTCTATGCATTGTTGAGTGATCATCCTGGTATTTGGTGCATTCTTCATTTGAGTACTTGACCTGTAGATGGGATGACCGTCTCGCTGAGTATTTGTGATAATACTCACGCAACTCTTTTTGCCATGTGTTGCAGGTGAAGAGAAAGTGTGATCGTGGAATCAAGGCCGGGAAGAGAGGATGATCCTAGGGTCTCGATTGATTGGAATTGTTAGGGTGTTAGCGATTCTGGATTATGGAATTGTAGACGGTTAGGTTGTCGGTTATTGTTGACTTGAATATTGGTTAATTGGTGTAAACGGTTTATTGGTTTATTGGAAATTGATTGGTTGATTTATTATGATTCTCCGCTGGTTGTTGTGTGAATTGATTGGGAATTGAGGATCAATGTTTATGGGAACACTGATTCGAATCCCAATGTATAAAAAAAACAAAAAAAACGGGTCGGGTTATTTCAATTTGGTATCAGAGCCCTTACGGTTCTAGGGCGGGAGAACTTAGTAACTGCATATATTGCTGAGTGTGTGGAATAGCGTTAATTGATTATATGAGTTAGTCAATTGATTGTTTCTTGGGTTTGGAGTCCTGGATCATCTTCTCCGAGCCTTCAATATGATTCCACGGTAAGTGTGATGGTTTTATGATTTCTGTTTCTAATGCTTAGTCTTCTGTGATGAGTCAGTGAGAGATGGCTAGAGGGCGTGGTCGTGGCCGTGGTCAGGGACCGGCGGTTGATCCTGTTGAGTCGAGTGGGACTCAACAGGCCACGCATGAGGAGGTTGCAGAGTCGCAGATACCTCCAGAGCCAGTGGGTGGTACTGAGTTAGCCAGTGTGGCGCAGGGCCCAGGTGGAGGTCCTGGCGGGGGCGATGCTTAGGGTCGGTTGGATCGGTTGGAAGCGATGATGCTTCAGGTTCTTGAGCGGTTGCCAGGTGGGGCACCGGCTCAGGGGTATGCTCCGGGTGTACAGCAAGGGGTGGCTGGTGTTGAGCCGTTAGCGGCGGGTGTTCAGCCAGCAGTGGTCCGGGGGCAGCCAGGTGTGGCGACCGCAGAGGAGGCTCCTTCCTACCTGAGGATTTTCGAGCAGATGCACATGATTACTACTGGGTATTTCTCAGGCGGTGCTAAGCCTGAGGAGGCTGCTGCATGGAGGAGCCGTCTGGAACGTAATTTCCAGGCGCTGAGGTGTCCCGAGGGATACAGGGTGGACCTTGCGGTTCACTATTTGGAGGGTGATGCACATCTGTGGTGGAGAGGTGTGACGAGCAGGAGGCCGCAGGCGGGTATGACCTGGGCGGATTTCTTGGCGGAGTTTGATGCCATGTATTTTCCGCAGGAGGCGGTGGACCGGATGTAGGCGCAGTTTTTGGTGCTGACCCAGGGAGTGAGTTCGGTTAGGGGTTATGATGAGCAGTTCGGTCGACTGTTGGTGTATGCTGGTAGAGAGTTTGGGAGCGAGGAGTCCCAGATCAGGAGGTTCTTGCAGGGACTTCGACCGGTGCTGAGGACGCTGTGCAGGGCTCGTAAGTACGCCACGAGGGCGGAGTTGGTTGAGACTGCGGCAGCCATTGAGGTTGATATGGGGACAGAGCTGGCTGCAGCGCTTAATCCACCTGTGCAGCAGCAGCAGCAGAGGAGGCCGCAGCAGCAGCAGGCAGGTGCGAGCCGGGGCGGTAAGCCGGCTCAGGGACAGAAGAGGAAGTGGGAGGGCTCTTCGGGTTCCGGTCAGAGGGCCCAGAGTGGTCAGAGTGGTGCGGGGTGCTATGGTTGTGGGAGCACGGAGCACCGGGTGGCAGCTTGTCCGAAGAGGAGAGAGGTTCGGACTACACATGCGTGCTTCCATTGCGGAGAGGCGGGGCACATTAGGGTGAGGTGTCCCAAGTTGCAGATGGCAGTGGCAGTTGTGCAGCCAGTGCAGGGGGCGGCAGTTGATGTGCAGCCGTTGAGGCAGCTTGCTGCGCTGCGTGTGTTCACTTCGGCGGAGACGGGGGGTCCTAGCGCCAGGCCGATCACAGGTACTTAAACCTTAACTGGGTGAAATTTTCAATTTTTTTTTTAACGTTGTGAATTGCTTGTTTTGGGAGTCTTGTATCTGTGATAATACTTTAGGCTCTGTGACACATGAATTGTGTAGGGACCTTAGTAGTAGGCGGGCGTGATTCCCATGTCTTGTTCGATTTTGGAGCTTCGAATAGCTTCATTACACCGGAGTGTGCGGAGTGCAGAGGGATCCGGAGCGATTCCGGGAAGCAGCCGGGAGTGGTTAGAGTGGCTGGAGGGAAGACTTTGACTACTTTCGGGCGGGCTTGTGGAGTAGATGTTCTGGTGGCAGGAGAGGTCATGCCGGCTGATTTGGTTATCAGTCCAGTGGAATTGTACGATGTCATTTTGGGGATGGATTGGCTGGATCGTTACAAGGTTCATTTGGATTGTCATCGAGGTCGAGTGGTGTTTGAGCGTGAGTCGGGGAGGTTGGTTTATCAGGGCATCAGGCCGACTTCCGGGAGTTTGATGATTTCGGCGATTCAGGCCGCGCAGTTGATTGATAAGGGCTGTGAGGCGTACTTGCTGACGATTGTGATGCCCGAGTCTGTAGGGGAGGTCGCTTTGGTTGATATTCGGGTTGTCCGGGATTTCCAGGATGTGTTTCAGTCGTTGCAGGGATTGCCGCCGTCTAGGTCTGATCCTTTCACGATTGAGTTGGAGCCTGGGACTACTCCGATATCTAAGGCACCTTACCGCATGGCTCCAGCGGAGATGGCAGAGCTGAAGAAGCAGTTGGATGATTTGCTGGGTAAGGGTTTCATCCGACCGAGCAGTTCACCGTGGGGAGCGCCGGTGTTGTTTGTGAAGAAGAAGGATGGTAGTTTTTGGTTATGCATCGACTACCGGGGCCTTAACCGGGTTACAGTGAAGAACAGGTATCCTCTGCCGCGGATTGATGAGTTGTTGGATCAGTTGCGGGGGGCTACTTGTTTTTCCAAGATCGATTTGGCTTTGGGATACCATCAGATTCCGATAGATGAGGCCGATGTGAGGAAGACGGCTTTCAGGACGAGGTATGGACACTACGAGTTCGTGGTGATGCCGTTTGGGTTGACGAATGCGCAAGCGGCATTCATGAGGCTGATGAACGGGGTGTTCCAGGAGTACTTGGATGAGTTCGTTATTATCTTTATCGACGATATCTTGGTGTACTCGAGGACTCCGGAGGAACATGAGGTTCATCTGAGGTTGGTTCTAGAGAAGCTGCGGGAACAGAAGTTGTATGCGAAGCTCAGTAAGTGCAGTTTTTGGCAGCGGGAGATGGGTTTTCTGGGGCATGTCGTGTCTGCCGAGGGAGTTTCAGTGGATCCGGCTAAGATCGAGGCTATTAGGGATTGGCCGAGACCGAGGAATGCGACGGAGATCAGGAGTTTCCTTGGATTAGCTGGGTATTACCGGAGGTTCGTCAAGGGTTTTGCGAGTATGGCGCAGGCGTTGACGAAGTTGACGGGTAAGGATGTTCAGTTTGTGTGGTCTGCGGAGTGTGAGGAGAGCTTCGGGAAGCTGAAGGAGATGCTGACTAGTACTCCAGTATTGGCGTTGCCTGATGCGGGCGAGCCATATGTGGTGTATACGGATGCATCTGGTGTGGGGTTGGGGTGTGTTCTGATGCAGCAGGGGAAGGTGATTGCTTATGCTTCGAGGCAGTTGAGGAAGCACGAGTGCAATTACCCTACACATGACTTGGAGTTGGCTGCAGTGATCTTCGCCCTGAAGATCTGGCGATCTTACCTTTATGGTGGGAAGGTCCAGGTGTTCACGGATCATAAGAGCTTGAGGTACTTCTTCACTCAGCCAGAGCTGAACCTGAGGCAGAGGCGTTGGATGGAGCTGGTAGCGGACTATGATCTGGAGATTGAGTACCATCCGGGGAAGGCTAATCTGGTCGCAGATGCGTTGAGTCGGAAGAGGGTTGCTTCGGCTCAGGAGCGGGATTTAGAGGAGCTGGCGAGCGAGATTGGCGCGTTGAGCCTGTGTGTTATCTCGCAGGAGCCGTTGGGGTTAGAGGCAGCTAACCGAGCGGATTTACTGAGCAGGGTTCGTGTAGCTCAGGAGAAGGATCAGGGTTTGATTGATGCTTCTCAGCTGGCGGGTTCAGAGTATCAGGTACTGGTGAACGGTCGGGTCTGTGTACCCAAGGATGAGAGTCTCAGGCAGGAGATTCTTAGTGAGGCTCATTCGAGCATGCTGTCGATTCATCCTGGAGCGACCAAGATGTACCGGGACTTGAAGAGGTACTATCACTGGGTCGGGATGAAGAGGGATGTTGCGAGTTGGGTTTCGAGGTGCAACGTGTGTCAGCTGGTGAAGGCTGAGCATCAGGTTCCGAGCGGGTTGTTGCAGAGTCTGCCTATGTCGGAGTGGAAGTGGGATATGGTGACTATGGACTTCGTGACAGGTTTGCCGATCTCGCGGACCTATGATGCGATCTGGGTGATTGTGGATTGTCTGACCAAGACAGCACATTTTCTGGCCATTAAGAAGACTGATGGGGCTGCAGTGTTGGCTAGAAAGTATGTGCGGGAGATTGTGAGGTTGCATGGGGTGCCCGCGAGCATTGTGTCAGACCGAGATCCGAGATTTGCTTCGGAGTTCTGGGGAGCTTTTCAGGCTGAGTTGGGCACGAAGGTGCATATGAGTACGGCATATAATCCTCAGACGGATGGGCAGTCTGAGAGGACGATTCAGACATTGGAGGACTTGCTGAGGATGTGTGTGTTAGACTACGGTGGTCATTGTGCAGATCATCTGAGCTTGGTAGAGTTTGCGTACAATAACAGTTATCAGGCGAGTATCGGGATGGCTCCGTATGAGGCTCTGTATGGGAGGCCATGTAGGACACCATTGTGCTGGACTCAGGTGGGGGAGATGAGCATGTTTGGTGCAGATTTCGTTCAGGAGACGACGGAGAAGATCCGTGTCTTGAAGCTGAACATGAAGGAGGCTCAGGATCGGCAGAAGAGTTATGCCGATAAGCGGAGGAGGGAGTTGGAGTTCGTGCTGGGAGATATGGTGTATCTCAAGGCAGCCATGTTGAGGGGTCCTAACAGATCCATTGCAGAGAACAAGTTGAGTCCGAGGTTTATGGGTCGTTCAGAGTGGTTGAGCGGGTTGGGACGGTAGCTTACAGGTTGGAGTTGCCACAGAGTATGAGGGCCTTTCACGATGTCTTTCATGTTTCGATGCTGCGGAAGTGTCTACATGAGTCGGAAGAGGTGTTGGCTAGGATCCCGGAGGATCTTCAGCCCAACATGACATTAGCGGCGAGGCCTGTGAGGATTCTCGAGAGGAGAGTCAAGGTTCTGCGTCGTAAGAGGATACCATTGTTGAGAGTCGTGTGGGACTGCGATGGTGTCGAGGAAGAGACTTGGGAGCCGGAGGTGAAGATGAAGGCCAAGTTTCCGAAGTGGTTCGAGAAGCAAGCGGAGGCTTGAGTTCTTTCTTTTGCTGGTTTGGGTTTTGTAGTAGCATGTGGCTACAGTTGTTGTATTTTCGTTTTGTTGTAACGATGTACGTTTTGAGTATTAATAAGATATGTTTCTTATTATTGTTGGATCGTATGATGCGAGTTCATGTGTAGTGACCTAGTGGGGGTTACGGTAACCTAGTGGGGGGGGGTTACAGCGAGAGTTAACATTTTCAGTGGGGAATGTCATGGTGAGCCATGGGGGTGTGTCGGTCGATAGATGTCTATGACGGCACGCTGCAGAGTATTGCTCTCTAGGGACGGTGGGTTCCTGTAGATATGAGGGATAGTGGATCTCTCCAGGGGATAGTGGTTTCCCTGCGTGCATTCGAGGGGATAGTGGGCCTCTCTAGGGACGGTGGGTTCCTGTATACTTGAGGGATAGTGGATCTCTCCAGGGAATAGTGGATTCTCTGCATGCACTCGAGGGGTAGTGGGCCTCTGGGGACGGTGGGTCTCCTACATGTACTTTGAGGGATAGTGGGTCTCTCCAGGGAATAGTGGATTCTCTGCACACTGTAGCTCAAAGGGTGACGATCCTGCGAGTAGGTGTGGTGTATATGTGTACGAGTCATGAGTATGAGTATGAGCAATAGCGTCTGAGCAGGTTGCAAGTGGGCGACCGAATGGCCATCGGGGATCGAGAAGGATCTCAGGTGGGTTGACCGGTGGGGTCAGGTGTGTGGGTTGGATGGTAGGGTCTGGTCTAGGGTTAGTATTTGTGCTGGAACCCCGAGTCGGGCAATTCGGAGAGAAATGTAGCGTCCTGGTCGTGCATGTTCTTGTCTGATTGTTGCACGATCAGTTAGTCCTTTATGCCGGGTCTACGGTGGGTCGGACATGTTCTTGTCTGATTGTTGTTCGATCGATCGGGCAGACTGGGCCGGGACTACAGCGATACATTGTGGTGTATCTCCGGGAAGGTTGGGTCGGGTTTCTGGGCTTAAGTGGTGACCTTAGCACGGATCTGAGTGGTTATTGGCTTGTGATTCGAGGACGAATCCTTGTCAGTGGGGGAGAATTGTAACGCCCGTGATCCAAAAATAGGATTTTTGGTAGGGTGTCGATCGACACAAGGAAGTGTGTCGATCGACACGGGTGTTTTGACTCGCGAGGAGTCAGGCAGTGAAGGTTGTGTCGATCGACACAGTCTGTGTGTGTCGATCGACAGGGGGTTAAATCGAACCGAGTGTTTGATTTGTTGATCGCACGGTTTGCGGGTTGGTTAAGGGAGAACCCTAGGGTTTGATATAAAAGGCTGGAACAGGGTCCTGGCCGTTTTGTTGGATCAGATTTCAGAAGAGAAAGGTTGGGAGAGAGAGTGAGACTTGTTCTTGAGAGGTTCGTTGTATGAACAGCTTCTGATCGGATCTTTGAGAGGGCAAACGGCGGGGCTTTGCTTGGCGGTTTGGGCTGATTTTTGGAGGGTAAGTTCTCCAATCTCTGCTCGTGTTTTAGGCGAAAACGGCTTGTCTTTTGGTTGATTATTCACCGAGTTATGGCTGTTTGAACTCGGTGGGTTCGTGCAGATTGTTGTCGGCGATCAGTCGGGTTTGAGGGGGGATTTCCGATTGAACCAGAGGGATTCTGGAGGCAATCCACATACTGACGCGTAGCTGTGGGTGTCTAATTTCCGTAACAGTCGCCTGTTTCGGAATTGGATCGGTGGTTCGTCGTGTACGGGGGTTTTAGTAAACGTCATTCCTTCGTTCATTTTAATCCTTTGAGGTGAGTGCGTGACCATAGGTTCTCGGATGTAGGAATGGATGGAATACGTTGATTTCTGTGTGTTTGGTGTGGAATGGCTGTGGATTCGTGCGGGAAAGCGATCTGTAGGCCTGAGATTCGTTCCGTGAGAGGATAGGTTCGATCTTAGGGTTCTGCAGGTCTGTGTCGATCGACAGGACTGTTGTTTGTCGATCGACAGAGGGACAGAATTGTCTGTCGATCGACACCTAGAGGTTGTGTCGATCGACAGAGATGCTGCTGTCCCGTTTTGTGCTGTTGATTGTCTATGCATTGTTGAGTGATCATCCTGGTATTTGGTGCATTCTTCATTTGAGTACTTGACCTGTAGATGGGATGACCGTCTCGCTGAGTATTTGTGATAATACTCACGCAACTCTTTTTGCCATGTGTTGCAGGTAAAGAGAAAGTGTGATCGTGGAATCAAGGCCGGGAAGAGAGGATGATCCTAGGGTCTCGATTGATTGCAATTGTTAGGGTGTTAGCGATTCTGGATTATGGAATTGTAGACGGTTAGGTTGTCGGTTATTGTTGACTTGAATATTGGTTAATTGGTGTAAACGGTTTATTGGTTTATTGGAAATTGATTGGTTGATTTATTATGATTCTCCGCTGGTTGTTGTGTGAATTGATTGGGAATTGAGGATCAATGTTTATGGGAACACCGATTCGAATCCCAATGTATAAAAAAAAAAAAAAAAAACGGGTCGGGTTGTTTCACTCAAACGCCAGTCACAATCATCAATGACAAACGTCAATTGCAAATGTATGTCACAAACGACATTCACAAAACGGCGATTGCAAACGCTGATTACAAATGCTATTTGTAAATGACTATTGCAACACATTTTATCATTAAATTTAAAAACAAAAAATTATGTTTCTATTATAAAAAGTGTTTTCTGCAAATAAACCCTCCAAGTGGTTATGATGCAATTTTACCCTCCAGGTCAATATGTAAATGCAGGTCAACCCTCCAAGTAAGAGTCAACCCGCAATATAACCCTTCCAAATTTGTCAAACCACAAAATTTACATATCAACGAGGTCTTTGAAATGAAAAACCCAAATGGCCAAATCTACTCTTAAAATTTAGGAACTCTAAAGCTTGTAAGCGTAAAGACTCTTCAATGTTTCAGATCTGAAGGGTTATATTGCGGGTTGACTCTTACTTTGAGGGTTGACTTGCATTTAATTGAGCTGGAGAGTAAAATCGGAAACCCTAACCACTTGGAGGGTTTATTTGCAGAATACCCTACAAAAAAAGGGTACTAAAATTTTCTTTTTTATTATTATTTTAGTATATATATATATATCTTTTTGAAAGGTTAATGTCATTTTCGTTATTAAAATAAAAAAATAAAGTTTAAGAGTATTTTACCAACTTTTGAACATTGTTTTGATAAACCTCTTTTCTCAAAAAGTTGTTTGGGTAATTGTAAAACTTTTCTAAGTTTGTTTGAATATTACCTCTAATATAATTATATAAAATTACGTAAAAATGAAGAATACTCGTACGAGCTTTCCATAGTCTTCATAAAAGCCATTAAAATCTCTGGTTTAATTTCATCAAGCCATTGAGGATATTTCAATGGATTCTAAAACACTAAAAAGTATTAATAATATTATGATGTTGTGAAAATAATAATAATAATAATATATTTTTTGGTATATCAATTCTAGTACATCACTCAAATTTTGAGATATACATTTATAAGAAGAGTAAAAAAAAATAGGAGTAGAAAAACGGGTGATTCCAGCCGAACTGGGAAGGTCCACATAGTATCTGGGAGTCTAAGTAAGAAATTTAGCGAGAGAGAGAGAGAGAGAGGACATCCAGCCAAAAAGTGGGACGAAACTGGTCAAGAAAACAGAAAAATCCGTGAATAAGGCCCTTGAATCCTTAACAGCCAGAAAAGCTCAAAAGCGTAAAATACAAGAGCTCTAAGCTTTAGAGAAAAATGGGCTTAATATATGAAATTTTTAGCCAAAATTTTGGATATGTTTTAAGGGGTGTAGATAGTAGAATCTTTATAAGCATACCTATCGGAGCTTGGGTACCGGGTTTTGCGTCCTTTAATCGGTTCGGTTTTGGGTGGGTAGGTAAGGAACACTTGAATGTTTTCCACCTATTTTCCTAGTCTTCTCGTGCCACTTCACTAACGATACCACTATGCTATGTTACATCTGACTTCTTGTAGTGCTGGCAGCGTGTGACACACTACATTAGGCGCCGAGATACATTCTTAGAATAAGTTCTTTTACGCTTTAATCGTCTTCTCCACCATGAATCATTTTCTTTTCTAACACGCATAAGCTTAAAGTACTTTTACTCTATGATGTGATGTTACCATCCTAACACGCATGCGTTTAAACTAAAGAAGGAATCAAACATGGCGCGATGTGAAGGTAGTTGTTACCTTCTCGAACTCTTGATGAGAGAGAGAGAGTCTGAAACCTTCATGTGTCTGTTGATTGTGCAGGAGAGGATTTCCTCCAGTGATTGTTTAGGAAGACTAAATTTCTCCGAAATAGATTGGTTTGTTAATATGTTGATGTGTCAGTTTCTTATAACAAAAAATAGGTGAGAGATTCTTATTGTATTGATTGCCAGTTATGTTGAAATAACAGCATAAATCACACATGTGTAAATCGATGTGTTTCTTTGCTTATAAGGCAAGACATCAAGCAAATGATAAATTGAAAAACTAGAAGATGTCATTTATGGAAAGAAAATTATTTTTGATTCAAGAAAACAACAATAGCATACTGTGTGGATTATTATAAATTATACTACTAATCTATATATGATGGAGGTATATGTGATTATGCTTATATGATCTAGATATTAAGTGTATCTTGATCAATAACAAACAAAGAGGAAAACCTTATAAGATAGATATAAAATCTTTGATTTCTTATTCATGTGTTTGTTTCTCTTATGATCTCACTCTCTTCTTCTTCACATATATAGGGAAGAAGATCACATAAACAATAGACACTTGTACATGAAAATTGATTAGTGTCACATTAGGAACACTTGTACATGGCTAAAACTTCATTAGCGGCACTTATGTGTCAAGTTGATGATGATACTTGTCTATGTGATAGTGATGAATAATCACCAAAATATAACACTCCTCCTTGAGTATTCATCATTTTTTACGTGTCCAGTCTCAGACTGCCTCGTTAAAAACCTTATCATGGTAAAACCTTGTGGGACAAAAACCATGACAAGGGAAAAAGAGTTCAGTCTCCCCCTGGAAATGACCGATCTAATATATTCTTTATATATTACGTAGATTACACATTCCGATGCTTTGAACGTGTTTCTTGAATATTGTTGTAGGAAGCGCTTTGTAAACAAATCTGCTGTATTGTCGCTTGAACGGATGTATTGAACTCGACCTTCTTTTTCTTCACAAGTTCTTGAGTATAAGAGAAAAATCCCGGAGGAATATGCTTCGTCCTGTCGCTCTTTACATATCCTTCTTTTATTTGGGCAACACAAGCAGCATTATCTTCATATAGAATTGTTGGTTCTTTGCTAATGACTATTCCACTTGCGCTTGTATGTGTTGAGTCAATGACCTCAACCATACACACTCTCTACATGCCTCATGAAGCGCAATAATCTCCGCATAATTTGATGATGTGGCTACCAAACTCGGTTTTTGTAACGCCACGAGATCGCAGTTCCTCCCATTGTAAACACATACCCAGTTTGCGATCGAGTTTTATGCGGATCAGATAAATAACCAGCATCTGCAAAACCAACTAGACCAAGTTTCGAGTTTTTAGTATAATATAATCCCAAATCGATCGTACCTTGAAGATAGCGGAAGATGTGTTTTATTCCATTCCAATGTCTACGCGTAGGAGCTAAATTATACCTTGCAAGTAAGTTAGTAGCAAAAGCTATATATGGTCTAGTACAATTTGCAAGATACATTAAAGCACCTATTGCGCATATAAGGTACTTCGGGATATAATATTTCCTCATTACCTTCACATTGTCTAAATGGATCACTTTCAACATTTAGTGATCTATTAACGATTGGACTATTCAAAAGATTCATTTTATCCATGTTAAAGCGTTTCAATTTCCGTTTGCACAAATATTCCATCTTGGAAATGCTCTATCTGGAGCCCGAGACAAAACTTTGTCTTTCCAAGAGCTTTCATTTCGAAGTCCTCTTCCATGTGAGTTCTTGCATCGTCAATATCCTTTTTGAGTTCTAATCATGTTCAGGTCATCAACATAAATAGCAATGATAACAAATCCTGACAAAGATTTATTTATAAATACACAATACACAAGGGCATATCGCATCGTTGATATATCCTCTCATCAACAAATATTCACTTAAGCGATTATACCACATGCGTCCAGATTGCTTTAATCCATAAATTGATCGCTGTAATTTGACCGAACAAATCCCTTTAGACAATGCCTCTTGTATTTCTAAATTTTTTGATCTCTCATGGATTTTTAGTCCTTCTGGGATTTTCATATATATGTCGCTATCAAGCGACCCATATAGGTATGCAATCACAACATCCATCAGGTACATTTCTAAATTATTTGATGCCGTTAGGCTCATCAAGTACCTAAATGTGATTGCATCCATTACCGGGGGGAATATGTCTCCTCATAATCAATTCCCGGTCTTTGAGAAAATCCTTGTTTCACAAGTCGTGCCTTATATCTTGTGACTTCATTTTTCTCATTTCTTTTTCTCACAAAGATCCATTTATTTCCAACCGACATTACATCTTTTGGTGTAATGACAATGGGTCCAAAGACATTTTTCTTCTCAAAAGAGAATAATTCATTTCTCATGGCTTCTTGCCATTTTCCCCAATCATGTCTTTGTTGGCACTCTTTTACCGATTGTGGATTTGGATCATCCTCGTGATCAATTTTTTTTGATACAGAAAAAGAAAATATCCCATCAATATCTTCGATTTCTTTTCTACCCCATAATTTTTCTACTTTAGGCGTAGCTGATGGATATCTCAAAATTTTCACAATTCTCAACGTCTTCTGGACGTTCTTCTGTATCGGGATTGGCTATACCCTTTTCATGTCGTCTTGACATTTTTCATCATGAGATTCCTCTTGAATCTTTTCATTTTGAGATTCCTCTTGAATCTTTTCATTTTGCTCAACCAATTTTCTTTTCTTGCGGGGATTTTTATCCTTTGAGCCGATTGGTCTCCCTCGCCTTAATGGAACTCTCGCTTCATTTTATTTGCTTCCATCCGTATGTTCTTCAGGAACATTTATTCTTGATGGAGCATTAGCAGCGGGTATATACGACTTTGTTACTCTCCTTGTTGTATCTGTGAATGCATCTGGTAACTGGTTTGCCAAATTATGTAAATGTACAACCTTTTGAACTTCCAACTCGCGTTGTTTTGTCGGGGAATCAAGGTGAACCAAAGATGGAGTACACCAAGTAACATCCTTTGGCACTTGATTTATTCCTCCCCCTAACGCAAGGAATTCTTCTTCATTAAAATGGCAATCAACAAACCGTGCCATAAACATATCACCAGTTACCGGTTCAAGATAGCTTATTATACTTGGTGACGTATACCCGACATATATCCCCAATCTTTGTTGCGGCCCCATTTTTGTTCTTTGCGGTGGCGCTATCGGAACATAGACCAGACACCCAAAGACTCGAAGATGGGATATATTTTGTTCTTGGCCCGACGCCAACTGTAATGGAGAATATTTATTATATGCACTTGGCCTTACCTGGACTAATGCTGCTGCATACAATATAACATGTCCCCGTACAGAAATTGGGAGCTTTGTTCTTAATATCAATGGCCTTGCAATTAATTGTAGCCGTTTTATCAAGCTCTCGGCCATGCCATTTTGCGTATGCATATGGGGCACTGGATGTTCAACATCGATCCCCATTGACATACAATATTCATCAAAGGCTTGAGAAGTAAATTCACCCGCAGTATCTAGCCTTGCTTTCTTTATTCCATAATCGGAGAATTCTACTCTCAACCTGATTATTTGGGCAATGAATCTTGCGAAAGTCTTATTTTTGTGGTCAACAGACACACATGTGACCATCTACTAGATGCGTCAATTATTACCATGAAATACATAAACGGCCCGCACTGTGGATGAATCGGTCCACATATATCACCATGTATTCTTTCTAGGAATCCAGGGGATTCATTTCCAGCTTTGGCTGGAGACGGCCTCACTATGAGTTTCCCTTGAGAACATGCCTTACATGGAAACTCTCCCAATTGAAAAATCTTCTGGTTTTTCAATGGGTGGCCATTCGAATTTTGCTTAATTCTTCTCATCATGACTGATCCTAGATGTCCTAGGCTCTCATGCCAGACTTTAAATGTACTAGTAAACTTCTGGTTTACTGTAACATAGGACTCAGTCGTATTTATTTTTGTGCAATATAATCTGGAGGACATCATTGGTAACTCTTCCAATGTTTGTTTCCTCTCGGATGTAATGCAAAGATATTCAATGTCATCTTTATTCATACTTTCTATATGATATTCATTTTTCCTGATATCCTTGAAACTCAACATGTTTCTGTATGAATTGGGGGAATATAATGCATCACTTATTTTAAATTTCGTCCCTCTTGGCATTGAAAATCTGGCTCTACCATGGCCCTTTATAATTTTTGCATTACCACTTATGGTATTCACGTTTCCAACGGAGTCCTTTAATTTGAGATCGGAGAAATACTTTTTATCCTTAAGTATTGTCTGCGTTGATGCACTGTCTGCTAGACATATATCTCCATCCATGATGTCAATTTGTGACATCTTCTGCTGTCACTTTATAACAAAAGACGTATTAATTAAACAAAGACTTATGTTATAGAAAACTTATATTACAAAAAAAAGATTTTTAATAACCGCTAAAGTCTATATCACAAGCATATAACACAAGCATATAACATTAAAACTTAAAGACTACACTAAGGAGCTGATCATGCCTTATCGATTTTGGCCCTTTTGTTTCCCATTGATACTTCTAGATTAACAAGGCAAACTACGACATCAAAATGAGCATCATAACTTAGGCCATTAAAGGAAGGATCATATTCATCCGAGATGAAAATTATTTCTACTTCCATTCCTTTAGCCTTTAGTGATTCTTGATACAGATGAGATTAAATATTTTGGCATACGACATCTACGTACCCATTATCCTTCCACGCCACATCTTTAACAAGTGATCTTATTTTTCTTTTTCATAACGCGACCACTTTCAATGGTACTTATTGCGTTTGAGTAATTAGACTAGAATCCTCTTCCACATCCTCGTCCACCACCTTATTCATAACCGCAACAACGGTCTCTACCGTGTCCGAATCCACGTCTTTGTCAATTCTTATTACTATTAGATGCTACCACATTCACTTCTATGAATGGAGCCAATCTAGTTGGACGAATCATCGGTTAAATATCTTTTAAACCATTTTATAGGTGGTGACGGAAAATATCATGGTCTTAGCCTTATTTTCTTCCGATGTCGTTTCCGACCGATCGATGGTTTCAAATTTTTACATAATCATGATATATTTAGTAAATGCAAGTTATTAATTTTACAAATCTAATGATCTAACCATATAATTTAATTTTAAATAAACATGCATGGTAGAATTAATCATAATCATATCATAATTAAATATAACAATATCGGGGTATATTAAATCATATATACGATATATCTAATCTTTAAATAAAATCAACATATAGTAAAAATTGAATTTAACACATATTTAAATGTTACCTCCAATACGTATGAATGGAATGGACCGAAAAGATGATCGTGTACGGATGGAACGAATCCGAGAGACGATCGTGCTGATAACGTGTTGTGAATTATTATAGATTATACTACTAATCTATATATGATGGAGGTATATGTGTTTATGCTTATATGATCTAGATACAAAATATATATATGTAAGTGTTTCTTGATCAATAACAAACAAAGAGGAAAACCTTATAAGATAGATATAAAATCTTTGATTTCTTATTCATGTGCTTGTTTCTCTTATGATCTCACTCTCTTCTTCTTTACATATATAGGGAAGAAGATCACATAGACAATAGACACTTGTACATGAAAATTGATTAGTGTCACATTAGGAACACTTGTACATGGCTAAAACTTCATTAGTGGCACTTATGTGTCAAGTTGATGATGATACTTGTCTATGTGATAGTGATGAATAATCACCAAAATATAACACATACAAATTTATAACAACAACTCACACATTTGCATTTCTTTATCAAACAAGTAAACAAACATCAAATATGGAAGGGCTCTCTCTCTCTCTCACATACACACACACATAGTGCACAACCATGCTAATTAAATTGATCGATTTCCACTCCTTGTTCTAGGTAGAGCTCTGACCGCCAATGATATGTGAGATTTGTAGACCTCTACTAAAGGCTTGGTTAAAAAGTATCCTGGTCTGAAACTCGGACACAAACGGGAACCAAGCCAACAATCCTACCGGAATGAACAAGAGAAAACCCATCAGAAGGTCATAGCCCCAAGCCAGGGTTCTCACGGATGACCAGATCCATAGTCTTTGAATCCACTGCTTACAAGCTTGAGAAATCTACAGTGAAAAGTAAGGAAAAGGTAAATATTTGAATATTTATATGCTGCATCAAGACTTGATATACCAATAATATCTCAAAAGAACCAGACAAAGATAGTTAATTGTAAGAGGAGTTTGATGGAGTAGAATGACTTACAAGTAGTATTCCCCAGCCAGTTAGGATAAATGAAATCATGCATAGGAAGATGTCTTTGAATGTCAGAAGACGAAGACATATGAGAGTAATGAGAATTGCCAAAAATGCGAGAAACATAAAAATCTTGGTGGTTCTACAAACAAACTGGGAGCTTTTGCCAAGGCCTCGACTTGCCCAACCCAAAATCTGTAACAATTACATTGGAAAGAAAGGTCATCTTTTAGAAATCTTGTATCATTATTATTCTATTTCCATCAGTTCACATGTTTAGCACCCTTTGGGCCATATTAACCCATTTCCATCGACCACAGAAAAATGTCGACAACAGAAGATATTTCATCAGATGAACCCTTGCATGTCTAATATCCTATATGACGAAACTCAAAATGTGAACTGTTCATAAAATTACATACCGTTACTATGAGCATAATAATCAAGATCACCAACCATGAAGCCACATAGACCTGAAACATGGATAGAAAACAGTTAGTAAAGTCAAGAGACTCACAATTGGATGACAGTGTAAATTCGAAGCAACAAACCCATATGCTGTGATTGTCTTCGAAAGAGGTAAGTTTATACACGAGCATGTACTGAAAGATGAAGAAACGTGAAGCTAAAACAATCTCAAGCATGAAACCAAGTGCATCCGAGTGTTGAAGATGTTCTTGTTCTTTCTCCCACCACGATTCCCAACTCTTCTCAGGGAGAGCACCAATTCCCAAGTAATCGTATTCATATATCCACTTGGTCCAGTGTTCCCAGTCTTCAACAATCTTGTGCCACTCAAAACCAGAGGGGTTGAACAAGAAAGGAGCGAAGAGCCATGACCCCACCATGAACCATATCGAAAATGTAATCAGAAGATATGTAACTGCACCCATGTAGGCGCGTCCAAACATGTGGTACATGAGTAAAAGGATTGCAAGCTCGAAAGCTTTCACGAAATGGCTTCGAGAGTACATCCTGTAGTTTTCAGCAAACTTGGCATGAAACACCACAAAGCCACGACCAGTGGCTATGTATTTTGCGCCTCCATGCATCAATGTCCTTCCATAATAATGTGCTTTTGTCCCAAGTTGAAAGGTGAAAAATACGGGAGCAAGTTGTACTTGCATCAATACAAAATCGAATAGCGCGTTATGGAATCCCCTCTCAAGGCCAATCACCATTATCATAGGCATAGCCATCAAGAAACCAATTTGAACGATTGATTGGGAAGCAATGGCTGCCTGAAGAGCTTTGGTGTCATGAATAGCTGGATGGTTCCACATTTCCTCTTCAAGCCCGCTAAGAGCGAGATAAAGTCGTCCATAGAGAAATACATAAACCGTAAGCACCGTCAACTGCACAGAAAAATGGTTTAAGATTGAGACACATATATAGTGATTGTGAGATAAGTCGGGAGAATTTTTAACTTACCATGCTACAGAAATAGAAGCCAACCGTAGTGAAATAACAAGACAACATGCGGAAGAAATCAAATCGGTGGCCCAGTCTATATAGGTCACGGCTTAGAGTTTGCTCCCCACTTCCATTAGCTATCTTTGCCTCAAACATTGAGATCTGGTTGAGTCCCACATCTCTCCCTTTACCAACTTGGATGTATTCATGATGGGTAATCTTGCCTTCACGTAGAATAGAATTGAAACCTGAGAACAACAAAGAAGGAATAAAAAACAAAATAATACTAGATCATATTTACACAAATGTGTCAGCGGGAGAAAAGGAAATGAAGCAAGTGCCTGCAAATATGTCTTCACTGAGATTAATGGTTTTAGAAGCTTTGGAGACACCCCCTCTGGTAAGGTGAAACAACCGATCAAAAACATCTGGATGGCCGTAATGAAATCGTACCCTGGAACCAGTTGTTGAAACAAAATCTCAATTTTGAGATAAAAATCTGGATTTACCTATTCAAAACTGAGAAAAGAGACTTACTTCAAAGGGTTAGCTAAAACCCTCTGCCCAAGAGTAACAAAGCTATTCTCCTGATTTGACATAAACCATGCTAGGGATGAAACACTGCCACAAGAAACGAGACAAGTATGAGATCATTTTGTTCACAAAGGACTAAAATTGACTATCTAAAACACACAAGTGTCATACCTTCCAGTGAAAATATGCTCTCTAAGTCCAAGTATTGTAGGGCTTTTATTCCGTGGAATCGAAGCAGTCCCATCCCTGCTGCTGGAAGGATTGAGATTTATTGCAGGACTTTTTACGTCTCCATGATCTTTTACAAATTCTTGCAGCAAGTTCCTCATTTTGAAAGCTTCCTCCATGTAATTATCCTGTTTATTGATTTTTTAAGATCTTAAAAGATCAGCAAGTGTATTATTATCAACTTGTAATTATCCTAGCTAATAAGGGCTCACCTGGTTCATGTCTATTGTCTGCAATGCTTCTCCACGTGTAAAAATGATGGCATGGTTCTGATTTTCCGGCTTCCCTTCTCCTATCATTGGATCTCCTGGTAGCTTTATCCGATAAATGACCTACATAAAAGATTTTGATATTTTTACATTTTTTTATAAAGTTTTACGAAGGTAATATGATAATCAATTGTAAATTTTAAGACATATGAATTGATTTTATTAAATTATTATTGGTTTAAAGTTATGGAAAATTGTTTAGTACAAAAATAATGATTCATAATTAAAAATTAATTTGTTTTCTTAATATGTATATTAAAACTCTATAAAATCAATCATTTTGAAACGGAAGGAGTATTAACTCAATCTCTAGCTCCCAACCCTCGAGAATTTGTAATCACCATAATTTTTTGGTGATGAGGAAAAAAAAATCAGAGCATGGAAATATAAGGTGTTGTAGCTAGTAAGTTTTCCTCGAATTGTATACCTGGTGTCCATACTTTTGTGGGTCAGATTTGACGAGAGCTGAATAATAAATCTTTTCAACATTCCCTTTACTGTCACTTCGTATTTTCTTAACCTCATCGATATAAGCAACACGTAGAGATGGGTATCTGCCACAGTGAAATAGCATGCTTAAACCTAATACATCCGATAATGAACTGAAAGATTAGGATGAATAATGACATACCTATTCATAAGCCTAGATATTTCTGCAGCACGCGGATTACCAGTTCTCTTATGTTTACTGTATTGTTGGCATGAGACCACGTATGTGAATTTCATATCAGCAAGTGCTTGACACTTTGCCCAGAGTAACTTTGCACTTTCTGATTCTCCTTCACTAATAAATGCCTTGTAACCTTTATCCAAGTCTTGAATAAAAGGAAAGTATTTTGAGAAACGCATTCACAGTTTTATACTTTTATGAATTGAAAATAATCATAACATGATATTCTTTTCTTTTCTTTTTTTCTATAACAAGATATTCTTCAAGCACCTTCATCGGTCGCGTGATAAATAAAGGTCTGGCGTAAAATTGCACGTTCTGATGCTGGATTTGTACTCTTGTAACCACTCATTAATTCTTGGACAAAAACAAAAGCAGTTTGAGAAACACTTTGAAAGTTCATTATGAATTAAATATGGTAACAATATATTCTTGATCATGTACCTTCTTTTTTCGCCAGATCAAAGAAGGCTTGGAGCTTAAAAGCCTTTCGGTAATACATCATGCCTCGCACTGCTTGGGCACAACAGATTACCAAAACAAAAAATTCCCTCCACTAAAAATTTAAGAGAAAAACAAGTGAAAGAACACATGTACATACCTGTTTTGGCCAGTGTTTGCCCCCTGTAAGACCCCCACATACTAAGCTTTTCTTTCAAATAATCTGATGATGCTAAGAGCTTTTTCTCACTGCCACATTCAACTCGCTCCAGAAAGTTCATCCACTCATCTGGGGTAAACCGCATACTCAGTTGACGAAATAAGAGGGTCACAAGATATTTTGGGAAAACGGAAGAAAAGTGAAACCTGGAAAGATCTTCTTCAAGTAAAAGAGTATAGAGATTCCATCTTCATTTTGCTTTTTCAAATCAAGAATGGAGAAACGGACTTCCTCTTCATGGTATGGTGTTAGTGCCCTATGGAAATGCAAAAGAGGAGAGAGATGTATTAATTAAGATGCTGTAAAGTTCAGTAATTCAAAAAAAAAAGATGCTGTATGCCAATTAGATTTAGGCTCATGGGAAATGTGGAATATTGGAGATGGCAATTCAAGAGTTTCTTGAGGTGCAAGGAACATACGAAAAGGAAAGCATGTTGCGGATTTTGGGTGCTTCGGGCATTTCCATGAATAACGAATTTGAAAAGAATGTAAGACGCCTTCGAGCTTCCAAGTTTGACGGTACATCCATAGCCGAATCTTTCACTGTCAGCAAAAGATAAAGTCTATTGATCTGCACGATGACAACGAAAAGCAAACAGAGACATCTTAGATATGTATCGTGGAAACAAGAATAAGGCAAGTGTATGAACTTTATAGAGAACACTTGCATTTTTTTCCCATGCTTCTATGCGAGGGCCCACCGGATGATGAAGCTTTAGGAAATAGTTACGGGTGCTTGACTCTCGCAAGCTATGGAAAGGAAAACCTTAATGAGTGTAATTTGAACAACAATTGATCAGTCAGTCATTCAGCCAAAAGTTTATTTTAACATAATATGTTGCTCGTTTCCATATTCTAAAGCCATTTTGAGCCTGGATTCAATACTATTCGTGTTTCCGTTGTAAGAAATTATGACGTGGGATTATGTCAAATGGTCTTACCTTGGGGGATCTTCCTTCATCAAGCGCGATTCCACCATTTCTAACATATTTAGCAAAATACGAGAAATTTTGTACATGCTCGTCTCTTTTTGTAGCTGTTACATGTAGACAAAGTTCACTTGACTTGGTTTCTTTTCAATTTTTTTATTTTTATCTTTTTGTAGCTACAAGACTTACCAAATGGTCAGTTAATTCAACAAACTGGTCATACAGATCAGGAAGAACACTCCAATTAACGCTCGTTATAAGTGTACCTATGTCTATATGATTATCAATCATGGTGAAAATTTTATCTAGGATCCTGCATAAGACAAATAAATTACGAAAGGAAATGTGCAAGTTAAAATACAAACTAAAATTGAAAAGAATTTTCTAAAACTTACAGAACATCTTGTTCTTGGACAACCAAAGTGTTTAAGAGAATCTTAAAAGAGGCATAGCACTCGTTAACTGCACTAGTCATGTAAATGTCATCTCTCAGCCTCTTTCTCAGTTCACTGTCTTTTCCATTGCTATCTTTCGTCATCTCCAGGGCTACTGGGATCTACCACATTTACAAACGAGTCCATATTAAAATTAAGATCATATATAAGACAAAGTTAAGATATTCACCTTACTAGTCAGCAGAAAAAGTGGCCAGCGGATAGGATCTTGGTGTTCATTTTCGGTTGGATCTTGCTCTTTTTTTGCATCCAGTTTCTTCCAATATGGCACCAGTAGGAGATCCATTTCCCTGCATACCAATCAACATTAGTCACTAAACTCTTCCCCATGCATCTAAAAAGATTCAACAATTAATTCAATAATTGAAATAAGGATGAAATTATCAAACTCAAATTCAACCTATTGTTAATCAAATCCTCTTCTCGAAAACTAGTAATTATTTTGTTCCACATCTGAGAAAATCGTGCTTCCTTCAAAACATTCAGTTTTACTTGGTCTGTGGCAACTCCTGGTGGTGGGGGTTTACTAATTGGAACTAGCAAATCATTAAAGACCCCTGATAAGTATTGGAATCTAGTCCTCAACATTCCAAGTGTTTGGACCTGAAAATGCAATTAGCTTCTTTTTAGACAGTGTTTTGCTGGAAATTCGACAAGTTATGTAGTCTTAGTTACTTATGAAGTGCATAATAAGGAAAGCAAATATGAACCTCTCCAAGACGTTGATAAGCTCCAATAGTACTGCCAACCAGAGTTGATAGTGTAGCATACCATATTTGAGTGTCCATGAAATAAACCTACATGTGAGATTTAGCATAAATTGGGGTGACCCTAAGATAGAAGCCTATGGCAATGGAGAGTATGAGCCAACTCACAAGAATAACAGGTGACCATAGCGTGATCACGAGGACTATATTATTCATAGCTGAGAAAACAAAAGATATAACATCTAGATAATTTAGTAAAAAATTCAGTTAAGAAATAACAAGTGAACACCAACATGTTATATATTAACCTTTACCAGGAGCGAACAACTCAGGCAAACGGTTGACTGATATATGAAGTCGCATAATTTCTTTGGTTGGACCAACAAGAGGCTTAATCTGCTTTGCAAATGGCAACTATGAGAATATAGAATAACGTGTTGCCATAATTTTCCAGTGGCCATTAGTAGTAAACAATCATGTATTCAATTTCTTCTTTTTGGAGTAAATGTTCCTCACATAATAATATTAAACAAACAACACAATGAGATGTGTGAAAATGTGGTACCTCCGCATAATAACTGAATCCAAACTTTAGAATTAGCAGGAAAATCCAGAACATCATGTACCTACAAATCATTCACGAAACCTAGCCTCATTACGCAGTGTTGGAAGATCCATCAACATTTTAACCCCTAGCATGCATGCATGTTTTGTACTCTTACTTGATGAATGACCATGCATTCTCGTGCATACCACTTCCTACATACAGCCGAGGCTATTTCACCAAGAATCATGATTAGTGTACATTGTTTATAAATTGGCAGTTTATTTACAGAAGCTATATAGAGAAAATACCTGATACCACCACATCACCAGTTTCACGATCTTATTCTGAGACAACCTTTTAAGATGACATCGGAAGAATAAACATAGGAACATCACAGCCATGAGCATGCTTGAAGATAAGTAAATAACAATAGCAAAACTGGAGAAAATGCGGTTATGTGTGTAATAATTTATTGAAAAAATTATTGCCCATATAACAGCGGCAACTGCCTTCAAGAGGTATCTGAGCTGCATATAGAATGTCATGCTATGTAATGCATTCCAGGTCAGAACTATGTCGACGAGAGCTGAAAATTATTAGAGAAAGTAGTCAGAGAAGTGGAAGGAAAGCATAATGATTTTCATTCACTTAAAATACGAAAAACATTTCAAATGAAACCATGCATGCAACCTGAATCTCCTTGAAATTAAGACTGAGAAGGTTAAGACATATTCGTTGGCAGGTAATTATCACAATCAATTTTCATATGCCAAAAAATGATATATCCTAAACCAAACTCACCTTGTGCAAGGTTTAAAATTGCAGTTGTGATGAAGATGCTCAAAACAGTGTTGAAGACATCATCCTCCTCAGAATCTCCGTCTTCATTCCAAGCAATTATGATCATTGCCTAAACAAAATCCTTATAATCCATCAAATTACGTATAACAGGTTTACGCAATATACAAATTGGACTGAAAGAATTGAATATAAGCTAGTGGTACCTGCAAACACAGGATATAAGAAGTCCACATTCGATCGAAACTTCTAAACAGATGCAAAAAAGAGCGTCTCTCAACGAAATTGACTTTGCCAACACATCCATCTCCAGCCGTGACAGTGATTGGTTTAGAAACATTATCTATTAGGGGCTTCACCTGTGACATTAAACAATGATATATATAGATGGAGTATTTTCATTCAAATGTTTGTACTTTTTAACACTAGATAAAAAGCTATTTGCGGGAAAGTGAAAGTATTTAGGTAGCTCTCATGACATATTAGTAGATATATAATCATGTATAGGAAATAAGATTAAATAAAAGGCTTCTAAGTTCGAATGACATGACAACATCATAAGCTTTTTAAAAAAAAATTATGTTGTAAGTTGTAACTATAGAGATCTTAAAATTATTGCATGGCCTAGGGTCAATCCTAGCAAAATATGAACAATGAAATATATGGAAGGAGTCAATGCAAATGTTTTCAAACTAGTTAAATGATTTTTTGAAGATAAAATATTTTCCTAATGAGCTAACTCTCAGACATAATGATATCCAGATATAACAAGGGTACCCGTACCTCGGGATCTTCAGGTGCAATATCTTCAGCTGTAATACGAAAGTTACATAGAGAATACAAAACAAAACAAAAAAAGATACAAAGAAGAAATAAAAAGTAAGACGAAAAGAAAAATATATTTTTTGGGGGAGTTAGAAATTAATCGTGGGATTTTGAAGGGGTGTGGAGATGTACCACTTTTTTCATCCTCCGTCCGCTCCTGGTCTCCGGTGTTTGGTTTATTCTGCGGAATTGTGATCATGATGATAAAAATAATAAATCCACAAAGCAAAGATAATACTATTAAATGACTTATAAATTTGAATGATGTAAGATTATGAGTTAGAGTTGATATCAATTGGCAATAACTGGAGAGGTTCATTTTATATAATAGTGTTGAATTATTTCCAAATCAATGTGGTATATTATAAACATGTTCGAACATGATAATTGTTTTGGTTTTATTCATTTTTGACCGAATCCCACATTCTTTTTGGATCAGTTATACATATTTGGGTTCGCTGGGATATGAAACCATGTGAGATTATGAGTTTCCAAATCAAACCAAATTGACAATGAATAGAGAGGTTTGTATCATTTATATACTATAATGTTGATTTATCTCCACTTCTAGTACTGTGGAATATTCTAACAAAGCATCATATTCTCGTAACCTTGTATTGAAGATTGGGTTCAACGTATTAAGATTTTAAAGGTATTGACATAGGCTCAATCCTAACAAAATATTATAGATAAAAGAAATTCATTCAAATATGTGACTATATTGCGCAGCCTAGTATAGTAATTCAACTGTAACATTATAGACCAATCTCCAAAGCTTATAAGTTTTACGCGTACCTCAGATTCGCCCTGTGCAATTTCTTTTGCTGTATTACAGAAGAAGTCAGCATGAGTTCGCATAATAAAGACCAAAAAAGTAAGAAAGAAATTCAAATAAAGGAGTGTTGGCAATAAGTGGAATCGAATGGGTCTTTTGCCAATTCACTTAATGAATACTAAAGTATCTTACAAAAGAAATCAGCATGATCAGTTTCCTCAATCCACTTTTGCCGATTGCATTGAGTTTTCTTTGACCTACAAATTCAAAGACAAAGGGGTCTTGTCGTGAAACTTTCGAAAAGGCTATTATGATGTTATCGATGATGCATTTGCATTGTACCAAAAATATTCGTTCAAATCGTCATAGTTTCTCCCCTCGGAATGTTTTCCTCCTCTACCTCTTTTTGCTTCCTGTAGTGTACAACTTAAGTTAAGAAAAAGTAGGAACTTGATCGGAGGCAAGCTAGAGATAACAAGATTGAACAAGTGGCCAACCGCAACCAACCTTGGCTATTGTCTGGTAGATCGGAGTCACTACATTCTTCAAGAAAGCTTCATCTTCACCACCATATGCCGGTTTTGCAGGCTTCCTTGTCTCTTCATTAACTCTCCTCTCCAACATCTCAAACAACTCAAAAGCCATCTAAACAGATCCAGAAAATCAAAATAAAATTCAACTGAGAATAAGACATATATAAGTAAAGCATAATTTAAACCAAAGCCGTACATGGTGATATATATAACAAAGGCATTCGGGCATGAATCTGATGTTTGCAGCTTCTCCCCATATTAAAAGATAGAGTCCAATATATAGCAGTTTCCTCTGCCTTACTTTCTCTTCTTCAATATGTGGCGACCTACAAATGGCAACAAAGAGAATATAACTTGATATAATAGGTACAAGGCATGTATATAATTACAAGTAGGAGCCTTACCATTTGCTGTCTTTCAGATCCAAGAATTTGTACCATCTTATGTAGTTTTCTAAAACATTACCCATTACTGTATCCAAAGTCCCCTCCTCCAACTAGAAACAATATTGTAATTTAGACTGTTAGTGGAAATACAACGGACTAGCTCGGCACAAAGCAAGAAAAGCACATATATATTTACAACTAAGTTCGACACAAATACATACTTCTGGTGGTTCTTCATTCGGAAACTTTCGACATTGGACATTGGCAAGTAACAAAACCAAGTTCTCTCTTTGATTTGAAACGTTGTCATTCTGCCATTTTAATTACAGGATAGATCGAAATCAAGCATGGCCATTATGAGAGTTAATCGACACTAGCAAAAAAATTTCACCTGAAAACCAAACATAGTTTGAAGCCAGTCTAGCATGTCTTCATCACGTTTATTCTTTTGATTTTCAGGCCAGGGTAAGTTCCTCACGTTACTACGAAGTGCCATTACTGCAGCTTTTATCTGAATAACAGTAAAATGCTCGCAAATGTTATATGTTTTTATACTCAAAACGATAATTAAATAGAAAATCAGGAGTATCTTTTTGTATTACCTCAGGAAAGCTCATTATAGTTTGATTTTCACTATCGGGATCGAGGGGAAGTATATTGTAAGGCACGTAGATCTGGGTATTTTCTTCCACGTCATTGTAAAATCTCAAAAACTACAGAAAAGGAAGATTATAATAAGGGATGAACATAAACAAGTGAATTTGGTTATCACTTCATGTGAATATTAAGATATTTCCCTGAAATCGTTATAATTAAAGTCAAAATGAAGAAGAACAAGATATAGTCCTTGTTATCTACTTCACCTCAGCAGGCACTTCTTCATCGTCTCTCTCTCTCTGATGAACAGCTTCCGCGACATCAAAGAGAATTCCATCGGTTGTAAGTTGAGAACTAAAAAAAAGGATGGAAAGACGGAAACAAGTGCATAAGAGCATAATCAATCGTAGTTGTTAAGTTGGGGTGTTAAGTGATTTTTTTATTATAAATTGTATTGTTTCAATTAGAACCCCATATTTTGGGATTCTAAATCTCTTAAATTATGATATTTTATTGGGGTTCTTTAGTGTTTTGTGTATTATTTAATTATTTTTAACGTTTTAGAAACCTATTAAAAACCACTTAACAACTACCAATGATTATGCTCTAAACTAATTGCTTATATGTATATATATATTTTATAGGTTAAAGAATTCCAGAAATAGATCAATAACCTTCTGGACAAGAATAGAGTATAGTTAATTAGTCCCTATATGTCACGGGCACTCTCGTGACCTTGAACCTTTTAGTGGCAACTCAAGTTGAGAACTCAATTGGAGGTGATTTATAATACAAATTTTATCAGTACATGCTTTTTTTTTTTTTTTTTTTTTTTTTTTTGATAAATTTGAAAATTCTGGACTTTTAATTCATAATTTCTACCACCTAACAGAGCTAACTATTAATAATAATTGTTTTAAGAACGTAAATCACTTTTCCCACGTATATTTCAACTAGTGACCTTGAGTGTACTAGACCAAAACCCACTTGGTATATATGCTTAAGGTACTAGTTTAATGTAGATTTCAATTATTTAGTATATCCTTCCATTTTTTTTTTAATTCTTTAAAATTTCGTACTTGGATTTTGATAGTCTTAACTCACTCATTTATGAGATTCATCTTGATTATTTAATTTTAGATGAACTCTTTTAACGTTTCATTGCTTTGTGGTTTCTTTAATGAGTCTATCATATGTATGGCGATTGAGAGAAACGCAAATCTGAATAAACACAAATCTATTGAACACAAACCCGTCAGCTTCATCATCATCGTTTAGCAAAGCATGGTTAAAGTCGTGGTATGTCTTATAGAAACGTTCCATTTCACGTGCATCCCCCATCCGCTTTCCCATAGTTTTTTCGTCTTCTCTTTGACGTCTTCCCTTAGTTATTTCATCATCCTGTACAAATTTAAATAAGTTGGCTCTCAACTAGACTCTAATCGTAATCTAATTTTCTACTAGCTTGCTTCAAATTTACACTTAGGAAAATTACATCGTACCAAGGTTTTTGATTGAAATAAAAATTTACATTCATTAAAAAAAAGAAGAAGTTATTATGAAAAATAGATGAACGAAAACCAAACCTCTTAGCGTAATAATAATAGAATCCGTACCTTTCGTAACCGGTTAATAAGTGCAGTCTTGAAAAAGCGGACACCATGCCCACTTGAATTGGGATCAAGCTTGTGTGCCTTCTCCAACGCATGATAACGACCTGTAATATATTTATATATAGAAGTAACCACGTCCGGTTCTATGTCAAGATCATGAAAAAAATAAAGTTAACCAATATATACTTCTTTCAAACTCACAGAGGTAAGCAACCCGGTAGTTAAAACGCTCTATTTTTTTGGCTAAACGAAGGATCGGGGCAATCTCCATAAGAGACGTTGGCACACGCTCACTATCTGAAATTTCTTCTCCATGACTACGACTACTCGTAGCTCGAGTAGATCCCACGGACACAACCAATTCGGATCTATCTATTTGGTCAGGCATCGAATCTTCTAAATCCGCATACAGTCACACTGAGAAAACCACCATTATGAATATTATTATTCAAACTTTAGTTATAAGAACTTCTTAGACACCATAAGAGATCAGTGAAAAAAATAAGTGATGTTTTTTTTTTTGTAATTGATCGGGCAAAAAAGAAACCTTAAGAAAACTGTATGAACTAAACACTCTACTTGTACGAAAGTACGAGAACCCAAAATTAAGGTGATCGACGTGGGCGAGAAGACGCAGAGAGTAGTGATCACCTGGTGATGACAAAGGAAGAAAGAAAACGGATGAACCAAAAAATAGAACGAGGATAGATTCTTCAAGAACAAGCAACACAAATCCTAGCAAGCGAGAGAGAACGATTAAAAATTCCTATCGCAGAAGAGAAAATCAATGACCATTAAATAGTCGCCAACTTTTCCCCAAGTTGTATTTAAATAAGATCATTAGGTAAAGGAAAAGTACGCTTACGATGAATGATAAACTTTTTTAATCCCACCGATTGACAAATATTCCTTTCTCTTATTCTCTTTTCAGACTACTTTTGTAATTAATCTCGCCGAGCAAGACGTCTAATAAAGTGGCAAGTGGTTGTATCGCACATGTCTACAAACATTTTTTAACAAACTTTTAAGGAAAAAAGAGCTCAAATTTTTTATCTTTTAAATTTCTATTGAAAAGGCCGGTCCTAACATTTTTTTTTGCCTAGAATCCTATAAAAATTTGAGACTGAGACGGCCCTTTCACTGAGTCACTCAGTAGAGGATTGTGATTTGCTTGGAATATCAAGAACTACAGCCGATCAAAAGCTTAAAGACACAAGATACATTGTTGACTGAGCTTCCCCATCTTTGGAATCTCTCTCCAAGAATATCCACTATGAAAATCAAAGATACAATGTTCACACGCTATTTCCTCTTCTTAATAAAATATAAGCATGCAAGATGATCCATTGGCTATAAAAATATCATGTTTTAGCTTTATTTATTTCGCACATCATTCTCTTAATTTGGTTTAAAATCTTTAGTTATACTCCGCAGTCTACAATTTCCAAACAAAAAAGGTAAAAAAAGTTACATAATTGCAGACCACAAAACAAAAAAATCAAAACCTTAATAGAATAGGTGAAATGCATAAAGCAGGAGGAACTCATGTACACACGTGGTCTTCCTGGAAGATGCTTGATTCATACATAACCTGCGGCGTGCCAAAGCTTCCGTGGATTTTATTTTATACTCTATCCGTTTAAAAATATAAGTTGTTTTATAATTTTTTTTATATTTTAAAATATAAGTTGTTTTGATAATTTTAGTTATTTTTTAACTTTATTGACTATTGTGTGACCAATAGTATTTAGTCGCTTTTTTCATTAGTTAAATTATTTTTATTATATATAAAAGATGATACTTTTTAGAACAAAAGTAGTTTCTTGATATTCGCACTTTTAGCTACAACAACTTATATTTTGAAACGGAAGGAGTATAATGAATTAGAATATGATCCGCGTTGATACACAGGTGAACATATTAAAATTATTAATATCAAAATTTAAGTTTTAATTGGTAACCCATTAAATTACAAAAATATTTTAAAATATTTAAACATAGATCATAAACCATTAAAGTTTAATTTATATCCTAATTCGTATGTTCTAATTCATATTATGCAGAACAAAAAAAAACATATATATATATATATATATAAATGGAAATTCAAATCATATTCTTAATAAGAAAAATTCTACACATTATGAATTTATATTAAATATATGATAAAATGTTATAACAATTAAAATATTATATAGTCAAATCATAAAACAATAAATTTATGTGAATAATCTCATAAAAACCTATAAAATATTTTAAAATATTTTATCAAACATTATCAATAAATTTATGATTGATAATGTCATTGATGTCATCGGTTTATTTTTAAAAGAGATATATACTCGTCAAATCTTACACTTTTAGATCGGAACAGTAAATATATTATTATTTTTATTTTTATTATTATTATTTTATAATATTTATACATTTTCATTTTATATAATTTCATTTTTAACATTGAAAAGTATTGGTAGAAGATTTTATATTTTCTTTGTAATATTTTATAGATTTTTTTTTTGCATATAAAATTTAACATTGAGATTTCTATTTTTTTTAATTTTTAATTTTTCAATTTATAATTCTTTTTTTATCATTCATATTAATTAAATTTATATTTCCTCTCTACTTTTTTTTTTTATTGTTTATAGTCTCTCTTTTTTTCTTTGGGAAATTAGCATGTATATTAGATTTGTTACCTATAATTGATTATTTAATATTGGCTAAAATATAATTAGGTATCTAATAATTAATCTACATAAAATTCTTATTTTAGTCTTTTCTATTTACCAAGGGTTTTGATTTTTTACTTTTATATAAAACAAAAATAAAAAAGTTAAAACATTAAAAGTTAAATACATTCTCTTTCCTTTTACCCTAAATGAAATTGTTGTCTTCCTCTTCAAACCTTCACCGCCGTTCTTCTTTCTTTCTCCCTTCTAGAAACCTTGCAATTTTTTCATACATCGTTCTCGAATCCCTTTACTTCTCTCCAATTCCTCCATCATCATTACCGCCGCCACATTCTTATGCTTCTTCTTCTTCACATCTTCCTTCTCCTCTTCCTCTTCTAATGTCGTTCACATCATTCTTCTTCTTCTTCACATTCTCTTTCTTCTTCTTGTTCTTTTCACATCCTTCTTCTTTTTCAAATCTTTCTTCTTCCGTTCACATCCAAGTCTTATATTTTGATTTGGTTTATGAAACTATATATGTGTCTCCTTCTCCTCCTCCTTTTCTTCTTCTTCTCCTCTTTCTATATATTCATTATTCCATACATATAATAATAGGTAAATATGTTTCTAGTACGTTATTTTTTTCCATTATACAAACCATAATAGGTAACAATGTTCTGAACTTAGTTAACTATGTATGTTCATAATAGGTAACAATGTTCTGGACAGTGGTGGGCCCACATACCGAGAGTGGGCGTGGGACCATTGGGAGATAAGAATTTCTTCTGAAGGGATGAGAATTTTTCTTGTATGCTATTGAGAGATGAGGATTTTTCTCGAGGGGATGAGGATTTTCCTTGCATACCGATAGCTCGACGGCGGTCGGGGCGTTACAAGTGGTATCAAAGTGAACCTTGACGAGTGTGTGAGCACACTGTCAGGGGTAACGATCCTAGTACGCAACAAGGACATTGCGATCAGTTAGTGGGGGTGATTGTAACATCTCGGTTTCTGGAAATATGTGATGCATGCGGAGAGGCTTAAGAGAGTTGATTTGGCTACCTATATCACCAAAGTGCACTTATCTTTTCCGTCACACATCCAGAGAGAACTCCAGAGTTAAGCGTGCTTGGGCTGAAGCAATTTAAGGATGGATGACCTACTGGGAAGTCATTTCCAGTACCGCTTGAGTGAGGACAAAACACGGGAAAAGATCACATGGTGATTTGCAGGGTCAGTAAACAAGTCTTTCTAGCCTCCCGGACTAACGCACCGACCGTCGGACAGTGGTGGGCCACGGACCGAGAGTGGGCATGGGGCCATTGGGAGATGAGGATTTTTTCTGAAGGGATGATGATTTTTCTTGTATGTTATTGAGAGATGATGATTTCTCTCGAGGGGATGAGGATTTCCCCTGCATACCGATAGCTCGACGGCGGTCGGGGCGTTACATGCACGACATGAACAGGACTGACCCAGCTACGATCTCATATTGGATAAATGATTCATGCATCAAGTAATTTGATAATTTCCTTTTTGACCACATCCGTGATGTTTGGGTTTAACCTCCTTTGATGCTCAATGGAAGTTTTAGAGTCATCTTCCAAATGGATCTAGTGCATACAGAGTCTTGGAGATATTCCCGGTATATCGTCCAGAGTGTATCCTAACGCCTTACTATGTTTTCGTAGAACACATAGAAGGAGGGTCCTTTCAACGTTGTTCAACTTTGAGCTAATGATTAGTGGTATTCTTGAATCTGAATCGATGAAATCATAATCGATTCCTTCAGGAAGCTGTTTTGATTCTGGCTTAAGAGCTCTGGATTTGTCAGTCGGTTCATTTCCCCGTTTTTTACAGTCCTCACTAGTAATTAAGGGTTCTTTGTTATCTCCTTCTATCTTCTCATAAGCGATATAGGATATCATGTTCTCCCAACTTTCTGCGGAGTCAAGCAACTTTTATATGTTGAAGTTTCATCACACATTGATCCAAATTTGGTTTCTTCGTTTGCTAGAGATTTCTCCAGAGGTTCATTAGCAAATAACTCATCATAGACTCCTTCAACGATATCAATTATCTGGTCACTAGGAAAGCTTGACCCTCAATGGTCGGTTTCGTAAAAGTTAATTCTCCCTCTTTGGTAATCTATCATTGCTCCGGTAGTGGCTAGAAATGTTCTTCCTAGGATTAAAGGAACATTTGGTTCCCTATCAAGTTCTAGAACTACGAAGTCTGTTGGAATTAGGCATTTCTTGACATAGACACTTACGTTTTCAAGAATTTCAACTGGTAAGCGAATTGATCTATCGGTAAGAACTAGAGACATCTTGGTGGGTTTAAAAACCGTGAATATGGCATCATGTTTACGCTAGATCCAAGATCAAGTAGAAAGCGAGTGAAAATTGTTCCTTTAATCACAAGGATAGAACGAAACTTCATGGATCTCCTAGTTTTTGTGGCACGTTGTTTTTAAAGATTTTACTACTCTCTTGAGTTATCATCATGACTCCCTCTTCTATACTAGTGTTACTTGTAATCAAGCCTTTCATGTACTTCCTAAAAGCTGGAATCATTTGGCACATATCGATAAGAGGCAAGTTTATAGATAACTGGTTAATAATCTCTTTCATCTTAGCATGATGTTGCACTTTCATGGGAACAATGCAAAAAAAAACCCCAAAGAATCTTTTATTCGACAAAAAAAACCCCAACAAAAAAGTAGTGATAATTAAACCCCAATCTTTTTAATTTAACGCAAATAAACCCCAACATTTTAATTTAATGCCAATTTATTTTAGTTTAACGCCAATTAAACCCTAATAACAAATGTTTTTTAACGCCAACTAAACCGTAATCAAAAACAAATGTTGTTAAACCATTAATAGATTTAGAGGTTTAATTGTCTAATTTAGAGGTTTACGTTTATTAAACAACCATTTTCAACAAATCCAATCATATTCAAACTAAAAAAAATCTTTAAAATCCACACAAAATCAGAAGTTAAGAAACCACAAATCTATATATTCTAAATGAAAAAAACTGAACACAAAATTGTATCATCTAGTCAAATCTATGATAAAACTTTAAGCGTACCTTGTTGTTGACTCAATTATAAGTTGTTAGTCCTCTTCTCAAAAATCGCCGGATAGCCTTTAAATTTTGTTCATGGTTTAACAACATTTGGTTTTAGGGGGTATAGTTTGTATTCAATTAAAATATCGGGGTTTAATTGCGTTAAATTAAAATGTTAGGGATTAATTATCACCACAAGATTCTTTGGAATTTTTTTGTCGAATAAAAGATTCCTTGGGTTTTTATTTGCATTTTCCCCCCTTTCATTGTCTTTCTCTGAGCATGAGGGTAAGGAATTTTTGTCCTAGTGGTATGGTTTGGAGTAGTTGGTTCCGTGTTTCTAGTTGGAAGAGTAAGTGGAATTATTTCAACTTCGGATATATGTCTGGTTTGCTCTATTTCTAATTGCTCTTCGGCTTCTTCCTCATTCCTATCCTCCAGAATTGTGAGCATCCTTGGACCCTCATAAGCTTTACTGTTCCTTAAAGTTATGATTTTAAGATGCTCTGATTCTGATTTAATTAAGGCATCACGAGCTACAGCCGAATCCCAATATTCCTTAACCATCTTATCAATTCTAGCCATGTTGATGTCTATTTCTCCTAATTGAATCCGAAGTTTTCCGAAAACATCCTCCAGTTTTGCTTTGGCATCAGTTTCGAATTGGTGTCGGCTAGCTTCTGCGAATTTCTCGATGATGCGATTGATCTTATCATTTCGTTCAAATGTTAAACATTCTTTCAGCCTATCTTTATGATCGACCGCTCGCTTGTCATAAGAACGCAATCCGAAATTGGTTTTTGGGGAAAACTATCATTGCTAGGAATACTCTTTCCAATCTGATAAGCATGAGAAATATTTTTAGAAAATATGTTTAGGTTGTAGGAATTTGCATGGTATCTTTTGTAACTAATAGGGAGGTATCAATAAAGTTTAGCTCTTCAACTTGGGAGATTAACTCCTCTTCTTCAAAATTTTGATAGACATTTATGTCACTAAGCGAGTTTCTAGTTGGGCGTTGAAATCGAGTGAGTTGCTCCACTTTCTCCTTGAGTTCATCGAATTGTATGGTCTTTACGAATTCGGAAGAGTTAAACTCCTCAATGGGGTAATTTGCGCTAGTACAATTTTTAGGTTCTAATGAGAGAGAGGGCTTTTCCTATGGAATTAGTGGAAAAATCCCCATTGCTAGCTGTGTCTAGAGTTAGACGAAGGTGCCGGCGAACACCTGGGTAGAAAGTGGTGAGAATGCTTCCACCAGTGAAGCCATGATGGGGGCAATCTCTCACGTACTTATCAAGTCTTCCCCAAGCACTAGAAAGGGATTCAGTTGGTCCCTGCAGGAACTCTCGTATCTTATTTCTCAAAAGAGTTGATCGATATTTTGTAAAGAATTTATTTAAGAAGGAAGATTTGCATGCTTCCCAACCAGCAAAGGATCCTGGTGGGATTGATTTTAACCATTTATGAGCTTTTTCTTTTAAAGAGAAAGGAAAAAGTTTGCACCTTAAAATATTTGGAGTCATTCCGTTCATCCTTGTGGTGTTACAAATTTCTTCGAAAAGGTCCACGGATCCATAGGATGTTCTTTTGGTGCTCCACTGAACTGACTTTGTCTTACTAGGGCAATCACCTTCGGTTTGATTGCGTACTCCACTCCTTCTTGTTCTTGGAGGCGAAATTGAAATGTCTGTTTGGTGAACTATGCTCTGCGATTGTAAGATATTGGTGGAACATTCCAAATATTGGTGGAGGTTTTTCACGGATGTTGAGTTCCTCCATTCATGAAAACAAAAACAAAAATAAAATGAACTTAGCAAATAATGTTTTAGACTATAACTTAATTAGAGAACTGAAGGTAGCGAAATTAGTCCCCGGCAACGGCACAAACAACTTGATGAGGTAAATAAGTTTTATCCAAAATAATACAACCTAAACTGCAAGTGCACATTCAATCAATCGTAGTATTTAGGGATCAAATCCACAGAGACCAAGTGTACACTTCAATTCTATGAAACTAGGACTAAAGCTAAAACAAAAAGTGAGGTTTGTTGAGATGTGAGCAAACAGTGGATAAATAAGCAAATCAATTAATTAAAAATTGGGCATTAGGGAGTTCTTTAGGGTTTATAAATTGATTTATTCATGATTTAGCATTCATGAACTCAAACCACAATATTTTAATCACCCTACTCTCGCAACGATAATTACCTACCTTCAAACTATGCAATCATTCAACTCTTGCAAGATATTTGTAAGTCTAAAGATGCAATTTTCAATTTGGGGTTTGATGTGTTCACTTGATCTCACACACAACTCTCGCAATTATATGAAACTGATAACACAGAGTTTTAACCCAAAATAACACTGCAAGTGCACAGCAATCGAACTGGTAAATATGGGATCGAATCCACAAGGACCAAGTGCTACACTACGAAAATATAAGATTGGAATTAAGGTAAGTTGAATAAATGTGATTGTTTTGCAAGAGAAGAATAAAAATTGCAAATAACGGTGTAAACTTATGAATTTAAAAACGCTAGGCTTTAGGTCGATTCGCTGGATATCATAAACCATGAATCAGACAACTATTCAGGGGGCAATTCAGTGCAGTCTTGAACTCAAACATGAATGTATAACTAATCCACTGTCGTGGTATCAGAGACTTTATCCAGCAACCTAGAATTCTAAACCGTCGTTTGAACCTAGAATTCTAAATAAGCATTAACGAGCAGGTTCGATAAGTTCACAAATCGCCTTAGCATCAGCTTTCGTTGGCTAAGGACAATTTGCTCATCTACGTTCTTTCAGGCATTTAATCAAACACTTTTGGTGCATTAAACATTCTAACTTCAGGAACTAGGTGATCAATCTAATTCAAGCAATAAGAACAACGGTAGATGAAGACAATTATAATTCCCTATCTATGTCTAATTCATCGATTCATGAAATCCCTTGAAAACCCTAAAACCTAACTATGAAATTATTCAGACATGGATGCAGAGAAAACACAGAGAGATAAAGAGAAACTCATTGTCAATTGAAATAGAAATCAAAAGGGTTTAGAAATCTTCTCAATAAATCGTAGAGTCAGAGATTCGTCTCCCAAGTGCTTACAAATGCAAAAACTCCTAGTCTCAAAGAAAAATAAGGTGTAACCTAAAAAACACTCCCAAAACCAGTATTTATCTCTCAAAACACGTTTTGGTAACAGACTCCGGCAAATTAGGAAAATTGATTTTTTTCCAATTTTTGATCGGTTTGGGCAAGGGATCGATCGATCCCTATGTAGATCGATCGATCCTCACCCAAATCGATCGGTCTTTTGCTCCTTGATCGATCTGAACTAGAACGATCGGTCCTACTTCTCTTGATCGATCCAAAATATTACGGCGACTTCTTCGAAGTCGGGGTCGATCGATCCCATGACAGATCGATCGATTCATGCCCTTTTCTTGCTTCTTCGCTCTTTTCTTCCATTCCTTGCTCCAATTCGCCTTAGACTCATTCCAAACGTATTATAACCTGCAAAGACCACAAAACCAAAGGAAAGACTCGATAAAACATTGAAAACATGGGTTAGGATGCGTTAAAAACGCAATACATCAGAAACCAAGCTCACTTAAACTAGATACGATTGGTAAATCAAGTGATGTTCAAGTAAAAACCAACCTAAGTTCATTCTCTAGAAGCTATCCTAGATCATGCAGTAAGAACAAGTTTAAGCAAGTGAAGCAACCGAGTTCTCTCAAACTAACAATCCTATTTATCAAGCCATGAATTCCCTATTGAAATATCCCTTAACCCAACAGATCACTACTCAATCATAGATATGAAAAGTAAAGCAATAGAATAAAGAAAATTCATATTCAATAAAAATAGTAGTTAAAAGGTTTAGAAAGCTTTCTTCAAAAGTATATGAGGAAGTGAATCTTCTCTTTTATCAAACAAACGTCAAGAAGCAATCGAACAATTGAATAACAAAGAAACTTTGGGAACTTTTTGTGTCAAGCTTTAGGTGCGGGGTGGTCGTGTTCTTATGGCTGATGAGTCCCCTTTAATAGGTGTAGAAGTCGGCTAGGGCATATACCAAAAGATTTAGGAGATATTCTCCAAAAAAGGAAGATTTTATCTTTTCTCAGAAGAGGTGATCTGTCGAACACCTTGTAAATCGTCTCGGCATGAAAAATAGTGGGTTAGTGATCGGTTGATCACCATATTGATAACACAGGTTTTAACCCTAAATAACACTGCAAGTGCACAGCAATCGAAGTGGTAAATATGGGATCGAATCCACAAGGACCAAGCGTACACTACGAAAATATGAGATTGAAATTAAGCTAAGATGAATAAATGTGATTGATTGCAAAAGAAAATAAGAATAGCAATTAAACGATGTAAACTTATGAATTAAAAACGCTAGGCTTTAGGGACATTCGCAGGAAATCATAAATCATGAATCAGACAACTATTCAGGGAGCAATTCAGTGCAATCTCGAACTCAAACATAAATGTATAACCAATCCACTGTCGTGGTATCAGAAACTTTATCTAGCAACCTAGAATTCTAAACTGTCGTTTGAACCTAGAATTCTAAACAAGCGTTAACGAGCCGGTTTGATATGTTCACTAATCGCATTAGCATCAGCTTTCGTTGGCTAAGGACAATTTGCTCATCTACGTTCTTTCCGGCATTTAATCAAACACTTTTGGTGCATTAAAAATCCTAACTCAGGAACTAGGTGATCAATCTAATTCAAGCAATAAGAACAACGGTAGATGAAGACAATTTTAATTCCCTATCTATGTCTAATTCATCGATTCATGAAATCCCTTGAAAAACTCTAAAACCTAACTATGAGATTACTCAGACATGGATGCAAAGAAGACACAAAGAGATAAAGGAAAACTCATGATCAATTGAAAAATAGAAATCAAATAGGGTTTAGAAATCTTCTCAATAAATCGTAGAGTCAGAGATTCGTTTCCCTTATGCTTACAAATTGCAAAAGCTCCCCGTCTCAAAGAAAAATAAAGCGTAACCTAAAAACAACTCTCCAAACGAGTATATATCTCTAAAAACACGTTTTGGTACAAAACTAAAGCAAATTAGGAAAATTGATTTTTTTCAACTTTTGGTTGGTTTAGGCAAGGGATCGATCGATCCTTAAGTGGATCGATCGATCCTTACCCAAATCGATCGATCCTTGGCCATTTGATCGATCTAATTATTTACGGCGGCATTTTGGACGTCGAGATCGATCGATCCCACACAAGATCGATCCAAACGGTGCGGAGGCTTGTGAAGAACATAGATCGATCGATCCAATTAATAGATCACTACAAGAAAACTTAAATTTAGCGTCGAAAATTAGCGTCGGAATTTTTTCGACGCTAATTTAGCGTTGAAATTGCGTCGGAGTTGTGTCAATCTACATATTCGACGCTAATTCGACGCTAAATAGGGTCGAATAAATTCGACGCTAAATCGACGTAAATTAGCATCGATTTAGCGTCGGAATTCCAGAATTCGACGCTAAATCGATGCTAATTTTGCATCGATTTAGCGTCGATCACGTAGCGTCGAATTTGCCTCAAATTGGTAGGTAGGAGACACATTAAAAACGAGTTTACCTACCTCGGTGCTAATTCGACGCTAATTCGATGCTAAATCGACACTAAGGTATTCGACGCTAATTCGATGTTATATATTCGATGCAAAATCGTTGCTAAATCGCTGCTAAATTCTCCTATATATACTCAACCCCCCCCCCCCCCGCATCGCTTGAATCAGTCGACGGTTTTTAAAAAAAAATTTCGAACAAAAATTTTTTTTTACAAAATTTAGAAAAAAAAAAAAATCGAAAAAAAAATTTTTTTTTTTTCAAAATTTAGAAAAAAAGTGGGGGATATATACGAACTCCGACGCTGGATGTATCAACGTAAAGATGCAAATTGAGGGCTTTCAGAAGAGTACCTCAACGTCCTTGAAATTTTCATGGCTCAAGCGAGTAGTGTGCCTACAATTCAACGAACCGGAGTGATGGTGTGCCCGTGTCGGAAGTGCGAAAATTCGAGGACGCAAACAATTGATACAGTTGGTACGCATTTATTTAATAGAGGGTTTACACCTGAATATTATGTTTGGTTTTATCATGGAGAGGGATATGAAGATGAAACTTCGGGTAGTACTAGTTACCAACCTATGGATCAGGGTTATTCGAATGAGCAATTTGATCAGAATCAATTTGTTATAGAAAATGATCATGATGTCGGGTTAGAACATAATAGGTTCGAAGAAATGGTAACCGATGCATTTCCTGGAGTTATGTCTACTCCTGATGTTGCTGAGGAACCCAATGTAGATGCCAAAAAATTCTATGATATGCTTGATTCTGCAAACCAACCAATCTATGAAGGTTGTAGGGAAGGTCTGTCTAAATTATCATTGGCATCTAGGATGATGACAATAAAGTCTGATCATAATCAATCTGAGAGTTGAATGGATGATTGGGCAGCTCTTCTAAAAGAATATTTTCCAGAGGGTAATCAAGCTGCTGAGTCATACTACGACATACAAAAACTAGTCTCTAGTTTAGGATTACCTTCGCAGATGATAGATGTTTGCATTGACAATTGCATGATATTTTGGAATGATGATGAAGCTCTACAGGAATGTCGATTTTGTTACAAACCAAGATTTAAGCCCCAAGGAGTTAGTAGAAGTAAAGTGTCGTACCAGCGAATGTGGTACCTACCCATAACAGATAGGCTACAAAGGTTATACCATTCGGAACGAACAGCTGCATCAATGAGGTGGCATGCGGAACATTCAACTATTGAAGGAGAAGTTCATCATCCTTCTGATGCAAAAGCTTGGAAACACTTCAAATCGGTACACTCTAATTTTGTTAAAGAGAAGCGCAATGTTTATTTGGCCTATGTACAGATGGTTTTAGTCCGTTTGGTACGTCTGGCAGGCAATATTCTTTGTGGCCGGTTATATTGACACCTTATAACCTTCCGCTTGATATGTGCATGCAGAGGGAATTTCTATTTTTGAGTATTTTAGTCCCTGGTCCGAAGCATCCAAGAAGATCTATTGATGTGTTTTTACAGCCGCTGATTCACGAGTTGAACTTGTTGTGGTCTGCTGGGGTTCGGACTTATGATTACTCCAAGAAAAGAATTTTACCATGCGAGCTGTGCTTATGTGGACGATAAGCGATTTTCCAGCGTACGGAATGTTATCTGGTTGGACAACACATGGTCGGTTATCATGTCCGTATTGCCAAAATGAAACAGATGCCTTCCAACTTAAAAATGGTAGAAAATCTTGTTGGTTTGATTGTCACCGCAGGTTTCTTCCTATGAACCATCCGTACCGGGGGAACAGGAGACTATTCACAAAGGGCACACGTGTACGTATCCCACCACCTCCATATCTTTCAGGAAAGCAAATTGAAGGACAACTTGATTATTGGGGAGCTCAGGATACAGCAAAACGTGGTGGTAACTAGCTTAATATCCCGGCCAATCTTCCAGATCGATACCTTGTTGAACATAATTGGCATAAGAAGAGCATTTTCTGGGATCTACCGTACTGGAAGGATCATCTATTGCGCCACAATCTTGATGTCATGCACATTGAGAAAAACTTTTTCGATAACATCATGCATACCATCTTAAACGTTTCAGGTAGGTCTAAAGACAACGTGAAGTCTAGATTGTATTTGCCTCTTATATGCTCTAGATTTGAGTTACATCTCACGGGAGATGGTAGAGCTCCAGTCCCTATCTTTAGATTATCAAACGAAGGCAAATCAACATTCTTCAACTGGGTTTCCACCGACGTAAAGTTTCCAGATGGATACGTGTCAAAACTCTCTAAGTCGGTAGAGCAAGGGAAAAAATTTTCTGGCATGAAGAGTCATGATTGTCATGTGTTTATGCAGAGATTATTGCCTTTCGCCTTTGCAGAGCTTTTGCCAACGAACGTGCATGAATCACTTGCAGGTATAATTTTTATGATGATATCTAAATATCTAAACAAATGATGTGTGAAAAATTATATATATTTTTTTATGATATTGAACTTCGGTTTTAGGTGTTGGAGCATTTTTTCGGGATCTGTGTGTGCGACCTCTGACTGATGATGGAATTCAACAACTAAAACATAACATCCCAATATTGTTGTGCAACTTAGAGAAGATATTTCCTCCATCTTTTTTTGATGTTATGGAGCATCTTCCTGTCCATCTTCCTAACGAAGCCGATTTAGGAGGGCCCGTTCAATTTCGTTGGATGTATCCTTTCGGGAGATTCATGAAACACTTAAAAGGAAAGGCAAAAAACCTGGCTAGGGTTGAGGGATCAATTGTTGCGGGAATTTTAACCGAAAAAACCTCTCATTTCAGCTCATATTACTTCTCTCCCACTGTCCGGACACGAAAAAGAGCTCCACGTAGGTACGACGATGGTGGCATCGCGCAATCGTATCCGGTTTCAGATGTCCCAGATATATTATGTGCAGTTGGTAGGCATGCCGGAATCACAAGAGAAGAAGATTGGTTCTCATACGAAGACTACAATTGTGCACACACATATATTCTCTTACAATGCGATGATGTTACTCCATTTTTTAGGTACATATTATAATTACCAACTACGGACTGATGTCAAAAGGGTTATCTTCGTACTTATATATGATTTGAAAACATTTATTAATTATAACTATATTTTCTTATAGTGAATTCATTCGCCAAGTTGCCGAGGCTTTCCCAAATGCATCCACCGATGAGATTGAAAAACGTAAAGATCTCCACTTTGCTAAATGGTTGAAAACTCAAGTAAGTTAAAAACAAAATTATATATATCTAGTTTCCATTAAAACCTATATATTCTCTTATTATATTTACAATGTGTATACTGTATTTGCCAGGTTGATTATGGAGACACGTCGTACCCTGTATGGTTTAGAGAGTTGATCCAAGGTCCATTGGGAAAAGTTACGTCATCTCCAATGTATTTTACACGAGGTTATGTGTTTCATACGTTCGAACGTGGAAAAAACAGAGCAACTGCGAACTATGGTGTGGTAGTTCGAGCGGGGGACACGGATTTTTATGGCATTATACAAGACATTGTTCAAGTGCAATTCCCTGGTTTGGTTAACTTAAAGTGCACCATTTTCAAATGCGAGTGGTTTGATCCAGTTGTCGGGCGAGGGATTCGAGTAGGAAAGTTTGGTGTCATCAATGTTAACGGATCTCGTTCTTATGCAAAGTACGATCCATTTGTCCTTGCATCACAAGCAGATCAAGTTTGTTTCATACCATATCCACGTGTGATATAATGCATTTTTGGCGCATTCTAACCCTTGTTTTGTAGGCTTTTATCGAGTCTTTCACTCTCTATCGAGTCGTTCTAGGTACAAAAGCGGCTGGAAGCAATAACTGGGACTTACAATCAGAATTGGCTAGAAAAGAGTGAAGTTGGACCCTTTTTGGACATTCTGGAGAAAGAGAGCACCTGACACCCAGAAGAGAGCACCCGACGCCCAGAGGAGAGCACCTGACACTCAGAATGGAGCAGATCGATCGATCTCCGAGCAGATCGGTCGATCTGAATTTCAGATCGACCGACGTAAGTTCCCGGATCGATCGATCCGGAGGGAGCACCTGGTGCGAAGAAGGGAGCACCTGCTCCCAGCAGAATCATTAATGGGCCTTTTGCAAAACCCTAATTCTGCAAGCCTATTTTTGAGCCAGCCGTAATGGGCCTTTAAATAGGTTTTCATTGCTGATTTTTGGAGAGAATCACGCCATCACGACACAGCCTCATTTTCCACGATTCACGCAGCAGCAAGACATCACGACGAGAGAGAGAGAGAGAGATTCAAACCATTGTTTTAGAGTTTATTCACGTTCTTATCGAAGTTTTCTAAACCCTAAACTCTTTTGCTTTTGATTTAATGAAGTTTCTTTCATCTCTTGCTGTTGTTACTTGTTTGATCATGAGCGAGTAATCCACTTGTTAGGTTAGGGGGTTTTCGATGGGATTTGATTCATGAACTAAGCATAGATAGGTTTTTATATAATCATTCGATAGTCTCCACCTATTGTCGATCATATTGCCTAGGTTAGATTGATCACCTAGCCTTTGATCTTAGGTTGAATTTACTTATCAAAAGTTTGTAAATTGCTGGAATTGACTTAGGTGGGCGATTTGATCCGTAGCCAACGAAAGTTGAAGTTAGGGCATTTCGTGAACTTATCAACCCTAATCGCTAAAGCTTGATAATCCTTGTAACCTCAACGACAGTTAGGGTGTTAGATTGATTGTGAAAGTTGTAGATGCCACGAAAGTGGATCTCCTTATATTTATGGTTGAGTTCTAGACTTGGTCGTAATCGCATACCTGAATAATTGCTTGGTTCTTGATAATCGAATCCCTGAGAATTATCCCTGACCTAACGCCTTTTTATTATTGTTTACAACCGTTTTTTACTTGTGTTTTGTTCAAATTATTTTTGTGACATTAAAACCCCAACTTGAATTGCTTAGCTGAGATTGGAATCCATAGAATTAGAGCGTATTGCTGGTCCCTTTACGAACCTCACTATTCTACATCTGATTAGTGAAATCCTAGGTTTAATTCTTATAACCGGAAAAAGGACAAGCATCAACGTGTCAGAAAAACAGGGATTTCATGGTTATCTGTGCTTAAAATAGCTCCCAGAGGAATGATAGTTGAATCCGACGACGCTCCAATGCAATATGAAGCTGCCGTGGATATAACAACTCCAGAACAAGATATAGACAACATCATTCTTATAGATCCGCAAAATCGAGAAGCTGAAATACTTTCGGAGGCTACCGATGCAGAAAACCCGGAAGACGAGTTCGCAAACGAGAGTGGCGAAAATACCGATGAGAATGACGATGACTCAAATGACGATTCGGAGTGAAGCATATACATGTGTTTTATTTGGATTTTTGTTTTTATTTCATTTATTTCGGATAATATTAATTTGTTATTATACTATATTTTCTATTATACTATAATTTGTCATTTGAAGCTAAATAGCGTCGAATTTGCGTCGAATTCATCTGATTCGATGCTAATTCGACGCTAAATCAAAAAATTTCTGTTTTTTGGGTTTAGGGTATAGAATGGAAAAGGTGGCAGATTTTTTATTACCCGACGCAAAAACGACACTAAACTCAATTAATTTGGTTTAACCGATGGCGGCAAACCAAAATTTTTGATACTTATTTTGGTTAACCGCGGTTTTGTTTAAATTTTTTTAATTTAGCGTCGAATCTGAATATTCGACGCAAATTCGACGCTAAATTAAAAAAATTTAACTAAAACCGTGTAAACTTTTATTGTGCGTGGGAATCCGGAAAAATTTGACGCTATTTCGACGCTAATTAGCGTCGAAATAGCGTCGGCTAGCGTAATAAAACTCAGAACAGGAGACTTCTTCTTCTTCCTCATTTCCGATTTTTCAAACTCTTTAAGAAATCTCCTCTCTCTCCGTCGTCAATCTCCTCTCTCTCCGATTTCCGGCGACCTCTCTCTCTCCGCCGATGTCTCCCCTCTCTCTCCCCGCCGACGCTCTCTCTCTCCCACCCGCCGACGCTCTCTCTCTCCCTCTCTCCCGCCGCCATCTCCTCTCTCTCTCTCTCCGGCGAGCTCCCTCTCTCCCGCCGCCGGCAAACTCTTGAAGATCTTAATGGTAAATTTTTTTTTATTATTTTGTGTTAATTTTATGTTAAATTTGATTTAGTAATTTGTAGAAAATATAATAGATTTTTAGGAATTTGAATGGATTTGTAGAAATTAAATTGGATTTTTAGGAATTCAAATGAATTTGTAGTAAATAGAATAGATTTTTAGGAATTTGAATGGATTTGTAGAAATTAAATTGGATTTTAGGAATTGAAATGCATTTGTAGTAAATAGAATAGATTTTTAGGAATTTGAATGGATTTGTAGAAATTAAATTGGATTTTTAGGAATTGAAATGCATTTGTAGTAAATAGAATTTGTGTGTTTGTATTTATAAAATTTATAAAGTCATGAGTTTATGAAAATTATTAATAAACGAATTTTAGAATTTTAATTTTCCAAAACATATATATTTGTGTAAAATATAATAAAAATCATTTGATCTATAATTTAGAAATGTAAATAAATATTTTTTTTAAATAAAAACGAATTTATGTTTTAATTTTACACTTACACTTTATAATTATGAACTTATAAAAATAAATTTTTGAAGTTAAAATAACAAAACAAGTTTACAAATTATGTTCATATTTTATATACAAAAATTTAAATTTTTTTAGCATTTTTGGAATTATTTTTACAAATTTAGTATTTATTTATGAATTTATATGTTTTCTATTTTTATTTATTCATTTTCTTTGTTTTATAGGCGGATCGACCACCTTCCTACGGACAGTTATTTGGCGAGGATGCTACGATTCCTGGATATGATGGTCGTCGCGGATCAGGATCAGGATCAGGATTAGCGTCGGGTTCGCAAGCTGCGACATATCGTCCACGACCTCCACCACGAGGTCCATCACGAGTTGCACCACGTGTTGCACCATAAGCTCCGCCACCGCCACCGCCTCAGCCAAAGCCAGAGACACAGACGGAAGAAGACGCAGCAGACCCTGCCGATGACCACCAAGAGCCGCCACCGGCAAACGTGCCTCTCATGATGCGGATTACCGACCTTCTCCGCCAACCTGGACGAGAGACACGGGTTAGGACTCTCCATCCGATGAGGCCTCCTGGTACATTATGGTATGATTGTATCTTTTACAATATTACTAATATTGGTTATTTAATTTTTAATTACAAATTATAATTAGATCATTGTAAATTCTTGTTTAACAGGTTTAGCGATAACAAGGTATCGCGTTCGATCACCAAGGCCATCGCGGCCTTTTTCACTATGCCCCATGCTAATTGGAGCAAGACGCCGCAGCATGTGCGGGATGTTTGGTTCGAATCATGGGCGATAATTCTTTTATATTATTTATTTTTAATTATTAAAAAATTTTATTTTAAATATATTCATAATATTATTCATATTTTTGTAGCAAGGGTGGCATTGGGAAGAAGTTCGTACGTTCAAAGTGCGAGCAGAGTTCGAGCGTAGGGCGCTAAAGCGTCTGAACGGTTACGTCGGTAACTTGAAGAAGGCGTGGCGCGCGAAAGGCGATGAGGCGAAGCCGCTAGGGATGGATCCCGATGTTTGGTCGGGTCTAGTGCAGTTCTGGGAGGATCCCCATTCGGTGGTTAAATCGGGGAAGTGTTCTGTAGCCCGTCTCACGCCAGTGGCCGAAGGAGATGGACCTTCAAAGCATTGTGCGGGTCAAAAATCGTACGCCACAGTACGACTGGATATGGTAATTTATTTGATTTCTTTGTATTTTAAATATTTATATAATTTATATTTAAATTTTATTTACGTTTATTTTTGTTTAACAGGCTGATGGCGGTGATCTTCCTCCGATGGTTAAAGTGATGGAGAAAACTCATCGGAAGAAGAATGGAACGTTTGTTACCGCTCAAGCGGAACGAACGTTCAATGAGTACAACGCACGACTGGCAGAGCTAGACGAATCTGTCCAGTCTACGATGATTGTCCAAGATTTGGATCGACTTTACGAAGAGGTAATTTTTTAGATTTTCTTAATATATTAGAAGTTATTTTTTATTACAATTTTATTGTATAACATTTTTATTTTATAGGTTGCACCGAAGAAGAAAGGACGAACGATGGGTGTTGGATCCATCAGAGATGTCCGAGCAGCTTGTTCGTCAGCTCGATATTCTTACACCGCGGGTCCGTCTCAGCCGCAATTGACGAGGCAGTTGGAAACTGCTAATTCTAGGATTTCGCAGCTAGAGACTAACGTTCCGGCAATGACCAGTCTCTTTAACATCATTGCAGTGGATAATCCGGCATTAGCAACTGCCTTGCAAGGGCTTCAGTTTCCTCCACCGTCTCCACCTGACGGTCCTACGCAATTCGAGCAAGAATCCGAAGAGATGATCCGGGAAGATGTCATCAACCTAAGGACCAACAACAAGAGTAGATTAGGATTTTTATTTCATTTCTATCGCATATTTTGTTTTATAATGTTTTTAATTTATAATATATTTTATAATATTTTTAATATATTTTTATAAAAAAATTTCTTTTTTTAAAAAAAATAAAAAATATTAATCGACGCTAAATCGATGCTATTTAGCGTCAAATTAGCGTCGATTTAGCGTCGTAATTTGTTTCGACGCAAAATTAGCGTCGATTTAGCGTCAAAAATTAATTAGCGTCAAGGGTTTAGCGTCGAAATTATTTTCGACGCTAATTCGATGCTAAACTCCTTTAGCGTCGAATTACGTTGACGCTAAATGTCTGTTTTCTTGTAGTGGATCGATCGATCCTTGCCCTTTTTCATGCTCCTTTGCCTCTTTTCTTCCATTTCTTGCTCCAACTTGCCTTAGACTCATTCCAAACGTATTATAACCTGTAAATACCACAAAACCAAAGAAAAGACTCGATAAAACATTGAAAACGTGGGTTAGAATGCGTTAAAAACGCAACACATCACATATGTGTCCGGTCGATCAAAGATAAATATTATGTGTTGGCTTCTCTTTCGAGACTGCACGATGGATCTTCAGTAAATTGAGAATATATTAAGATCTAACCGTTGGATTTCTACGATCAAATACTCTCTTTGAAGATAAGATCCTCTTCTATCTTGTGGCAAAATATGAAGTTAATCCAACGGTCGAAACATCTTCATCTGGAGTGAAACATCGGACGGTCAGAATCTATCCTTTTTAGATAATGCTTGATTTCACTCATTTTAGACCCAAAATGATCAAATTTCTTGTATTGACTTCAAAACCTATCCTTTTTTATAATGCTTGATTTCACTCATTTTAGACCCAAAATGATCAAATTTCTTGTATTGACTTCAAAACCTATCCTTTTTGATAATGCTTGATTTCACTCATTTTAGACCCAAAATGATCAAATTTCTTGTATTGACTTCAAAACCTACGAAAACACTAAAAGTAGCATATAATGCTCAAAACCAAGTTATTTATTTATTAAAAAATTTATTAAAAATCGGTAAAATATGATGTATATCAACATCAACTACCCACAACCAAAGAGTAATGGTTTTCCTAAATTTTGGTTCTTCCCTAAATTAATGAATAAATAAAGAGCAAACCCATGCACACCATTGGGTTTTGAGGAGAGGGCTCTCACACTCTTATTCTGATCTATTGTGTATTATTACCTTTAATCTTTATACTAGATTTTTGATCTGCGTCAAACACGAGATTAGAATATTAAAAAAAATCATAATTTTTTAAAATACTCATGAGAAATTAGAAATAACAAAGATCAAAGGCTATATCTCACATATATATCTTACAAAATTTAATTTGTATGAAACTTAAATTAATTTTTAGAAATACATGTATTATAAATTTAAATCCAATTAAAATATTATATAACATAATGTTTTGACGATGAATCATTTATCGATATCAATTACTTGATAAAAATTGTGTTAATGTCTATTTAAATACCATATATGATTAATCATACAACAACTTTCTTCTTTTTTGGGTCAAAGAACTATTTTTTTATATCTCTTAATTGTATCAATATTACTCTAATTAAATTTACGTTTTTTTTTTGGTCGTCACTGGAAGATTTATATTAAACATGAAAAGATAAAAGGTAGGATACAAACTGGATAACCTAGAAACAGAGCTCGAGAGTTTTACGGGAAGCCAAGCCCTAAAGTTAAGGGAAACCAATCGAAACTAAAAGCAAAAGGGAAAAAAACCATAAACACATCGAAAGACAACTACAAAGCCTAGATCACTACCCAAAACGAACAAGGTCTCCTAAACTTTCAATCGGATCTTGCAAGCTTATAAAGTCGGACGACCAAACTCACAAGAAACTAAAATGGCAAGAGGAGACAAGCAGAAGTCATAAAACACAAAACACAGGAAGAGATGAATCTCTCACTTAACCCTCATCCCAGGTCACTTACAACCGGCGAAGCCATGAGTTCAATCCAAACATCCAAGGCAATTGGACGATCCTTTTCCACAAAGCACCTGAAGCCTGACAGACATGAAACCACTTCAAAAAAACCTTCAACACCAATCAAAACGGCCAACACAGAGAAGAACCCAAGCAAAGTTGGGTCTTCACATGAGGGAGAAAGGAGCTTGAAGCAACAACAAGTCAAACCAACCAAGAGCACGCCACAGACTAGGGAGAACGAAGAGAGAACGAAGCGACATCAAAGCCAAAGCCAGATAGGCCGGTTACGGAACCGCCAAAAATTCCACCAACGACCAACCGCAGAGACAGAAACAGATTCAGATCTGGATCGAGTGAAAGTTTATCAACCGAGACAAGTTTTGGGAGAGATCGAAACTACATAAACTTGCAAACGAAAAAACAAGAGGAGCACGGCTCTGGTGCTTTGGAAGCCACTGAAGCAGGCCACACACGCTCCGATCTAAGTTACGTTTTTGTTATAAACGTATAACTTTACAAATCAAACATTCGAATATCGAAAAATCATCATTTTCACTTTTTTTTTCTTTTCGATTTTTTATTTGAAAAGATTTTTACGTACTAACACAATATATTTTTTGGTTTTGGTGAACTCAAATAATTTTGAAAGAAACGATAATCTCAAATGTATTCGATTTACATAAAAAACGCTTACATTTAATGTCAATATGGAGATTTCCAACATTGCATATAGACAAAATATTTTGATGGGTTAATTTAATTGATGTGTCTTAAAATTCTCATTGAGTAACACATAGGATTTTTTCATGTCTCATGAGTTAATATATAAAGAATTATCTCTCTATTATACAAAAGTAAATGAAATAATGAATAAATACGTTTTTCAAAACCCCTTTAAGAAAATAGGAGTCAGTGAACCAGCAGTAACCCCACCTCTGCTGCCATACCAAGGAAGTGTTCGAACCTTGCCATGTCCCTAGTAAGCGGTCCAATGGCAAATGATGGAAAAAAAAATGAAATAATAAATAAACACTGATCTTTCTTTCATTCCTAACTTTTACCCTAAGCAAGTGAGATGCATCTGCGGTAAACCACTCTTGTTCTCGTTTTCTGTCGTTTGGTCTCTTCTCTCCACACATTTCCAATGTCTTTAGCGATGTTAACAGCGTCTGCTGATGCTCCGGCCAACCCTTTCCTCGTGAATCCAGCTGCGTAAAGTCCCGATTTCCCTTTCCATGCGTTTGGATACGCTGATTTCGGAAACCCGTTTTTCGAAAACAAATCATTTTCCTGAAATAACAAAACAGACATATTCAGCTTTCTTGTAACGCAAGAAACCAAACAAAATTGTCAAAATTGAGATTGGTTCTCACCTGAAGCCATGAAGGGACGTTGCTACGGTAACCAGTGGCGAGAATTACGGCGTCCAAATCTAGTAACTGGCCATCGACGAGCTCCACGTGGTGATGAGAGAACCGTTTGATTCCAGGGACGATATCTACATCGCCGGATTTGATTTTCTCCACAGCTCCAATGTTGAGCACTGGAGTCTTCCCTGTGACGGCCTTGAGCTCCATTGGGCCCATATCTGGCCTCTTTAACCCATACTTGGCTAGAATCCCCAAAATCAGCCATGCGAGGATCAGTATAAGCTTGTCTACTAGCCATAAACGTAGCCACTTCATCAGCACCATCCAGATTTCGAATGTCGGTTTGCCAAAAATCTCCCTCGGCAATACATGAACCTGATCGACATTAAAACATAACCAATAACCAGATTAGCTTAAAGCTCGAAACTTTATTAAGAAAAATAGTAAAATGTAAAGTTAAAGTTCGAAACTTTTTAGAGAGAAAAATCAAGTTTAAAATTCGAAGCTTTATTGATCTTTACAGAATGTAGATATTTCAGCATTGTATTGTCACTTCACTTACCGAGCTACGAACAACCATGGAGGGATTAGCATTGTGATTAGCGAGATCAAACGAAACTTCCATGCCGGAGTTTCCACATCCGACGACAAGAACACTCTTTCCTCTGTATTTCTCGCCGGATTTATACTCACAAGAGTGAATCACCTCGCCCTCAAACTCCGTCGTGAGCCCATCGATCTCTGGCACAACTCTCTCCTCGTTTTCTCCCGTCGCCACCACCAGCCACCGGCAGATATACTCCATCTCCGACCCGGCAGTGGCAGAGGAAGACGTCGTCTTGATTCGCCAGAGACCACTGGTTTCATCGTACCGAGCGGATTGAACACACTCGTTGAATAATGGGGGCTAATTTGGAACCGGCTTGCGTAAGACTCAAGGTAATCGATGAACTGCCGTTTCGTTGGATATTCAGGATAGTCTTCCGGGAAGGGCATTTTGGGTAATTGACAGATATTTTTTGGTAAATGAAGTTTGATTCTGTCGTAAGTTTGTCTCTGCCACAGTGAAGCTATGCAATCTGCTCTCTCCAATACCACAAAGGGAACGCCTTGCTCGTGAAAGCAAGCCGCCGTGACTAGCCCCGATGGTCCGGCACCGATGATAACTGGACCGTTAACCCAAATGCACCGTGTTCGGTCGGAGAAATCTTCACTTCTCATGAGTCTAAACATGTTTTCCATTTTTAGAGGGGTGAGTATGATCCAAGCGATAATATATATGTAGTGGAAATGAACAATGTTTTGGGATGATTTTGAACGAATTGGAAATAAGTAGTGGAATGGAATAAGGTTTTTGTTCGTTGTAGATAAAGAAATGAGATGTTTTGAATTTTTTTTTTTGTTGGTGAAGGGTTTTCAAATTTGTATTGTGTTCGGAGGTCGAAGTAGTGTGGGTGTGTTTATATAACTAAGTGACGAACTATGAGGAAGTTACATGTGAATATGTGATGTGCGCGTTCTATTGTTGTTAATTAATCTATAAATCCATTAAATAGATACTAAAGCTCTTCAATAAATTTCGTGATAATAATTAAAATATAACTTGCATAATTGAAATGTGAATAACCTGCTTATGAGCCATGAGCTTTATAGATGGCTTTAGAGAACAAAAAATGAAATGTTTAAACCTACTTGTTGTAGTATATATTTGCATGTATATTAAGTGTCTATATACGCATGTATATTAATCAGAAGTGTGTAGGTGTCACAGACTCAAAATGATCGAGCTCACTTTAAACTCGTTTGCAATATTGTATTAATAAGTTTCAAAAAAAAATTGTTTTAGTAACAACATTCTTCTTTTCTTCGTCAACTTATTCGAATTTGGCTTTGGTATATCTTTATTTTATTTTCGTCATTATAGTTTTTTTCTCTCCTTTATGGTATTATTAGCTTTATATTATATTCTCTGTATTTCCTTTATAGTCTTCTTAAGAAAGAAAGAAAAAAAAAATATCAATTCGAAAGGGAAAGTTAGAATTTCTTTTCCAAGTACCCTAATTTATTGAAGATAGTGGAGGATACGTAGAAAGTAATATAAAGCGAATGTTGCTGTACGTTTATTTATTAAGAATAAATTCATAAGAGAATGCGTGACATACTATCGTTGAAAATATGATAGTATTTGATATGTAACAAAGTTATGCTCTCTGATATCATAAATTAAGCTGAATGTAGGAGAGAGATTCTCTCGTAGCTCAGCTTGGAGGTTCTTCTCATTTTTATCGTGTTTGTTTTTGTGACTTACGGCTACCCGCGATTGTAAGCGCCTCATGTAACGTGATTAAAAGTACAGAAAGAATTTCATGTTATAAAAGCAGAGAGAAGGAAAACAACATTTGCATTGAGCACAAATTAAATTAACCTAGATAGAAACTTGTGGAAGTTTCAATGTTTCTGTGGGAAAAGTATAGCTAGAAACTTTGCATATCAGGTGTGTCACTAGAGTAGGCGGCAATTTTCCATTGGCAGTTGTATCATATGCATTTGCAATTTCAATTTGCTCAATCGACTTACCCTAAGGACTATGCCCTTAAAGCCTATATACGTACTAGACTCGTATCCACTCTTTACTTTTAATTGGATTTAATTATTGGTACACAAAATCATCGATAAAGGCAAACTTCGTCTTTTCTTTGGCCGTGTCCTTAAGGGAAAAGTGTCGATCCATACCTGAGATAAACCTAACGAGAACACACATACCTGAAATTGATGATAGTGCCAATTTATACCTAAACTTTTAAAAATTCAAATTTTCATGTCTGAAATAGGAATTTAGTGCCTAAACCCGCATTGACCTAGATTCTATAAGTCAACTATGTTAACTGTTTAGTCGGACATTCCTCTTGATGTCTAAGTTGGCATATTTAAAACCTTACCAGTTGCTTGGACCCTGTTAGAATGAAGTAAATTGGAACCAGAGGAAAATATAATCTTTGAACTAGGATTTCTTTACACAAGTTGAAGAACTATTGTAAAATTTTCAATTTATTTTCAATTATTATGGAACTTTCATTTACTGTGATCATATGTTAAGATTAATAAAAGTCTGCGACTACAATTAAATATCTGGAATACTAGCGTCTTAAACCGGATTTTGTAGAAGCACAAAGTTTATAAGATTAACATTTTGTCGATTACGATGTTAAGCACAAAGCATATAAAAATAAACATATGCGGAAATAATGAGGCGAAAGCCTTTTTGAAAGGAGAAATACTCTCTTTTTCAAAACTCTTTGTAGGCTACTTGTTCTAGGATATTTCAAGGCTTTTGTTTGATATTTGGTTTTAGATCTGCTTCGTCGTGGGTTATGTCTCACTGATGGGTTCTCCTTCTTTGATATAGGTTCGCAGTCGGCCTCTACGGCCCTCCCTCTGTTTTATGCTGGAGGACGGTATCTCTGGATTGAATTTAGAGTTTGTTTTGCTCTTGAAGCTTTCTGGTGTTGCTTCACCATCAGTTTTCACTAGTGAGTTCTTGTGTTGGGCTTCTAATTTTGGGTTGCTCGGAGTTAAGGCCAGCCCCAACCCAATAATATTAAGAACCTTAGAAGAAAAAAAAAATTAGGTCCCTTTAATAAAGTTACATTAAAATTTTAATATTTTGGATCCAAATTACTCACAAATGTTTATTAGTGGCCCTAATCGATTCTATTTTTCAGAGAAAAAAAACTATATAGTCTATCTTTTTCGAAAAAATGCCTTAGTTTGGACTTGAGTTATATTTTAATCCAAAAATAATCCCTTTTGAGTGTAGGAGTTTCAAATAATGGTGATGGGTCCTAGAGCGTCATGTTGTCCACCTTACATGGGAAAGGCCTGGTTGGGGCGGCTCGATCCTCTTTCTGCTTTGCTCAAGGATGGCCTTTAGAATTGTGCCTTGTTGTTTGTTGTTGTCTCTCGGTTGCAGTGTGCTTAAACCTCGCCACTATTGAACTTCTCGGTTTGTCTCAGGCTCTCACCTCTCTGGTTCTGGTTAATGTTTGTTTTTGTTATTGTTTCTTCTTGATAGCTTCATTATTCTAGTGACAGTAGTGGCTTATGCATGCTCAAGGTTATGTGCCCTCTTCTCCCCAACTAGGTGTTTCTTTCTTCACCTTTATACATTTCTTGGGTTTATTAGTAGCGGATTGCGGATTTTGGGGTCAGTTTTTTTGTAGTAGTATATGCTCTCATTTCTCTAAGTTCTTTTCCATGCCTTGATGCTCTGAAGCTTCTTGGTGTTTTGTTTCCTCAGCTTGTGCATTTCCGGTGGCGGCGCTAGACATCTATCCTTTCGGATCATAGCTGGGTCACAATTTTACAGTTTTGTACTATTTGTTTGTTTGGCTTCTAAAGATTTTTTGGGTAACTGTTACTCAGTTACCTTGATTTTGTGATATACCTTGCTTGGTCTTATGCTTTCGTAGTTTGGTTATGAGGCTTCCTTCCATTTTCTTGGAGTCGATAGATGGTTCCCGATCCAAGAATCGGTGTTATATGCCTATTATCATCCTTTTCCCTTTCAATTTGTATTATTTTTTTTTTTACCTTAGCCTTCTCTTAAAGTTATTGTATTTTTCGATCATGTAACCTCTTTATACGTTTATTAAAATGCCATGAAAATTTTTTTGAAAAATAAAAAGACACGAAATTTCTCTCTCTCCTCTTCTCTCTGCATTCTCTGAATCTTAATCTGATATGGTGTTAAGATGGAGGAGAAAAATCACAATGGAGATGACTTATTCTACATGGTGTTGGTGGGGTGGAGAAGTCTTTTGTGCCCTTAATGAATCTAATTTTTTTTATTTGAAAATCAAACAAACCAACCTAAAATCAATCTTCAATTCAAACCAACCATTCAACCACCAATCATTGAATTGTCTTCTCTCTCTCCTCTTGTTACCTAGTTGCCGACGGCAAAGAAGAAAAAAGTGGATCCACAGCAGAAAAGTGGATGAAAAAAGTGAAGCTCAGAGGGCAAAAAAAAATCAAATATGTCCCCTCTCTTTCGCTTAAGGTTTGTTCTTCCTCTCTCTATGTTGTTCTTCTTCTTCCTTCTCTTCAATGTTCTTCCTTTCTCCTTTTTCTTCTTCTTCCTTCTCTTCACCGTTTATTTGTTATTTAAGAAACCGTTTTTGGCTGATTTAACTTGTTTTCGAAGTGTAATAGCATTGACTAGCGTGTTACATTGATAATCTACAGACTGTATAGCTTGAGTTGTGAAATCGAAGTTGAGAGGGATGGTAATAAAACTAGTACAAATGGAACAAATGGTACAAATAAATATTCGATCCAACTAGTACAAATGGTATAACTAGGTAGTGGGTACAAATAGAACAACCGGTCCAAATGGTAAAACTCAATAATGGTACAACTAGGATAAGTAGTACTAATACGTCACTGGTACGAATGGTGTCGATGGTTCAACTAGTATAAATGGTCCAACTAAAAACTAGAACACCTAGAATTACTAGTACGACTTTTATGAAGTACGAGTAGTGAGAATGGGACGACTGGTATAACCAGTACGACTAATATGAAGTACGAGTAGTGAGAATGGGATGACTAGTATAACTAGTACGACTATTATGGTACAATTAGTATAAATGGTACAACTGAATCTTGATAATGATGTTTGTTGTTTGTTTTCAGGGTACAATGGATAGTAATCGTGGCACGGTCGTACATTTTGATTATGGGGGATACTATTCAGATGGAGTGGTATGGAATAATAAAGATGATAAGATTTTTAGTATTGTGATGAAAGGAACTCTGGAAGACGTCAGTTATTATCGGCTGGTTAATAGAATTTGTGGGAAGCTTATGGTAGATGCAGGTACTACGAAGTTTCGGCTGAGTTACATTCCATTGATCGTGCATCCTAGAAGTCCATCATATATCTTGGATGATGAAGATGTGTTAGGATATTTGATGGAAGTTAATCAGGATCAGTGTAGGAGTCTTTTGCATGTGGAACTCGCTGAAGTTGTCTCAGAAAAGTAGAGTAATCAGTATCTTTGTACGAATGAGGAGCTTCTTAGTGATGGCAGAGTTAATGATGGTGATATTGTTGGAGCTAGTGATGTTAGAGCTAATGATGATGATATTATTGCAGCTAGTGATGCTAGAGTAGATGATGATGGTATTGTTGCACTTGGTGAGTTGGTGACTATTCGTCAGAGTTCAGATATGGATAATTCTTTCATGTTAAACTCTGGTGATCTTGACATTACACCTATTGAACGAGGAGAGGCTGTAAGTGCTGAAAGGGAAGATGGTTTGAATCTGACCCTAGGTCAAGAATTTAGTACTAAGGATGAAGTGAAGCGGGCAGTGGAGAGAGCTATGCATCAAGAGTGTTTTCAGATTCATACTATGGAAACGAGACCTACGGTATATGCGGTAAAATGTCGTTCTGTTGGTTGCAATTGGTACTTAAGAGCTTCAGTTCCTAAGAATTCTAATATATTCTCGGTTGCAACATATCGGAAGATGCATACCTGCTCTCGGTTGGAAATGGTTACAGTGAAAAGTAAATCGAGAGGCACACCAGGCTTGGTTGCATCTGTGCTGCATGAAGATTACCCGGGTTCATTCAAAACGCCAAGTGCAAAAGAACTCGTAGGCTTGGTGCATCGAAAAGTTGGCGTTGAAGTTTCATATTCTACAGCTCGGAGAGGGAAAATGAAAGCTTTCAGTGATGTGCGTGGCACTCCAGAGGAGGGTTTCTCTATGCTTCCTTCTTACTTGCATATTTTAGAGATGAAGAATCCTGGTACAGTGACAAAAGTGAAAGTGGATGAGCAGAAAAGGTTTATGTATCTCTTCATCGCTGTGGGAGCTTGCATTGAAGGGTTTCAAGCCATGAGAAAAGTCATCATTATTGATGGAACTCACCTGAAGACTGTATATGGTGGAGTGCTTGTTATTGCTTGTGCTCAAGATCCAGATCGACACCATTATCCTCTTGCTTTTGGTGTGGTTGATGGTGAGAAAGATGCTAGTTGGAGGTGGTTTTTGAATTTGTTGAAAACACAAATTCCGGATGATCCAGAGCTTGTTTTTGTTTCTGATAGACATCAAAGCATCATAAAGACTGTACACGAGGTCTATCCAAAGTCCGCGCATGGTTATTGCATATTTCATTTATCTCAGAATGTTAAAGCGCACGTAACCAAGGGCCAAAGGAAAGACAGATGTTCAGATAAGTTCAGACATTTGGCTCAGATTTACGGAAAGTCTGAGTTCAAGAAATACTATGCTGATTTCAGAAACAGGTATCCTGGTTGTGCTGTGTATCTAGACGAGAGTGTTCACGTGAGCAGATGGGCAAGAAGCCATTTTCCAGAAGAGAGGTACAACATAGACACCACTAATTGTGTTGAATCAATGAACAATGTTCTGTTAGATGCAAGGAAGCTGCCGCTATTAGCAATGCTTGATGTGATTTTGGGAAAGATTGTTGAGTGGTTTAACAAATATCGGAGGGAATCCGCAGAAGTACCAGAGGCACAAGTACTGGTGCCGCATGTTCATAAAGTATTGGACAGCATGTGTAAGGAAGCAAAGTCGTTAAGTGTCATTGAGCTGAATAGCTTTCTGCTTGAGTACAAAGTGAATGGTGTTGATGAGAAAGGATATGTGGTTGATTTGAAAAAGAAAAATTGCAGCTGTAACCATTTTAACATTGACAGATACCCATGTGTACATGCCATAGCTGTTATCGACTGGGTTACAGAACACACAGGGGTGCCGATTGATATACGTGAGTATTGCTCGAAATATTACTGGATGGAGCAATGGGTATTAGCGTATTACAGGACTGTTTATCCAGTGCCACATCATACTACTTGGGATATTCCACAGGAGAGTAGAAAAGACAAGACATCCATCCGTTGGAGAAGCTCGGAATGGTCGTAAAAAGAAGAAGAGTTCAAGCCCTTGGTTAGGACCATCCGATGGAGGTGAGAGCTCGGGATGCTGATTATTTGTGTTCTGTGTAACTTTTAACTTGTTGCGTATGTTGTTTGTGTTTTTGTACCTTTGTAAGACCTATTTGTGTTTGTAAGAACAGGTTCAAAAAACTAGTTCACATGTATCAGGAAACTAGTACTTCTAGTTGTACTAATATAACCTATAAGTAGTACTAGTAGTCGTAGAAGTACCTATAAAGTAGTCCCATTGGTCCTAATATTACCCACAAAGTGGTCCTAGTTGTCCAATTATTACGGTTGAAGTAGTTCTATGTGGCCTAGTATTACCAATAAAGTAGTCTCATTGGTCCTACTCTTATCACGACAGTAGTACTAGTCGTTCTAGTATTACCGATTTGCTGTATTGTTAGTAAAATGATGTAAAATTACATTTGTAAACATTATTCCACATCAAATAGGCCATTAAAATATCATAATTTACATAAAATACATAAATAAACTTAATTCTTTGGAATTGGTTACATGATCATCTAATGTGTACATGAAATGCCTTATACTTCTAAGGTTTGTTTTAAAAACTTAACCACACTAACATGACCAATGACTGAAAATAGTATTTTTATAAATTTTATGGCCTGGGATTATGTTAAATGTAGTTTCTATAGTAAATGTTCGAAGTACTACTAAAAATTTTAAATATAAAGTATGGTAATACTGATTAAACTTTAAAACACCCAAAGTACAACTCTTTAGAAAATAGTACAACTAGAAAACTGGTACAACTACAAAATGAAAAGGCGGCGCACGTGTTTACTGAAAAGGCGGCGCACGTGTTTAATTCATTATTACTAGTGGTTTCATTTGTCTTATGCTAGTTGTACCAATATTTCTAGTTGGACCGAAAATAAAATTCAACGCATAATATTAATAAAATTCATAGCAACATAAATTCAACACATAACAGAAATTCAACACAACATAAATAGTTAATAAAGTCACTTAGGAACATAAGGGGTCTTCCACACACGAGAAGGCTTGCTTTCCCTCTTTGGCCTAGGAGTTTTAGCCCTCTCAATCCATTTCTTCAATTTCTTCTTCATATTAGGCGTGATTTCTGGAGTTTCTGGGATCGGTTGACTCGGGTGACCTTACAAAAAAAAAAAAAAATCATTAAGTTTTATGTCAAGTAACAAAAATATCATAATGTAAAAATGAACCATTTCTTACCAAAGTGTTCATCTGCAATCCTCTTCTCTTCAACTAGAGCATCTGCAATCTTCTTCGCTTCAGCTTGAGCATCCTTCTCCTCTTGAGTCTCCGGAACAGACTCCTGAGAGAAATACAAAACTGTAAGAGTACTACTAATCATACTAGTAATACTAATCTTACTAGTAATACTAATTAATACCTCTTGAAGGATAGGAGACTGAGTCTGAGGATGAGGCTGAGGCTGAGTCTGCGTCTGCGTCTCTTGAGAGGCCTCTCCCTCATTTTGCTGGAAAACAATACAAAATTGTCCTAGTATTACAAATCCAGTAGTCCTCGTATTACGAATCCAGTAGTCCGAGTAGTCCTAGTATTACAAATCCAGTAGTCCGAGTAGTCCTAGTATTACGAATCCAGTAGTTCTAGTATTACCACACTAATAGTCCTAGTCGTCCCAGTATTACCAACACAGTAGTTATAGTTGTCTTACTATTACTAACCTGCAATGCTTCTTCTTGAGTATATGGAGGTTGACTCGGAGGTTGAGTCGGATCGAGATCCTTATTCTCATCCTTCTCCTTATCCTTGTCCTCATCTTTGTCCTCATCCTTGTCCTCATCCATCTCCTCATCCTTCTCTTCATCCTCATCATCATCCTCATCATCTTCCTCCTCCTCATCCTTCTTATTTGCAGCCTCCTCCTCGGCTGCCTTCTTCTCCGCAGCAGCCTTGTCCGCAGCCTCCTTCTCTTTGGCTGCCTTCTCCTCGGCTGCCTTCTCTTTGGCTGCCAATCAAGTAGTCATAGTAGTCCTACTACAGTAGTGCTAGTAGTCCTAATATTACCAAAAAACGTTTTTAGTACAGATTTACCTCAGAATGATGATCCACCAGTTTCAAATTGATTACCAGGCTCGTAATCATCGTTATAATCCACCGGTTTCAGTTGATTTTCCACAATTTTTAGCCTTTCATTCATTAGCTCAACCTCCTTCTTAATCATTTCCATATTTTCTTGCATTGGTTTCATCATCAACTCCATTAACTTCTTAATCTCTTCTTTCAATCCGCCTCGATGCTGTCCCCTGCCAATTGTCTCAAGTTGCCGTTGGCCTTCTTCTTCGCCTTCTTCTTGGTCTTCTTCGTCTGCTATTCCTTCTTCAACTGCTCCACTTCGGCATTCAATGTCCCTGCGATAGAGATCCTTCCACCATATCTTCACTTCGTCCCTCATCAATAACTTGTTCCAACTGTCAACAATAGCGTCATCCCTATCGTTATCATCCTTAAGCTCATGGTCGAACAATGTCATTTCATCCAAGAGGTTGGATAGAAGCCTGTGCTCTGCGTCCGTGGGGACCAAAACACTCGTGATATCCTGATAGAAACAAAAAAAACCAACTTCAATTACTAGTACAAATAGAACTACTAAAGCTAGTCGTACCACTATTCCTCGAAATACTAGTACGAATGGAACTACTAAAGCTAGTCGTACCACTATTCCTCCAAATACTAGTACGAATGGAACTATTAAAGCTAGTCGTACCAATATTACTAGAATTACTAGTACAAATAGAACTTTTTACATACCTTTGTATCTCCAACCGTACGGTAGATGTTCGCCAGAATAAAACCATTCGTCCCAGTCTTCTTGAACTGCTTTTTGCACATTCTGGGACACTCCTCCTCACTGTATGTATCTGCTGGTTTTCGATACACAGCATCCAGAGCTGGGATACATTTGAATGCCAAAATCTGCACATATAGTTGAACCAATTATACCAATTGTACCATAATATCAATTATAACAATTGCAAAAAATAATTCGATTTTACCTCCAGACCGTTGATAAACCCAAGAAATGTGTAACTCAGACCGTCTGGAATCCTTCCTCCAAAATGGTCCCCTACGCAGTATATCTGATTGATGCAGTCTTCAAATGTGTAACGTCCCCATGGGAACGTTCTACATGCATCGAGATCATTCACAATTTTCAGAAGGAATGGCTCAATGGGTCCATTATGCTTTGATCTTTCTTTTAATACCGTGGCTAGGAAGTAGAGGACCAATATTTTGAGGCGATTCTCACCTTCAGCATGAGCACTTGACATCCCTCTAATCGCATCAAGGACTTCTGCTGCATTAATGGATTTGTGGGCTTTCGTCACGCCAAAGTGGTTCTCCACGAATCTCATCTTTCCCAGCCTCTCCTTATTCACCGGGTACTGGTGGCAGAACAACCTAGACAGTAATGCATGCTCCCTGATGGAGTATCGAATGGGTACTCCATTAACCACGAACCATGCCTGGTTCTTCTTCTCACTTTTCGCTGTCCTCAGAAGCAACATGTTGACAGACTGCAGCTTTCGAGATTGCTGGGCAGGCATGTGCAGGATGTGCTTGAACTGCGGGTGCTCTTCAAACCACCTCTTCTCGTGGTCTTCCAAACCCAAATTTTTAAACAACTCTTGGAATCGGTGTACATGGCATTTCGCACCGACCTTTAACGAATGAGAGTAGTCCTCGGGTGGAAAGACAAAGCTTTGAGGTTTCATTGCGTCAACAACCTGAAAACAAATCAAACAAACAATTTTAGAACTTCTTCAACACGACCAGTTGTACTACTATTACTACTCTTACTAGAACTACTGGGAAAACTAGGGTTCTAGTTGTACTGATTTAAGTAGTACTACTAGTACTATTGGAACAACTAGCACAAATAGGAAGTAGTTGTTCTAGTTGTTCCGATATTACTAGTATTACTACTTAAATCAGTACAACTAGACCTACTAGGAATACTGGGACTTCAGTTGTGCTAGTTGTCCCATTTTTATTAGTAATACTAGTAATATTGGAACAACTAGTATTACTGATAAAACTGATACAACTAGAACAACTACGACTCCTACTATCTCCTATTATCTCCTAAACAACCTCAAATTCAATAAATCATAAGTTCCTAATCTCCAAATTCAAGTCATTATGCCAAATTCAAGTCATTACTACAAATGAAACTATCCTACTAACTAGTATAAATAGCAAATACAGTACAACTAGCAAATACAGTACAACTAGCAAATCTTATTACCCTTTGCGACGTTGAACCTTCCGGAGCGGAGGCCGGAGCCGGAGGCTGAAGAGATGGCTGCGGAGGCGGCACAGCCGCCGGATCTGGAAACCTTAGTCGAAGATTTGAAGACTGAGAATGAGACCGGTGCTCTGCCTGCTGAGGACTTCGCACCGCGGCGGAGGAGACGGAACCGCCGCAGACCGGTGAAGAAGATTCTGATTGTGCACGCGGCGGAGGAGACGGAACCGCCGCAGACGTTGCCAGAGCCGGTGTGCTTATCTTCTTTCGGACATTGTGACCCTCGCCTTGCTGTTTGGCCGCTTTACGTTTACCAGCCTTCGACCCACCTCCTTTAGAAGTCGCCGCCGCAGCGGGAGCTTCCTTCGCCGGAGGAGGATCCCGAGGTCTCTTCTCGGTCTTCTTTGGGGATTCTCCAGTTCTGGTTTTAGGCGACATTGTAAAGAGGATATCGAAGAATGGAGAGGAAGAGAAGAGAGAAATTCGAAGAGGAAGAGAAGAGAGAAATTCAATTCGGGGGTTAGAGAAGAGAAGAAGAGAAAAAGAAGTTAGAGAATTGGAGAAGAAGTGGTGTCGAAGTTCCGAAGAAGCAGGGATTACAAGTGAACCGTCAAATTAGGTTTGGGAAAGAAACCGTCTCGGTTTGGGAAAGAAATTTAAAACCGTTTCGGTCTGGTTTTGAGAATGGTTTTCGTTGGGTAGGTTTACTTGTAAATCATATGAACTATAGAGGACAGAAATGTGTTTTCATTCGATTTTTATTATTAAAAAAAAAAATTCTAATTTTATGCAACCCATTTGAGAATTTTCTCCTCCTTCTCAACACCATCTGAGAATTTGATTCGCATTCTCTGTAGAGTTTTATCCATTTGAGTTTAATTCTCTTGCTTCGGCGGCTTCCGCAGCGCCGAAGTGGGGTGGTCTTGTGTTCTTCTTTCGATGGGTGGTTTTAATCGGTTTAGATCTGAGACTTTCAAAAAAAATTTTGGTTTTTGGTGGTTTAGATTCTAAATCTAGATCTAGATCTTAACTTTTTCCAAGACTAAAAGGGTTTGTATTTATTTTTTCTAGTGTGTTTTGCTTTTAGTTTTGGGTTATCGTCGTGGTTGCTGTCTCTTCCCTTCTTTGTCACAGGTGGTTTTCTCGGCTCTTAATCGACTCGGCCCTATGCCAGCCATGTTCCTTTAAGTGGTGGTGAATCGGTTTTGAGCGGCATTTTCTCTAGGTCTCCTCCACTCGATCTTTGTTTCAAATCTGGGCGAGATCTGTTCCACTCGATTATAAGTTGCGTAGTTCGCCTTATTTGGTCCAGGCTATTAATCGACGGAGATCTCTTATAGCATTCAGCGAGGCTGTTCCGTCTAGCCACCAAAAGGTTGGTCAAGGTTTTAATTTTTGAAGTCGTACCATTACCAAGTGAAGGCTGAAGTCCAGAAATTTGTGTCTTTATATCTCTAAGTTTCTGGTTCTTTGTATCTCTAAGTTTCTAATTCTTGGAGACTCCGACTAAAAATGTGAAGTTGAAAGGACTAGCGATGCTCAAAGTTTTGTTTTAAGGAATGTTTGTTTTGGTGTAAGGGTTAATGCCCCTTTTAGTTTCATATGTTTCTAATTTCTCCGTTTCCCTTGTATGGGCTAGTGGCTCTGGACAAATTTGTTCTCGTGTTTGCTCTTGGCTCCGGACGGATTGTTCTCGTGCTGGCTCTTGGCTCTGGATGGATTGATTTTCATGTTGGCTCATGACTCATATGTAATATCAAGGTTCTAAGAGCATCTTTATCGGACAGAGATTTGAAGAGTTATCTCATAAATATTATTTTAATAACTTTTGTTTAATTTCACTAAATAATTAAAAAAAAGATTTGAACTAATCATGTAGAGCCAAGTGGCAATAAAATCTCTCGAGATCATGAGAATCGTTTCTCAAAACAGAGACGTATCTCATCTTTGCTTTTGCTTTTTATTACTAATTATTTTATTACTTATAATATCTTTAAAGTTTCACTCAAAATCATACTCTAAGAACATCATTAAAAGTGATGCTTTAAAAATATCTTAAAACATTAATTTATTATTAATCATCTCTCTTTCAATATCACTCATCTCTCTCTTGATACGGTTCAACACCAAAAGCCCTTTAATAATTTTTATTTTTTTTTATTTTTTTTGGTGCTCTAAGTATCAATAAAATCTGTTAAAAAAAAATTAAGTAAAAAGATAGGAAATACAAAATGACGAAAATACCCCTGTAAAACCTAATAGGTTGAAGAATGAATGAGGTGCCCTTTTGTCCCATGAGTTTATTAATTATCATCAAATCTCTCGTCGCCCTTCTTTGCCCTTCTCCTTGTCCAGATTTTCCTCTTTCTCCTTACCCGCCAAATTCCTTCTCTTTGAAACTGCCGAATCCCTTTCGCTTTTGTGATCTTCCAGATTCCGATTCCGATTCATATACCTTTTTGTTCCGTGAGTTTCGATTTCCAATTTCCTTTTGAACCCTTGTTGTTTGTTGTTTTCTGTGGAATCTGGGTCGAAATTGCTCGAAAGCATACGATTTCGCGCACAAGAATCTCTTCTTCTTTTTATCCGTGTTTGTTTGTGCCATCAATCGGGGTTTCGTGGCTGGAGGTTGATCAATTCGTAATTGTTGGGTGCCCGTATCCTTACTCTCTCATATGTCCCCTGATTTGGAATTTTTCCTTCTTCTTGATTTTCTTAGAAACAATGAATTTGGGCATATAGAACATGGACAAGTATTGGTTTTGCGTATAGGATAGTGTTGCAAATCTAGAACATTGTTTTATATAGATGCTTCCAAGTTACTTAGTTAGCAAATTTTGTGCTATATTTTGGGTACTTAGGCTTATGGTTACAGCTCCCCTATTTGATTTAGTTTAATATGGAACCTACTCTTGTGTGAACTTACAAGTTTTGGATTCGAGGAACTATTCTTTTGGCAAGTTCTTGTGTTCATTTTCGTTACATTGTTTTCTTGTTTGCAGGTCTATAAAAGACAGTACGAGTTGAGTTAGTATCTGGAACAGAGAGTATCTGCATTTGACTTGGCCAACGCGATGAAATGGCAAATCACGAGCTGATGATGGCGAGTAATCACGATATCCCGTTTAGACAGGAGCATTTTTTGGAAACACGACAGAACAGTGAACTGTATCCTACTCATGACTACAGTTTTGCTTTGGAACCGCTACACGAGACCAACCTGCAGATAGGTGTTCCCCGTGAGCAAAATGAGGTTTGGAATCACGACCAGGAACACGCACTGACTCTTCATAACTCAAGGACTCACATTGAAGAAATACATGAGCAACAATGTCTGGAAAGAAAAGATGAGGTTGATTCTCTAGAAAACCAAAATGAGAGCTACGACCATACTTTTGAACTCTCCTTTCATGACAACGATGACTCAGAAACTTCAGAGAGTGATAAGCTAGCTTTAGTAGTTTCTCAGGATCTCAATGATAACTTACAGTTGGGGGTGGGTCACTCCATGAATAGGGATCCCATACCTAGCCTAGACATAAGCCTTTCTCAGCAGCTAGAGTTGGCTCCTCCTATTGTTCAGTGCCGGTCTCTGGTTGCAGTTCCTGACCACAATTTGGTTGTTGGTATGGAATTTTCAGATGTCCTTGCTTGTAGGAGGGCACTGAGAGATGCAGCAATTGCCTTACGCTTTGAGATGCAGACTGTTAAATCTGACAAAACTCGGTTCACTGCAAAGTGCACTGGTGAGGGTTGCCCTTGGAGGATTCACTGTGCCAAGCTTCCTGGTGTACCAACCTTTACAATAAGGACTATTCACGGGAGTCACACATGTGGTGGTATTTCACACCTTGGTCACCATCAAGCTTCAGTTCAATGGGTTGCTGAGGCTGTGAAAGAAAGGCTGAAAGTAAATCCTCTTTGCAAACCTAAGGAGATACTGGAGGAAATTCATAAAGTTCATGGAATTACTCTATCATACAAGCAAGCATGGAGAGGGAAAGAACGTATAATGGCTGCTGTACGTGGGTCATTCGAAGAAGATTATCGCCTTCTTCCTCGATATTGTGATGAAATTAGAAGAACAAATCCTGGGAGCATTGCCGTGGTTAATGGAAGCCCGGTTGACGGGAGCTTTCAGCAGTTATTTCTTTCTTTCCAAGCATCAATCTGTGGTTTTCTTAATTCTTGTCGACCTCTCATTGCATTAGACAAAATTGTTTTGAAGAGCAAATATCCAGGTACATTGCTGCTTGCCACAGGGTTTGATGGAGATGGAGCAGTATTTCCTTTGGCTTTTGCGATTATCGGTGAGGAAAGTGATAGTAATTGGCAGTGGTTCCTCTCGGAGTTGCGTCAGCTGCTTGAAGTTAATTCCGAAAACATGCCAAAGCTGACAATTTTATCTAGCAGAGATTCACCCATTGTTGATGGAGTAGAGGCTAATTTTCCTACAGCGTTTCATGGCTTCTGTATCCATCATCTTGCAGAATGGTTCCGTGGGAAGTTCAACAACTCTATTCTTGTGAACCTTTTTTGGGAAGCAGCAAAATGTCTTACCGACTATGAATTTGATGCAAAAATCCACGAGATCGTCCAGATATCCGCGGAAGCTGCCTTATGTATCCGTAGCATCCTTCCCTCTTTATGGACCACATACTGCTTTGAAGGAACAAGGTTTGGACATCTCACTGCAAATGTTACCGAGTCACTTAGCGGTTGGATTCAAGATGCCTCAGGTCTTCCTATAATCCAAATGGTGGAGTGTATCCGTCGCCAATTGATGACTTTGTTCAATGAACGCCGTGAAACAAGCATGCAATGGTCTGGTATACTAGTTCCATCTGCTGAGAGACAAGTCCTTGAGGCTATAGAACAGTCTCGTGCATATCAAGTTCACAAAACAAACGAAGCACAATTTGAGGTCATGACCATGGAAGCAAAATTTATAGTGGATATTAGATGCCGTTCCTGTTTGTGCCGTGGATGGGAGTTATACGGTTTGCCTTGTAGCCACGCAGTTGCAGCACTCCTATCTTGCAGACAGAACGTTTACCGGTTCACAGAGAATTACTTCACTGTGGCAAATTACCGACGAACTTATGCTGAAACCATACATCCAGTTCCAGACAAAACCATGTGGGAGAAAACAGAACCTGAGAGAGAAAGTGTCGAGGATGGTGATGAGATTGTGATAAGACCACCAGGGGTTTTAAGACAACAGCCTCGGCCAAGGAAGAGGAGAAGTCAAGGAGAGGACCGTGGGCGTCAAAAGCGGGTGGTTCGATGTAGCCGGTGTAATCAGACTGGCCATTTCAGAACAACTTGCACAGCCCCTATATAAAGCCCTATGATATCTCTCTCTCGTTAGACTCTTTGCTTCTTCTTTGATCTGAATTTTTTTTTTTTTTTAATATTTAGGTTTAGAACATTCTTTGCAAAGCCTTCTTACTCTTTAATCATTTTTCCAATATTTTAGGTTTTCAGATAATCAATCAATGACATTTTCTTCTCACGAGAATCATGTTGTCAACTTATACCTTCTTATGTCATAGTCTTAACGTAAAGTATTCTAAAACCTTTCAAAACACAAATATATATATTATAACATGGAGATTGAGATACTGGCTAATGAACAAAATGGTCAAAATTACAAAAAGCAAACCAAGAAACTTGCGGAGTAATAGGGCTCAAAGCTATTTTAGTACAGTGCACGTGGAGAAAGCAGATACATTGTCTCGCAACAGAAAACAAACACAACAATGGACCAAATCTTAGAGTTTTTATCAATCTTAATCTCATGTCTCTTGGATCCCCCAAATCCTTTTCTTATGCCAAACAGATCAATGTGTGTTCCAGAGTCTAACAGTAGCAATAACAACACGACCACTTTCACACACATTCTGCTAATTTCATCCATTGGCTTGCTCTTAGCCGTTGCACTGCATTACCGTTTAAGGAAGCTACGTAACTCCAAGATCATCCCTCGTATCAGATTGTCTCACAAACACAAAGGCCATGAGAAGCTCGAGAGATTCTCTCACTACGTCGGTAAAATCAATCTACATACCCTCTTTGAAATGTCCATGATCATATATTTTTTGATGCATTATAAGGAAATGTCCTTTCTCCTTTCGCAGTGCGGCAGATGGGTTTCAAGGACAGGAGAGAATGTCCTCATCTCTGCAAATTAGCCAATGAGTACATTCGGAAATCGGATTGCTGCGAGGAAGACATTTACAGCTTTTTCTCTGAAGAGCCTGATGCTGATTCTCTCTTCATTAAGCTCGTCGAGGAGTTTGAGAGATGTATTCTTAGTTACTTTGCTTACCACTGGACCCATGCGGATCTCATGATCAGTCAGGTTACTGCTGGAAAACAGAAACAATAAAGTTTCGTAATCCTTTCTTGTTAATTAGCATCATATTTAATAACAGATTTTTATGGATTTTGTCTCAGATACTCAGTGCCGATGTTGAGCCCAAGAAGAAGCTCAAGCACATTGTCATGGCGGCTACGAGGTGAGTCTAAACAAGAAAAAGCAATCCGGATTGTGTTTTCTTTTAGTGATTTCCTGAATGATTGTTCATTGGTTGGTATACAGGGAACAGAGGTTTGAGAGGGTGACTAAAAATCTGAAAGTGGCAAGAGTCTTTAACACACTTGTAGAGGAAATGAAAGCAATGGGGATCGCATCCGTTGATGACTCAGAGTGTACAGAAGTTATGGCTCCAGTTGCACACAAGGACCGAAGCCCGGTTCTACTCCTTATGGGTGGTGGTATGGGTGCAGGAAAGAGCACTGTACTAAAAGACATTCTCAAAGAGTAAATAAGATTCAATAAGTTCACTTAGATCTTTATCGGCATCTGTCATTGTTCGGAGTTTCTTACACATTTACCTGTACATGCTTGTATGCTTTGGATCAGACCATTTTGGGCAGGAGCAGATACTGTGGTAATCGAAGCAGATGCCTTCAAAGAATCTGATGTGATATACAGAGCTCTAAGCTCCAGAGGCCACGTTGATATGATCAAGACTGCTGAATTCGTAAGGTTCTTTGTTTCCTTATAGGTGCAACAAGAATCCTTTTACACAAAGAACCTGCGCCGTGTCAAAATGTGCAAGGAATCAAACCAAGTTTTAGTAACTTTTCCAGATATGGAAATGTGCATAAATAGAAAGATGATCATATATACTCAATATCCAACGAATTCTTGTGAATCTCTCTTGACGATGAAATGGAATTAAAACAGGTTCACCAATCATCAACAGATGCAGCATCATCACTGCTCGTTACAGCTCTAAATGAAGGGCGGGACGTGATAATGGATGGAACACTCTCTTGGGTACCATTTGTGGTTCAGACCATAACCATGGCAAGGAATGTGCATCGCCATCGTTACAGAATGGGAGCTGGCTACAAGGTTGGTGAAAACGGAGATGTCATAGAGAACTATTGGGAACGCATAGGCGAAAGACAACAGCTGCAAGAAGATGGACGGGAGAGAAAGCCATACAGGATAGAGTTAGTTGGAGTTGTGTGCGATGCGTATTTAGCAGTGATTCGAGGCATTAGGTGGGAATGTTCCAAGTGATTTTTGGAATTGTGTGTTCTTAAACCAATTGTGTGTTGTCATAACATAAGGTTTTGGCATAACCATATATAAATATATGCAGGAGAGCAATAATGTGTAGAAGAGCGGTTAGGGTGAGATCTCAGCTAAGATCTCACAAGAGGTTTGCGGATGCGTTTCTTACCTATTGCAACCTAGTTGACAATGCCAGGCTTTACTGCACCAATGCTCTCGAAGGTTCCCCAAAGGTTAGACCTGAGTTTCTTCTACTCTTCCTCCTTTTAAGATGCAATAGCCCTGAAAAGTAGAGACTATGGAAGTGAGAATCAAATGGTGAAGAATGTGGTTTGTGCAGCTGATAGGGTGGAAAGATAAGGAAAAGACATTGCTAGTGGATCCAGAGGAGATAGACTGTTTGAAGAATGTAGGGAGGTTAAACGAGAATGCAGATTCAATTTACGAGCTATACAATAGACCAAACCCTGCTTGTGAAGCAGGATCGATATGGAAAGACATTGTTCTATCACCTTCCAGGTTCAACATTCAACAGGAGCTCAAATACTCAATTCAGAAAGTTGAAAGATCCAAACAATATCTCCAAGAAACACCAAGGTGAGACAAGATGAAGATAAAAGGCAACAGAAAACAGGAACAGTGTCATAAACCAAAGAGAACTACACCTAGAACATTGGATGTAAGAGATAAGGATCAATCTCACCTTAACTTTGCAAAACTTGTTTGTTCTTAAGAGGCCAGTTCCTTTTATCTGCATTCTCTCATAAAGCAATGAAACAACCACAAGCAAGAACCAATTAAGGTAAAGAACTAGATGAACACTAGGTATTGATCAAAAGCTTAATTTTTTCAAACAAACCAAAAAAAATTACAAGAGAAAGTTTCAACAAAAAACCAGAAAAGAAAAAACTTTGGGAAAACAAGCTCCTTCAAGGATGATGATTCAATTATACAAGACTACCCTATAGAAGCTAACCAACCACCACCACCATGTATTCAATCTCTACCCTAACCACCATCTTGTTCACTTCTTAACCTTCCTAGTCGATGTCCTTTTAGCCGGAGATTTCACCGTCTTCGCCTTCACGCTCTTAGCCGGAGCCTTCTTAGTCGCAGCAGCTTTCTTAGCAGGAGCAGCCTTCTTCCCTGGAGATGTTCTGGTCGAAGTCCTTGATGCTTTAGCTGGTCTCTCCTTAGCCTTTGGCTTAGCAGCAACAGCTTTAACCTTGGAAACAGCAGCGACGGTCTTTGATTTAGGTTTAGCAGTAACTTTAGCCTTACGAGCAACACTTGTTGTTGTTGCTTTGGGCTTAGCAGCAGCAGTAGTTTTCTTGGTTGCTTTGGCTTTAGCTTTAGCAGGAGCCGGAGCTTTAGCCTTAGGTTTAACGGTAGCTGCTGGGTTCTTCTTGGCCGGAGCCGGAGCAGGAGCCGCCGGTGGTTTCGGTGCGGCGGATTTAGCAGAAGGAAGTTTGAAAGAGGCTTTGACTTTAACCAATTTCCCAGAAGCAACAAGCCTCTTGAGATTGACAAGCAAAAGCTTCCTAAAAGTAGGAGGAAGCGATTTCTGCTTCTCCTCGATGAATTTCTGAATCGCGTATTGACTAGATCCAGTTCTCTCCTTCAACGTCACGATTGCGTCTTTAATCATCTGCGTCGATTCCAAATTACAACAACAAAATCAGAATCTAAATCTCATGAATCTGAAAATCGAATTTCAAAAAAGGAAAAAAAAAAGGTAGATCGATGGAAATCTGAGAGAAACAAACCTCTTCGTAGGGAGGGTGAGATGAAGTAGTTTTCTTCCTTGGAGCCTTAGTTACAGGCTTCTTCGCCTTAACTTCTTTCGTCTTCTTCGCTTTAGCACTTTTCGCCGCCGGTTTCTTCTCCTTCGCCGGCGTCTTTACCGCTGCATCAGCATCTCCTGATTCAACCGTCGTTGGAACGTTTTCCTCGTCTGCCGACATCTCTCTCTCTCTCTGAAGAAGTTTGTAGAGACTTGAAAAGAAAACTGTAAAATGAAATGCGTTAGAGAAATTTGTGATGAGAGACGACGACAACTATGGGAATGTTTATATAGTCAGATGTGCCTGAGGCAGAGTTTTCAATCTCTTCTCTCATTGGTCAATTCAGTGAGTACACGGATCGAAGTAGCAACTCAGGTTTGAATTTGAGCCGTTAGATGTAAATCTATCGACGGTGTGGAAATAAGGATTGCGAATGTAAGGATGAGGAGGTTATTAGACGTGGATAGGTGCTTTTGGGTATGTTTGGTGTGCTTTTAGCCTCGGTTAATCTTATCATAACTTGAAATTTACTTCGTTAAATTTAATTTTGTTTTCTTTACTGTATAGAAAATTCTGTAAGGTTTCTTTTGAGTGTCTGAGCGTTTATAATGGATTAATATACGATGAGAAAATCGGATATGAAGCAAGGTTGGTCAAAACTATTGTTTGTTTTGATAGTATTACGGTATATTTGATTTTCCGGAGAATGCTTGTGGGAAAATTTTGGATGGTTATATTCATTGGAAACTAGACTAATCATGGAGTGTAACGAACCAAGAATTGTTGAAATCGGATCATGTTTGGGTAGAAAATCATGTTGTTGAATCCAACCAAAGATGACCATCCCATCTTCTAGTGTATTGGTGCACATAACTTGTTGCATGTGTGATGTGTCTCATCTTTAAACGAGTACTAACTAAAATGACGAAAGCATTATACATTGAGTACATCTTAACATTATGAAAATCATAAATCTTGTAATGATTCACAAGTTTAAATTTGTTATAAAAGTTAATTTTATGGGATTTTGTAAAGCGTATGCGTAGTTTCACTATAATGCTGATGTATGCAAACTATGCATCTAGCTTCTAAAAGCATACATGTACTTCTAATATCAATAGTATATGATATTCATTAGCAAACATAAATCTTTGTTATGAATTACGAGATTTATGAAAACATATGGCTGTGTATTTATCCAGCACAGTAATAGATTTTTTTATATGGAATATTATATTGGTTTGAAAATTTCCCGCGTTTTTAACAGTTTATATATCGAATGGTTATATAATGTCATCGACAAAAAAAATATGTATGGATGATACTCGTATATTAGATTGGGTGTAAATAAAAGTTTGAGGAATTTTATTTTTTAAAAATATATTAAAAAGGAATGTTTTATATATATATCAATATACATATACAGCTAAAAACTGTTACTATTATGGTAAGATAAAAATTTTCATCAGGCATCATCATAGATAATATAAAAGGGCAATTACAAAAATACCATTTTTTGTGAGCACATTTGCAAAAATGCCATTTAAGAGTGTCCATTTACAAAAATGCCACTAATTATAGATTTATAAAGCTTATATCTTAAAATTCTAAACCCTAAAAAAATTTTTTGACACCTAAAACCCCATAAACACTCAAAACTAAACCCTAATAGAACATAATTAACCTAAAACATAAATAATATAAAGAAAAAATAATTTTGAAAAAATGACATTTTTGTAAATATTTCAAAAGTGTGACATTTTTGTAAAGTGGCATTTTTTAAAATTTCTCAAAAAATATCGATGTCCATTCTTATCTAAAGCATAGTTTCATGTTTATATAATTGATATCATTTTTTAAAAATCTGCGTTTCTAAAAGTCTTTAGCACGAATGGTTTTGTAACGTTATTATCAAGAAAATAAGTACTGTAAAACCTCCATAAATTAATACTCTATAAATTAATAATCAAATAAATTAATAAAAATTTTCGGTCCCGAGTCGGGCCAATGTAAAAATTAACAAAATTCAATAAGATGATAAGATAATATTTTTTTGAAATTCTTATGTAAAAATATGGTCCCAATAATAGTGTAAATTAATAATCATGTATAATATGCATATATATATATAACTTTTTGGCTTTAGTGATTTTTTATTCTACTTATTACATCTAAAAAAAATTTATGATTGTTTTCTCGGTATTTAAAACTTGTGAAAAATTATAGACATGATAATTATTATATACACATAACTCTTTCGAAATGTATCATAAACTTGTGGATAATCATGTTTTTTTCCTAAAGTTTGTACTTAATAATGTATATTATTTTTAGACATATAGTATATTATAATGTTAATATTCATTTTATTGCAATAACCAATAGTATAAATCAAAATCTCGAGTTAAAACATATATTTTTACTAATGTATTTAATTAAATTCTTTAATATAATATCATTTGAGTTTATTGTTAAAAAAATCTTACTAAAAAAAATATTTCTCTATAAATTAATATTTATTAATTTATCGATTAATTAATAACTCTTTAAATTAATAAATTTTCGAAGTTCCAACATTATTAATTTATAGAGGTTTTACTGTATGGAATAATGTTTGCATATATAATTAGGTCTAAAGTAAAAGTTCAAAATATTTTATTTCCTGAAGAAAGTGATTAATTGGGATACTTTTCCAAGAATGATATATCTACATAGAAAAATAACCATTTATATTTTACAAAATTATTTTTTCTCATCAGCCATCATAGATATCTGAAACAGAGATCAGATCAAAACCAAAACATGCCTATGGCTATGCCTATTTACCTTATTTACCTAACTCATAGATCCATATAGATAAATGATATCGGTTTAAAATCTTCTCACGTTAACGGTTTTTACTGCAAATCGTTATGTAATGTCATCAACAAGAAAATGCATATGGATGATGTTTCAATATATGACTGGATGTAAAAAAATATTAAGAGAATTTACATTCAAAAGGAAATGGTTAATTAGGATTTTTCCTATATTGATATATGCAAAAAAATTTCTCATCAACAATCTAAATGAAATCAAATCCAGATCATAACCAAAAGTCCAAAACATATGGTGATGCCTATTTTGTTGAAAGTGTAGTTTCATATTTGGATGATTGATATCGATTTGAACTTTTCGCACTTTTAGTATTATTTTACCACGAATGGGATGTAACGTCATCAACAAAAACATATGTATAAATGATGTTTGCATATATGATTGATTGGATGTAAATTTTTAAAAATGATTAATTAGTATTCTTTCCAATATTTGAAATACGTACAGTAAAAACACATTAATATTTTATAGAGTTAAAAAGAAAGATCATCAGTCATCACAAATAACTGAATTCAAAACTAGATCAAAATCAAAACATATAGCTATGGTTATTTATCTAAAGTATTGTTCCATATTTAAATTATTGAAATCAGTTTAGAAAAAACTTCGTGTTTTTTACCATGAATGGTTATGTAACATAATCAACAATACCAAAAGTGTAGTGATTTAGTGGTAACATAAAAGGATTAGTTCTCTTATATCCTGAGTTTAAATTTTTTTTGAGACGGAAGATTATTTTTTAAATAAAAATATTTAAAAGCCGGCATCGGTTACCAAGGCGATTATGAGCCAAAATTTAGGAATTCCTACGGTTTATCAAAAAAAAAAAAAACATAATCAACAAAAAAAATGTGTTTCATGTAACATAATCAACAAAAAAAGTAAAAATATGTGTTTCGGAGAGCAAAAGAAAAGAGATACTACAAGAAGTCGTGGAGAGCAAAAGAAGAGAATGTTGGAAAACAGAAAAGAGTAAAATAGGTGACTCCAGGCCAAACAAGAGATGGTCCATGGAGTTTTGAGAGTTTGAGAGAGAAATTTGGTGGTGAGGTAGAAGAAGGAATACAAAGTATCTTTATACTTCCAACTGTGAGATGACCGGGAAAGAATAGAAATCTGAGAAAAATATGAGAAAAATCCTAAACAATCAGAAATAAGAACTAAAACTCAAAGGAATGAACTTTAAACTCGATATAAATGAGCTAGTATAAAAGGTCTCTCCCAAGGTTCGAATTCAGATCCCTTTTATGAATGAAATAGCATATTTATAGACACCTACCCGAGTTTGGATATCGGGTTCCGCGTTCTGTAGTTGGGTTGGGTCTTACTTGGTACGATGCACTCGAGTATTTTTTATCTATTTTTCTTGTCTTTTATGGTCACTTGGCCAACCATACGATTATGCTTACGCTGCACCTTATCCCTTATATAGCTGGCAGAGTCTGATATGGCAGATCAGACGCTAGAGTGCTCCCTCAAAATTAGTTCTTTTATTCTCTAATCGTTCACTAAGTATGGACAATCCGTTTTGACTCTAGTACGCATAAGGTAAAAGTATTTTTACCCTTTGACTAAGAATTCAAACTTTAAGGTACGAAAGTTGAACTTGGCACCTCTTTGAAAGATATTTCTTATCGAGCCCATGTCCTTGATACGAGAACTTGAACCACGTGTTTCATCTCCGGATGGTGATGTCCAACTCCGATTCCTTTGAACGCTCGATGTTGGGTCCTACTTCCTCCGGATGGCACGTGACTCTAGATAACTTCACCTATTAGTTTAGGTCATTGTTGATTCAGGCCCAAACTCCTGTAAGTTTTTGTTAGAAGAAAATCTCCACCAAAGATGTTAAAAGATCACATTGTGTTGTGTGATATGTGGCGTCAAGCGACTTGTTTAGTTCAAATAAAATTATTTTATCCCTAATAGTATGTATGGATGATGTTTTCATATTTACTGGGTCTTAATAAACTTTCTTTACACGAAAAAGAAAATGATTAATTATATGCATATAAAGTTAAATACTAAAATTTAAATTTCTCAGCAGCCATAATAGATGGCTTAAATTGAAGCCGGATCAAAGCCAAAGTATATATGGTTATGCTTGTTTATCTAAAGCATAGGTTCATATTTGGATATGTATATCGGTTTGAAAAAATCTCTTGTTTTTAGCGGTTTTCATTGTGAATGGTTATGTAACATCACCAATAAGAAAATACGTATGGATAGTGCTTTCATATATGGTTAGGTGTAAATAAAACTTTAAGCTATTTCCTATTCAACAAGAAATATTAGTTAAAATTTGTTTCCTATAATGACCATGGGCGTATCCAGAATTTTTTTTTAAGTGGGGACATAATTTTATATAAAAATTAAATTATTAATTTTATTACAATACAAAACTATATATTTTAGAAGATACAGAAAATAATCTAAAAATGTTTTATTGTAATCTATAAATGATAACCTAAAGTATTTCATCACTATTTTTTTGCACAAATTTAGTGAATATATCAATCTTTTTTTTATAATAACCTAAAATATTATGTTGATTTGAGTACAAAGAAACATGCAATTTGACAAATTTTAATGATAATTACCAATGAGCATTTTTTTAGATAAATTTATTAACTTTTTGATATTATGTTTTACGTTATTCATTAAAGATTTGGAAACAAATTTCAAATTTTCTGATAAGATTTGTGGTTCAAAAAGAAATGGGGGCAAAAAATGATTTTACTATGGGGACATAATTTTAAGGTTTAAGAAAATTGTATTTATTGTAAAAAAAATTATTGGGGGCACTTGCACCCATCTTGGCTCAAGTACATCCGCCCCTGATAATGACATACATATACAGTAAAACAAAACGTTTAACTTTTATATAAAAAAAACGTTTAATACTTTTGAAAGTTCATTATTCTCATTAGTCATCATAAATAATTGAAACCAAAAGTAGATATTACTAGCAGTAAACGTTTTTTATGACTGATGGCAATAATGAACTTTTAAAAGTATGGATGATAGGTAAACATTAGTTTTTATCACATTTCACATTTCTAGCGGTTTTTACAGAAAATTGTTATGCAAAATCATTAACAAAAAAATACGTATGGATGATATTTTCATATATGATTAGATGTAAATAAAAGTTGCAAGTACTTTATATTCAAAGGAAATAATACGTTTAGATATTTTTCTTATTATTGATACATACACACATCTGCGACAATAGTTTATATATGGATGACGTTGCATATATGAGAGTAAACGTGTTAGACATTCTACCAAAATTTTTTTTTTTTTTTTGAAAGGCATTCTACCAATATTCTTTCATTCAGAAATATATATATATATTTTTTTTTGGTAACCATTTCATATTTAAAAGTCCATTCAAAATCAAAACGCGTGTTGGACATTTCCTCAGTCTTCACTTTAACCTCATCCATTTAAAAGCCAATCAATGGCCAAGTCCTAGACATTAGGCAATAATATCCAAGCTCGTGAATGCATATTTTCCCTAGGACCCCGACACTTGAACTTCTAAAAGATTCTACACGTTAATCGACAACCACAACACACAAAGCTTTTGGAGTATAAATACACATGCTTGTATAATATTCATACTAGTATATGATGTTTATTAGCCAAACATAGATCATTTTTTTGAAATACAAAATTTCGGTAACACTATGTGTATACGATACACAGAATTTTAACCATATATAAACTACTCCAAGTGCACATGAAATATTGTAGCAATGTAGGAATTGAATCCACAAAAACCATGTGTTATATTACGATTATTTAAAAGTAAAACTAAGCTAAGCAAAAAAATATGGCAGTGGTTGCAATATAGAACAAGAATAACAAATAAAACGATGTAAACTTATGTTTTAAAAGCATTGGTTTACAAAATTCGCATTGATTCAAGCATGAAAAAATAGATAAAACATTAATAAACCACTAAAAAAAATGGTGATATTGTGACAAAAAAATTGTGACTAATGATAAAACATTAGTTAACGTTCTACAACTTAACTCATTAAATCAAATTGATCTACTGTTGTCATGGCTGGTCCTAAAATTTTGGGGGGTCCAAGCAAAGACAAATATTTTTTTTTGGGTTGTAGTTATGTTTTAAAAAACGAGGCTAAAAGTTAAAATTTTAAAAATTTGGAGACCTCTTTTTGTTAGAAAAAGAAAACCAAGGGCCTTTGCTAATAGTTATTAACTATTTTTTTTGGGACCCAAGGTTCATACCTCATTGGTCTGTCCTCAGGCACGACCTTGACTGTCGTAGTATCAATTTCTATGTCTAACAACCTAAGATTCTAAACTGTCGTTTGAATTCAAGAGTTTGAACTATATGCATGCATTAAATTCAAGTTTGATATGTTCACCAAACACCCTAACCTCAGATTTTGTTGGCTTAGGGTGCTTTGCTCAAATAGGTTATTTCTGGCTTTTAAACTAACATTTTTGGTTCGTTTTAAATAACCTAATAACAGAAACTAGGTAGTTAATTAAGTTTCAGCAATAAGAACAACCTAGATTAAGAAACCAAGTTATCAGTCCCTAAATCAACATCTTAATTCAATCAACCCTGAAATCCCTAAACCCTAAAATTCAATTGGAAAACTACACAGACATGGTAGAAACCAAATCAGAAGTGATATAATAGAAAACATGATGAAAATTCAATAAATAAGTAAAAGAGTTTAGAAATTTTCTCTAAGTTTGTCAAAAGAGGTTTAGAGATTTTCTTTCAAAAACTAAGAAACACATAGTCTTAATAAAATAAAGTATCACCTCCACAATGGCTAAAAATTATAAATAAATAGATATAAGGTCGGATTTGGTGGAGTTTGGATGATTATGGGGATCAAAGAAATTTCTAGTTGCCTTTTTTCTTGTCTGGGAAAAAGATGGATCGATTTAGTGAGAGATGGATCGGTATGGTTTTGGCCTTCAAGACTTCAGGTCGATCCATTAGTGGAAAGTTATTCAACGAGTGTTAAATGTTTGACCATTTTCTGCTTCTTTGCTTCCATTTCTTACTCTTTATGCCTTAGACTCCATCCAAACCTGTTTCAACCTGAAAAGACTACAAAAGCACGGAAAAAACTCGAAAAACACGAAAAAACTCTAAAAACCTTTGAAACTTGGGTTAGAATACGTCAAAACCGCAATACATCAATTTCCCTAGATTTAGAAAAGTAATTTTGTGAAAAAGTTTGAAAATGTAGAAACTCACATTCTCTTTAGAGTGTTGTATTGATCACTCAACTCATAATCCACATTTTGCAAAAATTCCAATCGAACTACCATGTTCTTCTCCGCAAACATTCACAGCTTCCCATAATCTCCCATAATTTCACAACATTGTCCATAAGCCATCATTGATGGGTCTCCTCGATGATCTCAATGTCAAGAACCTTCTAGACTCATTCCCGTACAATATCTTGACAAACCAACTATACAACATTTGATACTCTTTCTTTCCCCAGACTTATTCAATTCTCATCTTTTTTTCTCTTTTTTTTTTTTGTTTCTTTTGGTCATAGGTGTAAGCGAATAATGATATCACATGAAGTTTTCGTAGCATTGTTTCCATCTTTGTGTGATCATTTCTTTCGAAGTAAATAATGGGATTAAAGGATATTTTCCTAGCTCTTTACTTAAAGAAAATTATTTCATCTACTCTGTTTTTATTTAACTTAAGATAAGGGAGAAGAGTAGCATCATTTTTCACACGTGATGCATTTGTGAGGTATGAATGATGACTCTGTGAACACCATCGATGAGATAAAAGGAATAGCTCAGTCTTAGTGGTTTTTATTGGAAACATGGATGTCTCTACTTAACTGGTCAAACTTTAGATTTTTCATTAGTAAAATCCGAACTAATTCTGCAGCAATGGTCACTCAAATGAAATAATTACATAATAAAATAAGAAAAATATCACAGTTTCCAACAGATTTGATTCACTAAATAACTTATATACAAAAAAAAAAAAAAACTTGGGCCTAGATCTCTTTATGGGCCGGTTTAGCAATGAGCTGTGTAGTTTTTAGTTCTGGTTTTTTGTTTGGGCCGAGTTTTGGGTAGGTTGGGTCGTTTGTAGCAAGGCCCAATAGCATAGTGGTGTTTGAGTTCTTTAACAGGTCATTGCTAAGTTCTGATAAACCAAAAGGCCCAAAAATATTTAATTTAATGCAATGAAATTTTCAAAAAAAAAATATTACTAAACGATGAATACCTTTATATTATAGCTAGCCGCGTTTTAGCAACTTTTTTGGTCAATATTTATGTAATGCTTTCAACAAGAATATGGATATGGATAACATTTACATGTATGATGTGATGTAAATAAAAATATCAAAAAATTTATATTAAAAAATATTAAGTAGAAATTTGTTTATATATTTATATTCATATATATATATATAGTATAAAATCAATAATACTCCTTTCATATAATATAAATCAATCATATATGACTGAATTGAAAAATATCAAATAAATTGCATTCAACTCGATGATGCATCATTTTCCCCAATTTAAATTCTGATTCATTTCAAAACAAAAACAAACAAGAGAAATTTCAAGAAATACCATTTTCCAAGTGTCACTTACAAAAATACCACACTTCTGAAATCTTTACAAAAATGTCACTTTTTCAAAATTATTTTTTCACTATATAATTTATGTTTGGGTTAACTATGTTATATTAGGGTTTAGTTTTGAGTGTTTAGGAGGTTTTAGGTGTCAAAACATTTTTTAGAGTTTAGAATTTTAAGATATAGGCTTTATAAATCAATAATTAGTGGCATTTTTGTAAATAGACACCTCTAAGTGGCATTCCTGCAAATGTGCACACAAAAAATGGCATTTTTGTAATTGTCCCAACAAACAATTGACATGACGTTCATATCTCAAATTAGTATTACTCATGCTTTTGTCTGGCTTATGGTAGATCCTTTTGATGAGATTTTAGGAAATTATGAAAAAAGAGAGGGGCGAAGGAGACCAGCATTATAGTTTTTGATTTAAACGTAATTAGGTGATTCGTCCGCGTCTTACGTGGATTAACTATTTATATATTGTTCGCTTTAAAATTCTTAATACTATGTATTGGTCTTTATTATCATAGATAAGATTTTATTTTCGATATGCATTGATAATAAATTTTTGATAGTTTAGTCTTATTATTTTATTATTTCATATACGTAAACATGTAGTCAAATTAAAATATATAATGTATATTTTATAATTTAATACATTTGAATGTATAGTACTATAAATAAATAACATTCAATGGTAAATAAAAAAATCAATGAATTATTTCACTTAATTAATAAATAAAGATAATCATCGAAATCTGACAAAACAAATCTAATTAATATTGATATAAATTTTTGTATACACTATTAAATAGTTGTCAAGGTGGCAATGGACATACAAATTTAGCAAAAAATGACGATTTTATCATTAAAAATGTTATATTAGAGGATTTACGTACATGCTCAATGTGACGACCCAATCCGTCAAATAAAAAAATTTCAACCCGGATCACTATTATCATAAATAATGATCCTCAACGGTCCAATAAACAAACAGCGCGGAAACAATGATTCAAACAATCAAATACAATTATCGTTCAACAAGCCCATACTTATTAATTCTAGTTCAATTCGGTAATACACATAGTTCTGAAATTGCTAACACCCTAGCAATTCTAACTTATTACACGAAAACGAGCCACTAGATCATTCCCCTCGTCCCGGCCATGATTCCACGATCACTGACTGTCTTTACCTGCATCACATGGTTATAAGAGATGCGTGAGTATTATCATAAATACCCAGTGAGACGGTCATCCCATCTACAGGCTATACACACAGGCATAAGCAAAAGATACAATACCAGGATGAACAAACAATAATGCATCACACAACAACCAAACGAGAACAACACGTTCAATATGTCAAACTGACGGTAATCAAAAACCCGTGTCGATCGACACAACCTCCTTGTGTCGATCGACACACCCGGCCGACACTATGTCGATCGACATACACAACTTGTGTCGATCGACGCATGACCAATCAATACGTCAAACTGACGGCAATCAAAAACCCGTGTCGATCGACACACCCCAACTGTGTCGATCGACACAGCCTTCTCTGCTCGACTCCTCTTGAGTCAAAACAACATACGAGAATCGACCCAAACTACACACAATCGCATCCTATCAATTCCTTTACCCAGATAAGCCTATGGTCACGCACTCACCTCGAATTCGGATAGAAGAGGATAAGAATCCGACGAAGAACACGAAGAACAAATCCGAAATCCTTCACCGTACGATCCTCCCACGCTTCCACAACCTCACAAACACTCCCACAAGCCTAATAAGATTGAGGAACACGAAGGAAACAACACCAACAACCTCTCCTCTCAATCCTCTCACTTTCTTTCTCAAAAATCGGTTTTTCTGTCCAGAAAATCCGATTTTCGACTTAAATAGCCCGTCTGCCGACACTGTGTCGATCGACATACACAACTTGTGTCGATCGACACATGACCAATCAATACGTCAAACTGACGGCAATCGAAAACCCGTGTCGATCGACACACCCCAACTGTGTCGATCGACACAGCCCTCTCTGCTCGACTCCTCTTGAGTCAAAACAGCCGTGTCGATCGACACACAAACCTTGTGTCGATCGACACCCATCCAAAAATTACTTTTTGGATCACGGGCGTTACACTCAACATCTCGTATAAACTCTAAATTTTTGTTGTTTAATCTTGAATCATAAGAACATGCGCATATAATTTTATAATAATTATAAAAAGTTATAAATTTACATTAAAAAAAAAGAATTGTTTCCTACTTTTACCGAAATGCCCCACGTATATGTAAAATTATGGTACATTTGCAAAAATGCCAATTTTTGTGTTTATTTGCAAAAATGCCATTAATTGTAATTTTTTAGAGCCTAAATCTTAAAATTCTAAACCCTAGAAAATCTTTTGACACCTAAAACCCCTAAAACCCTCAAAACTAAACCCTAATACAACATAGTTAACCCAAACATAAATGACATAATGAATAAATAATTTTGAAAAAATGGCATTTTTGTAAATATTGTAAAAAGATGGCATTTTTGTTAAATGGCACTTGAAAAGTGGCATTTTTTAAAATTTCTCTAAAATTATTTAGAACAACAATATCATCATCATAGTAATTAGGGGTGTCAAAATGGTTAAACCAAACCAAACCAATCCATATCCAAATGACTTGAATGTTAATGGATGATAGATTGATCCAATTCATTAAGCTAATGGGTAATAGATTGATCCAATTCATTAAGCTAATGGGTAATGGATTGATCCAACTCATTAAGCTTAATGAGTTAATGGTTATATGAGTTTAATCCATGAAATAATTTTGTTTTAATTAAATAATTAGCAAAACTAATTATAATGAAAAATCATCACCATCACCATCATCACATCATCATCACATCACCATCACCATCATCACATCATCATCACCATTGTAATGCCCGTGAACCAAAAAAGGGATTTTTTGGGCATGTGTGTCGATCCACGGAGTAAAATCAGACCGACGGTTTCGGTTTCTAATTTGCCGGTTTGGGGAGCAGTTTAGGAAACCCTAGGGTTTCGTTATAAAAGCGTGGGGAATGCGTTTTCTCTTTTCTTTTGGCCAAAATCAGAAGAGGTTGAGAGAGGAAAGAGACTGTTTATGTGAGGATTCGGAGAGAAGTGATTTCCTTGAAAGAAAATCAATTTTGCTCGGGTTTTTAGAAGAGACGATCGGCTGGGAAGATGGAATCGGATCAGAGTGAAACTTTGAGGGTAAGTTCTCCACTCTCTAATCTTGATTCAGGAGGAAACGGTTTGTAAATAGGATGTGTATTCTGAGAGTTATCGTTCTTTTCCCGAGAGAGATTTCTGCAGTTTCGTGTCTGCGATCAGTCCGCTTCGAGGGAGGATTCCCGTCGAACCAGAAAGAATCGGAGACGATCCATATGCCGTTGGAAAGACCTCGCTGTCTAGTTTCTAGATCAGGGTTCTGATCCTGATTCGGAGGTATTCTCTGTTCTCTGTGTTCTTTCGATTTCAGGGTGTCGTTTCTGAAATCTCTGTTTTTCCAGTTCCGATCAGCGAGATTACGGGCTGTTTTCCCATTGAACCTTAGGGACGCAGGGGACGATCTACATACCGTTGTGTAGATCTCTCTGTCTAGTTTTCAGAACAATTTTCCGATTCTGTTTCGGAGCTGTGGTTGATGAGATAATCGATTCCGAAATCAAGGTGAGTGCGCGACCACAGACCCTCGGATTAGGATTTGATGGAATATGATTGATTGCTGTTGTTCCTGGTTGTATTCGTGTTTGGATGTTGAATTTTGTGCAGGAGATCGATGAAAACGCGTATGGAATCGATCCATGAGAGGATATGATCGATTATGGTTTTCTACGTTTTCTGGGCTCCGTGTCGAGCGACACACGGTGTTTGTGTTGAGCGACACAGAGTGTGTCGATCGACACAGAGTGTGTGTCGATCGACCCGCATTTCTGATTGCCGTCAGTTTGACGTATTGATCGTTATGTTTTGCGTGTTGTTTGATAACCCTGGTATTGTATCTATGCTATGACTGAGTACATGGTCTATTGATGGGAGGACCGTCTCACTGAGTATTTCTGATAATACTCACGCATCTCTTTTTGCTATGTGATGCAGGTAAAGACAAAGTATGATCATGGAATCAGAGCGAGGACGAGATGGATGATCTAGTGGTCTCGTTTGCGTGGATTATTGGATTGCTAGGTTGTTAGTGATTCTATATAGAACGGTCTAGGATGTTGAATGATTGGTTATTGGTTTATGAAGTATTATTTAATGGTTTATTTGCATAATTGATTTCCGCTGAATGTTTGCTATATTCAGAATTTTAGCATGTTAGAGGGTTAGCATTTATGGGGATGCTAATTCGGTGCTAATTTATATATAAAAAAACGGGTCGGGTTGTTTCAGTTTGGTATCAGAGCCCTTATGGTTCTAGGGCGGGAGAACGTAGTTGATTATGTGGAGTAGTCAATTGCGTGCTGAATTGATTGATTGATTGATTATGTGAGTTAGTCAATTGATTGTTGTGTGAGTTTGGAGTCCTAGATCATCTTCTCCGAGCCTTCAATGAGGTTCCACGGTATGTGTGTTTGACCTTTCTTGCTTTCTAGTATTCTTAGTTTATGCTTCTGGTAGTGAAGAGAAATGGGTAGAGTTACTAGATTTGCTAGAGGTATTGGCCGGGGAGGCCAAGGTGGGTGTGGAGGGCGTAGGCGCGGGCAGGGACTTGTGAGTGAGTCTACTGTCGCGTGTGTGGCCCAGGAGACCACGTAAAAGCGGGTGGCTGATTCGTAGACGTATCAGGAGGGATCCGTGAGTGTGGCCACTGCGTTTACCAGTGTGAGGGCTGGTGGGACTAGTGAGAGTTCCGGGGTGGCCACTGCGTGTACCAGTTGAGGGCTGGTGGGACTAGTGAGGGTCCTGGTGTGGTTGGCGGTGCGACGGGCCCAGGTGGGGGTGCTGTCGCAGGTGTCGGCCAGGATCGAGATGATAGTCTGGCGAGTCTGCTACAATTGATCTTGGAGCGGTTACTGGGAGGGGTGCCAGCTCAGAGTTAGGCTTCGGGGGTTCAGCCTGGTGTGGCTGGTGTGCAGCCGGGTATGGCTGGGTGCAGCCGGGAGTGGCGGCTGTGGAGGAGCTCCCATCCTATCTTAGGATGATGGAGCAGATGCAGAGGATTACCACGAGAGTTTCTCGAGAGGTGCTAAGCCTGAGGGGCCGACGAGCGGCGGATGAGTGTGAATCGTAACTTCGACTCTTTGAGGTATCCAGAGGGATTCCGAGTGCAGGCAGTGATGGCATGGGTGGATTTTTGGCTGGATTTAATGCCAAGTATTTCCGCAAGAGGCGGCATCGTCTTGAGTTAATCCTTCTGTTCAGCAGAGAAGGTCACAGTAGCAGGTAGGTCCGAGCAAGGGCGGTAAGCCTGCGCAAGGACAGAAGAAGAAGTGGGAGAGCACTTTGGAACCGAGTCAGAGGGTTCAGGGTGGTCTGGGATGCTTCGGGTGTGGGAGCATGGATCACAGGTTGGCGAGCTGTCCTAGGATGGACGAGTCTCGGGATAGTACGTTAGGATTCTTAGGCACATGAAAATTGCGTAGGGACCTTAGTAGTGGGTGGGTGTGAGTCCCACGGTTGTTGATTCTGGAGCAACGAATTGCTTCATTACTCCAAAGTGTGTGGATAGCAGCGGGATCCAGAGTGATTCCGGGGTGACGTTGGGAGTAGTTAGAGTGGTTGGTGGGAAGTCGTTGGCTACTTTTGGGCGGGCTCGTGGAGTGAATGTTCTGGTGGCGGCGAGTTGATGCCCGCAGATCTGATTATTAGTCCGGTGGAGTTGTTTGATGTCATCTTGGGGATGGATTTGTTGGATCGGTATAGGGTCCATCTTGATTATCATCGGGGACGAGTCGTGTTTGAGCGAGAGGCTATCAGAGGTTGGCCTAGACCGAGGAGTGCTACTGAGATCAGGAGTTTTCTCGGGTTGGCGGGTTATTACCGGAGGTTCGTCAAGGGGTTTGCAAGTATGGCGCAGCCGATGACGAGGTTAACATGGAAGGATGTCCCTTTTGTTTGATCTTCGGCTTGCGAGGAGAGTTTCGGGAAGCTGAAGGAGATGCTGACGAGTAGACTTGTGTTGGCGTTACCCGAGCCGGGTGAGCCATATGTGGTGTATACAGATGCTTCAAGAGTTGGTCTGGGATGTGTACTGATGCAGCAGGGGAAGGTTATTGCATATGCTTCGAGGCAGTTGAGGAAACATGAGTGCAACTACCCTACCCATGATTTGGAGTTGACTGCAGTGATCTTTGCACTTAAGATTTGGAGGTCTTATCTGTATGGTGGGAAGGTGCAGGTATTCACAGACCACAACAGCCTGAAGTATTTCTTCACTCAGCCAGACCTGAACGAGAGACAGAGGCGCTGGATGGAGCTAGTTGCGGACGATGACCTGGAGATTGGGTACCGTCCGGGTCAGGCTAATCTGGTGACTGATACTTTGAGTCGGAAGCGAGTTGCTTCGGCTCAGGAGTGGGATTTGGAGGAGTTAGCGAGTGAGCTCAGTACATTGAGGTTGTGCGTGATCTCGCAGGAGCCGTTAAGGTTAGAGGCAGCTAACCAGGTAGACTTACTGAGCAGGATTCGGGTTGCGCAGGAGAAGGATCAGGGGTTGATTGATGCTTCTAAGACGACGGGTTCTGAGTATGTGGTCTCAGCGAGTGGGATGATACTGGTGAATGGACGGGTTTGTGTACCCAAGGACGAGGATCTGAGGGAGAAGATTCTGAGAGAGGCCCATTCGAGTATGTTGTCTATTCATCCGGGGGTGACCAAGATGTATCGTGATCTGAAGCGGTATTATCACTGGGTCGGGATGAAGAGGGATGTAGCTAGCTGGGTTGCAGAGTGCAACGTGTGTCAGCTGGTGAAGGCTGAGCATCAGGTTCTGAGTGGTATGTTGCAAAGTTTACCCATTCCAGAGTGGAAGTGGGATATGATTACCATGGACTTCGTGACGGGGTTGCCAGTGTCACGGACGTGTGATGCGATTTGGGTGATAGTGGATCGTCTAACCAAGTCGGCACATTTTCTGGCCATCAAGAAGACTGATGGAGCGGCAGTGTTGGCCAGGAAGTATGTGCGGGAGATTGTGAGGCTGCACGGGTGCCAGCGACTATAGTGTCAGACAGAGATTCGAGATTTACGTCTGAATTCTGGAGGGCGTTTCAGGCAGAGATGGGAACTAAGGTGCACATGAGCACAGCGTATCATCCTCAGACAGATGGGCGGTCGGAGAGGACTATTCAGACTTTAGAGGACCTGTTGAGGATGTGTGTGCTAGATTATGGTGGTCATTAGGCGGATCATCTGAACCTGGTTGAGTTTGCGTACAACAACTCATACCAGGCGAGTATTGGGATGGCCCCATATGAGGCTCTGTATGGGAGGCCGTGTAGGACACCATTGTGCTGGACTCAAGTGGGGGAGAGGAGCATGTTTGGTACGGATTTTGTTCAGGAGACGACGGAGAAGATCTGTGTCTTGAGGCTGAACATGAGGGAGGCTCAGGATCGCCAGAAGAGTTATGCCGATAGGAGACGGAAAGAGCTGGAGTTTGAGCTGGGAGATCTGGTGTATCTCAAGGCAGCTATGTTGAGGGGTCCTAACAGATCTATTTCGGAGAATAAGCTGAGTCCGAGGTTTATGGGTCTGTTCAGAGTGGTTGAGCGGGTCGGACCAGTGGCTTATCGGTTGGAGTTACCTTAGAGTATGAAGGCTTTCCACAAAGTCTTCCATGTTTCGATGCTGCGTAAGTGTCTGCATGAGCCTGAGGAGGTGTTGGCTAGGATCCCGGAGGATCTTCAGCCCAACATGACGTTGGCAGCGAGACCTGTGAGGATTCTCGAGAGGAGAGTCAAGGTTCTGCGTCGTAAGAGGATACCATTGGTGAGAGTCGTGTGGGACTGCGATGGTGTCGAGGAGGAGACTTGGGAACCAGAGGCGAGTATGAAGACGAAGTTCCCGAAGTGGTTCGAGAAGCAAGCGGAGGCTTGAGTGTCTTTTCTGGTTTTCAGAGTCTGTACAGCATGTTGCTGAGTTGTTGTTTTATGTATTTTCGTTTGTGTTGTAACGATTGACATTTTTTTAGATTTAATAAGATGGGTATTCCTTATTAAAGGTGGTTTATAAGAGGTGAGTTCTTATATGTTATGACTTGTGGAGTCATGGGTTGTGATGATTGGTAGGTCAGGTGATGGCTGGGAATGGAAGTTCTATTCGGCTTAAAGTTGGTTCATGTTCTAGGAGTGGCTAGAAATGAGCTTGTTCATGTTCTAGGAGTGGCTAGAAATGAAATTCGTGTTCTAGGAGTGGCTAGAAAGGAAAGCTTTATGCAAGTTAGAATCTGTCTATTCCTAGGAAGAGTCGGAAAATGAGGTTTTATGTGAGTTAGAATTATCTTTTCCAGGGACACTATGGGAACACCCATTGTGGTTGGGTTGTTTCGAGTGGCCTAGTGGGGGTCACAGATGCGATGATATTCCGGGTGGGGGATGTCATGAGGTAGCCACAGAGGCGATTCCGGTCGACAGGTACTTATGATGCATGTTTCAGAGTATTGCTCCAGGAGACGGGTGGGTTTCCTGCATATTGAGGGATAGTGGTTCTCTCCAGGGGACGAGTGGGTTCCTGCATATACTCGAGAGTTGGTGGTTCTCTCTAGGGGACGAGTGGGGTCCTTACATATACTTTGAGGGATAATGGTTCTCTCTAGAGGACGAGTGGGTCCATGCACACGTAACTCAAGAGGTGTCGATCCTGCGAGTGAGTGTGGTATATGTGTATATGAGTTATGAGTATGAGATATGAGCGGTAGCGTCTGAGCGTGGTCGTGAGTATGAGATTGGACGAACTTCGGGGATCGGGAGTGGATCTCAGGCGGTGCTGACCGGGTGGGGTCAGGATTGCAGCCGTGGTGAGACGGTGCAATGAGGCTAGTGTGAGCCTAGTAAAACTCGGGGATCAGGTGTGATCACAAGTGGTGCTGGCTGAAGGCCAGGGTTGTGTTGTGGACGTCGAGTCTGGGGTTATTACTAGAGTCTGAAATTCGGTTCGGACAATCCTGGTAGCATATGTTACGCCGATGGTCGTACATGTTCTTGTTTGATTGTTGTACGATCATTTGGTCCAATGCAGGGTCAACGGTTAGTCGGACATGTTCTTGTTTGATTGTTGGACGGTCAATCGGGCAGCCCTAATCCGGACCATGGGGCGTGCATCGTTGATGTTCCGGATGAATCTGGGCGAGTTTTTGGCGAGAGTGTTAGCCTTAGCAGGACGGGTTAGGGGATTCGAGTGTTATCTCGAAGGATACTGGCCGCGTTCGGGTCAGGTGGTGGAGACCGTAGTGAGACGGTGTTGCGTGATTCGAGGTCGAATCCGTGTTCGTGGGGGAGAATTGTAATGCCCGTGAACCAAAAAGGGGATTTTTTGGGCATGTGTGTCGATCCACGGAGTAAAATCAGACCGACGGTTTCGGTTTCTGATTTACCGGTTTGGAGAGCGGTTTAGGAAACCCTAGGGTTTCGTTATAAAAGCATGGGGAATGCGTTTTCTCTTTTCTTTTGGCCGAAATCAGAAGAGGTTGAGAGAGGAAAGAGACTGTTTATGTGAGGATTGTGAGAGAAGTGATTTCCTTGAGAGAAAATCAATTCTGCTCGGGTTTTTGGAAGAGACGATCGGCTGGGAAGATGGGATCGGATCAGAGTGAAACTTTGAGGGTAAGTTCTCCACTCTCTAGTCTTGATTCAGGAGGAAACGGTTTGTAAATCGGATGTGTATTCTGAGAGTTATCATTCTTTTCCCGAAAGAGATTTCTGCAGTTTCGTGTCTGCGATCAGTCCGCTTCGAGGGAGGATTCCCGTCGAACCAGAAAGAATCGGAGACGATCCATATGCCGTTGGAAAGATCTCGCTGTCTAGTTTCTAGATCAGGGTTCTGATCTTGATTTGGAGGTATTCTCCGTTCTCTGTGTTCTTTCGATTTCAGGGTGTCGTTTCAGAAATCTCTGTTTTTCCAGTTCCGATCAGCGAGATTGCGGGCTGTTTTCCCGTTGAACCTTAGGGACGGAGAGGACGATCTACATACTGTTGTGTAGATCTCTCTGTCTAGTTTTCAGAACAGTTGTCCGATTCTGTTTCGGAGCTGTGGTTGATGAGATAATCGATTCTGAAATCAAGGTGAGTGCGCGACCATAGACCCTCGGATTAGGATTTGATGGAATATGATTGATTGCTGTTGTTCCTGGTTGTATTCGTGTTTGGATGTTGAATTTTGTGCAGGAGATCGATGAAAACGCGTATGGAATCGATCCATAAGAGGATATGATCGATTCTGGTTTTCTGCGTTTTCTGGGCTCCATGTCGAGCGACACACGGTGTTTGTGTTGAGCGACACAGAGTGTGTCGATCGACACAGAGTGTGTGTCGATCAACCCGCATTTCTGATTGCCGTCAGTTTGACGTATTGATCGTTGTGTTTTGCGTGTTGTTTGATAACCCTGGTATTGTATCTATGCTATGACTGAGTACATGGTCTATTGATGGGAGGACTGTCTCACTAAGTATTTGTGATAATACTCACGCATCTCTTTTTGCTATGTGATGCAGGTAAAGACAAAGTATGATCGTGGAGTCAGGGCGAGGACGAGATGGATGATCTAGTGGTCTCGTTTGCGTGGATTATTGGATTGCTAGGTCGTTAGTGATTCTATATAGAACGGTCTAGGATGTTGAATGATTGGTTATTAGTTTACGAAGTATTATTTAATGGTTTATTTGCATAATTGATTTCCGCTGAATATTTGCTATATTCAGAATTTTAGCATGTTGAGGGTTAGCATTTATGGGGATGCTAATTCGGTGCTAATTTATATATATAAAAAAACGGATCGGGTTGTTTCAACCATAACCATCACCATCATAATAATCTATCGTTAAAACAAAATGTGTTTAACCTGTTTTAGTTCCTTGACACTTAAGTTACTCAAAGTAGAAAGATTCTCAACATTATCATTTTACAAAACAATGAACCCAAAAACAGAAGCAAAGATTTCATTCATGTTGTACCAGAGTTTTCTTCCGTAGAGTGTTCTTCCACCAAATTAGAATCTGATCGAATAATCACCATCTCGCATTCGCCATTGTTATTCACAAATTTACAAGAAACAATACTAAAAAATATTGAAACAAAACTATATATAAAAGAGTAATACAATTATAAGAGATAATAAGTGGTATACCTTCATCATCAACCATGTAGCCATGTATCCAATATCTGGTACAAAGCAAAGCCTGGACGTTACTAGGAAGAAGGCAACTCCAGTATTTGTTTATCACATGAGATCCAATGCCGAAAGAAGATTCAGAAGCCACAGTGGTAATGGGAATGCTCAACACGTCCATAGCCATATATGCTAGCGCGCCAAACCAATGTCTGTTTTCTTTCCAATATTGCAAAACGTTCAAATTTGGATGACTTCTCATTTCTATAGTCTGGAACATCATCCAAGTCAAATAGATCTTGTACCATTTGAAAGTCAAATATGTTACCATCTGTAGAAATCAGAAATTTGAAACCTTTTAAATCTGTAAGGCATAAACCTTTTAAATATGTAAAAATCAGAAGTTTGAAACCTTTTAAATCTGTACAATCAAAAGTCAAATCATATTTCAACTACAAACTTACATCTTGCACGCCCAAATTTCTCTTGCTCGTTCAGAAACACGAGAACAAGCTTTTGCGGAACTCACAATTGGAGTCAAAGGAAACCTTTTTCTATATTCTTCGAAGAGCTTTGTAAGCTCACTCTTAAGGTGTTGTATCTTTTCTTCCGAAGTGAATGGATTAAGCTCGTCATAACAACGCTTCAAAAGTCTGAATTTCATCCTAGGATCTAGAACAGGCCCTATAGCAAGGATAACACTATACTGCTCCCAATACTTATCGTATTTCATCCTCATATTAGAACTCATCTTTCGAATAACATCATCTTCATGGTACCTATGCACTTCCAACAAGCACTGAATCTTCCAAATATGTCCAAAATACAAGTTCGATGTCGAATAACTTCTCCCCGACATCAAAGTGGTGATACTATAAAAAGGCATCAAAATCTCATGGATAATCTTTGCCCTCTTCCATTCTAAACTTGAGGGACAATGCTTATAGTTTTTGTCCACCACTTTAAACCGGTTTAAAGCGCGCTCATATTTCAAGGCCTTCTCAAGCATCAAGTAAGTTGAATTCCACCTATTTTGAACATCTAAAGACATAACAACTTCATCATCACCTTTTATACACTCTGCGAGTGCAATTCTTCTTGATGTTGAACCCTTGATGTACTTTACAGTCTCTCTGATCTTAGACAATGAACTACTAATGACAACTAATCCATCTTGCACAATGAGGTTTAACATGTGTGCACAGCATCGCACATGGAAAAAATCTCCTTTGCACAACAAATTATCATCTAAGTTAAGCCGATCTTTTAAGATGTCTTGCATACAGTTATTGGATGTAGCGTTATCTAGAGTTAAAGTGAACACTTTCTTCTCGACTCCCCACTCTTTTAAGAATTCATGGATTTTACTAGCTAAAGCTTCACCAAATTACAAATGACAGAATCTTACTATTCAATACCAAATTAGCATCAACATAATGTGCAGTTAAAACAATATATCCTACACCAGAGAGTGTAGCAGTCCAACAATCAGAAGTCAAGCATATCCTACTAGGAATATTTTCTAACTCGCACTTTAGCTTTTGCTTTTCCTTCTCCCAAGTTTTAAGCACATCAGCTACAGCAATGTTTCTAGTGTAACACTTATAATCTGGATTCAGATATGTAAGATAATCTCTAAGCTCCTCATATTCAACGGAAAGAAAAGGAAGATTGTGTCTAATAATAACCCGACTAAACTTCTCTCTAGCAACTTTATCATCAAACTTCGCTACTCTTCTTTCAGCTTCCGAATTCTGTGAACATTTCTCATAATGATTTTTTAAGTTAGGTGTTCCACTAGTTGGCAACCACAAATAGTTTTTAGGACATTTGTTACAGTAGACCTTTTCTTCACCATGCCCATTTCTTTTAACTGTCCAATAACTCCACATTTTTGATCTCTTACTTCTTCTTCCAGAACAAGAATAACTTACTAGATTTCCAGATTGTGATGCACTACCACTACTTGGAGGATGCTCTTCTTCATTGTCCATGATTTTAGATGGAATCCAGTAACTACAAATGGATAAATTAGCAAAACAGATTATTAATCAAATGGGGCTAGACTGAATGTTTCTCGTATCTGTTTATTAATCAAACAAATTGGTCAAGTCATTTTTGAATCAAGATCCTCTGTTTTTTGGTTTAGTGATTATCTTGACCCATCAAAAGACAAAAGCCCACAGAACATAGATATGATTTGCAGCAAGTAACAAAAGAAAGACCAGTGAACAAGGAAATGAAGGACGTAATATTGCAAACTCATAGTGCAGCTTATAATTATCTAATCCAAACTAGATTATTTAAATATCCCATGCCAAAAACCAACTCATTAAGATCTTTATATAAACTAAAGAGACCCAAAGTCCTAAGAGTCTAAGACTATCGAAGAATAAACTCACATGGAGAATGAATTCTTTAGCTTAAATCCAAAATATGGTTGCTCGGAAAAGGGATTGAAACAAGGAGCAGGGACACGATCTGAAAACTTCAATACGATTTTGACACCCCTAGTAATAATACAAAAGAAACTTTTTTGATGAATTTAACTTGTCAATAAGAATGTAGAAATTTGCTAAGAATAGAAGTTGGATGACTGAGTGGTGCATATATGTAACGGGGGATGTTATTATCAGGTAGAGATTTAGGTTTTTATGTGATCAAATCATTTTTTCTTTTAAATCAAAAATAAAATATAAATATATATTAGTTCATATTTAAATTTTATAGACCCGATTTAAGTAGAAAAACTCTACATATAACAACATGTTATTGCTAACTCTACATATATTGCAGTTTAAAATATGGATCATATCATTTTTTATTTAAGTATTGGGCCAAATAACTACTGAACTTTTCGTGTGCTAATTTAATTTAATAATAATAATACTAAATATCTTTTCACGTCATAATAAGTTGTTGGTCATGTAATCATTTATTTGGTAAAGTGATTGTGGAGTTGACAAGTAAGCAAATTCTACAAAATCACTTTCCAAATAATATATAAGGGATGCGAAAAATTGTGGAATGGTTGACTTTTTTTAGAAAGCAAATCATCTATTATGGTTAGAGTGAAGATGCCAAAATTTGGTGGAGTGGCTCGTTTGGTAGTCATTGGAAATGTTGAATGGTTCAACATTTTTCGCACACAAAGGTGAATATTTTGGCTTATGGGCTCGGACCACCATTCCATTATTTTCATGTCTTTTCAATCTAATTCGATAAAAAACGAACTCTTGTGCCCGAATTTAAAAGATGAAACATTCTCGAAAATTACGGGTTTTTATCTTTGGGGATAAGATTAAAGAATGTCGTAAAACAATCTCGAGATGGCAACATAGAACTCATTAATCATTTTAGATGGCAAAATTTGAAGTGATTCGGTCCAAAAGGTTGAATGCGTCAATTGAAAAGATAACTGAGTTGAGAACTCAACTTCAAAATGCTTACAAAAGTTGGAATTATAATATAAACTAAAAAGTTGGAGGTTTGAATCAAAGAAACGCTCTTTCATGCTCTTTTCAAATAGAGAAGTGAAAGCAGTCCCATCTTCCAAAGATAGACAATGATGCTAAAAGATTTATCTAAAGTAATTATACGTGAAGATAATAGATTTATTTAAATGTGGTTTGCCTAACCAACTTCATTAATCCACCTGATTTTGGAAGAACATTTAGCATCGTCATCACTTCGTCAATCTCCATTAACCTTCGGATTCATGTCGAGTATGCGGACTAAAAAATTTCAGGAATTATGCTCTCGTATTTTTAACTTTTTTTTTGCCATGTGTGTATTAAATTCACAAATTATATAACAAACAATAATTTAAAATGGTATTTCATTCAGAGATGTTATTAATCACATTTCTTATATTTGTGATTATTCAAACTCCTAATATAAGATCAAAATAAAATGTAATATATCATGATATATATTATATTTTGGTAAGGTATAGCCTCTTATATGGAACTTTCTTAAATATGAGCGATATCATATAATTTGTCATATATTAATATTTGTATGCGATTTTATTATTAAACATATCAAATGTTATGCTATAATACACATCAGTAATCGTAAAAATATGTTCAAAATATTGTTTCTAACTATATGATATCAAGAGTTGTTGCTATTATCATAATATCATCAAAAGTTTAATATATTACCAAGAGTTGTAAATGGTATCATCATTATTAAATAAACATATCAAAAATTTACCAGTCATCATGTTTTGTTATTATTAAACATATCAAATGTTATGTTATACTAAACATCAATAATCGTAAAAATATGTTCAAAATATTGTTTATAACATACTATATGCTTAAGTGTAAAGAATATGATATCAAATAGACTGATAAGAACTTTCTAAGACAACGGTCCAAATTTCGATTATGTTTAAGATAAAACAAAAACAAATATATTAGGAGATACACTTTATACTATGAACAACATGTTCTACATTGCTCTGAAAATAAAATTAAAGATTGTGAACATTAAAATAAACTATGTTGAATAGAAACTAGAACAATGGTTCTCATGTAATAAGTGTGTACACCTTTTCATCTATGAGGACAACTTCCTGACCGAGAATAAATACTGGTTTATCTTTGGGATAAAAATTCCAAGTCCGTGATATTAGAACTCTTTTTTTTTATTTCTTTTTAGAAACATTTAGTTGGGAAACAAGAGTAAAATCCAGAGGCATCTTAACTTGAATCAAGGAATCATGAGTATTAATATGTTTGCAAAAAAATTCTCAATCAATATGTTATAGTTTGAGAATGAAACTGAGAAAAAATACGATGGAGAAGAATGGAGAAGTTGGCAAATGGAGAAGAAAATGAGTTAACTAGAAGTTATATAGGAGATGAAACGGTTTGAAATCGTACCCTGATTTTTTAAAAACGTGGAGGTGTTAAAGAGAAAACTTAGGGATCTATGTATTTTGCAGTTAAAAAAAAAGATAAATACCTTAATTGGAGTTTCAGATGTATATTTATTGTTGTTTTCCATTGTAGTCATGTATTGTCACTGCTGTATACCATCGTCACCGTATACCTCGTGGACGACGTAAATTATAATGCAGATAAAGCAAAAAAAAAATGAGAAAAGGAAGAAGAAAAAGTTACACGGTTTCTTTATTGTAATCTTAATTTGTTTTGTCGTTTAATTTTTAATGTGCTAGTTCTTGATGTTAAAAATGAGTCATACATATGTACAATCTAATATGTCGTAAATATATTATGGATTTATTTTTTTTTTGAAACAAAATTTCAGGTTGTGGGATTCGCGTTTTTTCTTATTTAAATTTTGTGATTTTTGAATAGATGATTAAAAATCTAAAACACTTTTCACATGTGGCATAATACTATTGGCCGCGTGACTTATGATTTAGTATAATAAAGATAACATACTATATGATATATAGCATGTTATAGATTAGTATGGTGTACCATGTTATTATTATGGTATGCCATGTTATTATCAAACCTATCATATGTTATATTATGCTACACAACAGTTACCGTAAATATATGTTTATAATATTGTTTATAACATACTACATGTTATATATTAGTACGTATAAGATGTTATTTTTATGGTATGTCATGTTATTATTAAATATATCATATGTTATGTTATGCTACACATCAATAATTGTAAAAATATGTTCATAAATTGTTTATAATTATGTTCATAATATTGTTTATAACATACTATATGATATATAACATATTATACATTAATATGGTGTATCATGCTATATAGTACAATAACATGTCAAATGATATATTACGTTTATTGTAATATTATATTAATAGTTAGAGTAATATATATTCATTTCTAAAATTTCAAATTGTAATATATGTAAAAAAATTATGTGTACTTTCTATATACAGATTTTGAAATCATTTAATTGTGACATAAGTAATATAAGGTGTCTACACTTAACATTTAGAGTTATACTATTGTTAAACATATCATATATTATATTATACTACAAAACTCGCCAATTTCTCTAGCCGATGGAGAGAGATCGACTATCAGAGTGAGATTTGGAGAGACGATGGAGAGATTGTGATGAATTAGGTTTTGGTTTGGAGTTTATTGAAATTGGTTTACTTAAATCTGGTTTTACTTGGTTTACATATTTAAAATTAGATTATTGAATTTATTTTGGTTTGGTTATGGATAACCCATTAATCCATTTTAATCAAACCATTTCAACCCAACACAATAAACTCATAATCCATTTAACCCATTAATCCATTAATATCCAAATTTCCAACTCATTAAGATCCATGGTTTGTATTGGTTTGGATTAACTCATTAATTTTTATCCATTTTGACACCCCTAGTAATAATACAAAAGAAACTTTTTTGATGAATTTAACTTGTCAATAAGAATGTAGAAATTTGCTAAGAATAGAAGTTGGATGACTGAGTGGTGCATATATATAATGGGGATGTTATTATCATGTAGAGATTTAGGTTTTTATGTGATCAAATCATTTTTTCTTTTAAATCAAAAATAAAATATAAATATATATTAGTTCATATTTAAATTTTATAGACCCGATTTAAGTAGAAAAACTCTATATATAACAACATGTTATTGCTAACTCTACATATATTGCAGTTTAAAATATGGATCATATCATTTTTTATTTAAGTATTGGGCCAAATAACTACTGAACTTTTCGTGTGCTAATTTAATTATTAATTTAATTTAATAATAATAATACTAAATATCTTTTCACGTCATAATAAGTTGTTGGTCATGTAATCATTTATTTGGTAAAGTGATTGTGGAGTTGACAAGTAAGCAAATTCTACAAAATCACATTCCAAATAATATATAAGGGATGCGAAAAATTGTGGAATGGTTGACTTTTTTTAGAAAGCAAATCATCTATTATGGTTAGAGTGAAGATGCCAAAATTTGGTGGAGTGGCTCGTTTGGTAGTCATTGGAAATGTTGAATGGTTCAACATTTTTCGCACACAAAGGTGAATATTTTGGCTTATGGGCTCGGACCACCATTCCATTATTTTCATGTCTTTTCAATCTAATTCGATAAAAAACGAACTCTTGTGCCTGAATTTAAAAGATGAAACATTCTCGAAAATTACGGGTTTTTATCTTTGGGGATAAGATTAAAGAATGTCGTAAAACAATCTCGAGATGGCAACATAGAACTCATTAATCATTTTAGATGATTTGAAGTGATTCGGTCCAAAAGGTTGAATGCGTCAATTGAAAAGATAACTGAGTTGAGAACTCAACTTCAAAATGCTTACAAAAGGTGGAATTATAATAGAAACTAAAAAGTTGGAGGTTTGAATCAAAGAAACGCTCTTTCATGCTCTTTTCAAACAGAGAAGTGAAAGCAGTCCCATCTTCCAAAGATAGACAATGATGCTAAAAGATTTATCTAAAGTAATTATACGTGAAGATAATAGATTTATTTAAATGTGGTTTGCCTAACCAACTTCATTAATCCACCTGATTTTGGAAGAACATTTAGCATCGTCATCACTTCGTCAATCTCCGTTAACCTTCGGATTCATGTCGAGTATGCGGACTAAAAAATTTCAGGAATTATGCTCTCGTATTTTTAACTTTTTTTTTGCCATGTGTGTATTAAATTCACAAAATATATAACAAACAATAATTTAAAATGGTATTTCATTCAGAGATGTTATTAATCACATTTTTTATATTTGTGATTATTCAAACTCCTAATATAAGATCAAAATAAAATGTAATATATCATGATATATATTATATTTTGGTAAGGTATAGCCTCTTATATGGAACTTTCGTAAATATGAGCGATATAATATAATTTGTCATATATTAATATTTGTATGCGATTTTATTATTAAACATATCAAATGTTATGTTATAATACACATCAGTAATCGTAAAAATATGTTCAAAATATTGTTTCTAACTATATGATATCAAGAGTTGTAAATGCTATTATCATAATATCATCAAAAGTTTAATATATTACCAAGAGTTGTAAATGGTATCATCATTATTAAATAAACATATCAAAAATTTACCAGTCATCATGTTTTGTTATTATTAAACATATCAAATGTTATGTTATACTAAACATCAATAATCGTAAAAATATGTTCAAAATATTGTTTATAACATACTATATGCTTAAGTGTAAAGAATATGATATCAAATAGACTGATAAGAACTTTCTAAGACAACGGTCCAAATTTCGATTATGTTTAAGATAAAACAAAAACAAATATATTAGGAGATACACTTTATACTATGAACAACATGTTCTACATTGCTCTGAAAATAAAATTAAAGATTGTGAACATTAAAATAAACTATGTTGAATAGAAACTAGAACAATGGTTCTCATGTAATAAGTGTGTACACCTTTTCATCTATGAGGACAACTTCCTGACCGAGAATAAATACTGGTTTATCTTTGGGATAAAAATTCCAAGTCCGTGATATTAGAACTCTTTTTTTTTATTTCTTTTTAGAAACATTTAGTTGGGAAACAAGAGTAAAATCCAGAGGCATCTTAACTTGAATCAAGGAATCATGAGTATTAATATGTTTGCAAAAAAATTCTCAATCAATATGTTATAGTTTGAGAATGAAACTGAGAAAAAATACGATGGAGAAGAATGGAGAAGTTGGCAAATGGAGAAGAAAATGAGTTAACTAGAAGTTATATAGGAGATGAAACAGTTTGAAATCGTGCCCTGATTTTTTAAAAACGTGGAGGTGTTAAAGAGAAAACTTAGGGATCTATGTATTTTGCAGTTAAAAAAAAAAAGATAAATACCTTAATTGGAGTTTCAGATGTATATTTATTGTTGTTTTCCATTGTAGTCATGTATTGTCACTGCTGTATACCATCGTCACCGTATACCTCGTGGACGACGTAAATTATAATGAAGATAAAGCAAAAAAAAAATGAGAAAAGGAAGAAGAAAAAGTTACACGGTTTCTTTATTGTAATCTTAATTTGTTTTGTCGTTTAATTTTTAATGTGCTAGTTCTTGATGTTAAAAATGAGTCATACATATGTACAATCTAATATGTCGTAAATATATTATGGATTTATTTTTTTTTTGAAACAAAATTTCAGGTTGTGGGATTCGCGTTTTTTCTTATTTAAATTTTGTGATTTTTGAATAGATGATTAAAAATCTAAAACACTTTTCACATGTGGCATAATACTATTGGCCGCGTGACTTATGATTTAGTATAATAAAGATAACATACTATATGATATATAGCATGTTATAGATTAGTATGGTGTACCATGTTATTATTATGGTATGCCATGTTATTATCAAACCTATCATATGTTATATTATGCTACACAACAGTTACCGTAAATATATGTTTATAATATTGTTTATAACATACTACATGTTATATATTAGTACGTATAAGATGTTATTTTTATGGTATGTCATGTTATTATTAAATATATCATATGTTATGTTATGCTACACATCAATAATTGTAAAAATATGTTCATAAATTGTTTATAATTATGTTCATAATATTGTTTATAACATACTATATGATATATAACATATTATACATTAATATGGTGTATCATACTATATAGTACAATAACATGTCAAATGATATATTACGTTTATTGTAATATTATATTAATAGTTAGAGTAATATATATTCATTTCTAAAATTTCAAATTGTAATATATGTAAAAAAATTATGTGTACTTTCTATATACAGATTTTGAAATCATTTAATTGTGACATAAGTAATATAAGGTGTCTACACTTAACATTTAGAGTTATACTATTATTAAACATATCATATATTATATTATACTACAAAACTCGCCAATTTCTCTAGCCGGTGGAGAGAGATCGACTATCAGAGTGAGATTTGGAGAGACGATGGAGAGATTGTGAAGAATTAGGTTTTGGTTTGGAGTTTATTGAAATTGGTTTACTTAAATCTGGTTTTACTTGGTTTACATATTTAAAATTAGATTATTGAATTTATTTTGGTTTGGTTATGGATAACCCATTAATCCATTTTAATCAAACCATTTCAACCCAACACAATAAACTCATAATCCATTTAACCCATTAATCCATTAATATCCAAATTTCCAACTCATTAAGATCCATGGTTTGTATTGGTTTGGATTAACTCATTAATTTTTATCCATTTTGACACCCCTAGTAATAATACAAAAGAAACTTTTTTGATGAATTTAACTTGTCAATAAGAATGTAGAAATTTGCTAAGAATAGAAGTTGGATGACTGAGTGGTGCATATATGTAATGGGGGATGTTATTATCAGGTAGAGATTTAGGTTTTTATGTGATCAAATCACTTTTTCTTTTAAATCAAAAATAAAATATAAATATATATTAGTTCATATTTAAATTTTATAGACCCGATTTAAGTAGAAAAACTCTATATATAACAACATGTTATTGCTAACTCTACATATATTGCAGTTTAAAATATGGATCATATCATTTTTATTTAAGTATTGGACCAAATAACTACTGAACTTTTCCTGTGCTAATTTAATTATTAATTTAATTTAATAATAATAATACTAAATATCTTTTCACGTCATAATAAGTTGTTGGTCATGTAATCATTTATTTGGTAAAGTGATTGTGGAGTTGACAAGTAAGCAAATTCTACAAAATCACATTCCAAATAATATATAAGGGATGCGAAAAATTGTGGAATGGTGGACTTTTTTTAGAAAGCAAATCATCTATTATGGTTAGAGTGAAGATGCCAAAATTTGGTGGAGTGGCTCGTTTGGTAGTCATTGGAAATGTTGAATGGTTCAACCTTTTTCGCACACAAAGGTGAATATTTTGGCTTATGGGCTCGGACCACCATTCCATTATTTTCATGTCTTTTCAATCTAATTCGATAAAAAACGAACTCTTGTGCCCGAATTTAAAAGATGAAACATTCTCGAAAATTACGGGTTTTTATCTTTGGGGATAAGATTAAAGAATGTCGTAAAACAATCTCGAGATGGCAACATAGAACTCATTAATCATTTTAGATGATTTGAAGTGATTCGGTCCAAAAGGTTGAATGCGTCAATTGAAAAGATAACTGAGTTGAGAACTCAACTTCAAAATGCTTACAAAAGGTGGAATTATAATAGAAACTAAAAAGTTGGAGGTTTGAATCAAAGAAACACTCTTTCATGCTCTTTTCAAACAGAGAAGTGAAAGCAGTCCCATCTTCCAAAGATAGACAATGATGCTAAAAGATTTATCTAAAGTAATTATACGTGAAGATAATAGATTTATTTAAATGTGGTTTGCCTAACCAACTTCATTAATCCACCTGATTTTGGAAGAACATTTAGCATCGTCATCACTTCGTCAATCTCCATTAACCTTCGGGTTCATGTCGAGTATGCGGACTAAAAAATTTCAGGAATTATGCTCTCGTATTTTTAACTTTTTTTTTGCCATGTGTGTATTAAATTCACAAAATATATAACAAACAATAATTTAAAATGGTATTTCATTCAGAGATGTTATTAATCACATTTCTTATATTTGTGATTATTCAAACTCCTAATATAAGATCAAAATAAAATGTAATATATCATGATATATATTATATTTTGGTAAGGTATAGCCTCTTATATGGAACTTTCTTAAATATGAGCGATATCATATAATTTGTCATATATTAATATTTGTATGCGATTTTATTATTAAACATATCAAATGTTATGTTATAATACACATCAGTAATCGTAAAAATATGTTCAAAATATTGTTTCTAACTATATGATATCAAGAGTTGTAAATGCTATTATCATAATATCATCAAAAGTTTAATATATTACCAAGAGTTGTAAATGGTATCATCATTATTAAATAAACATATCAAAAATTTACCAGTCATCATGTTTTGTTATTATTAAACATATCAAATGTTATGTTATACTAAACATCAATAATCGTAAAAATATGTTCAAAATATTGTTTATAACATACTATATGCTTAAGTGTAAAGAATATGATATCAAATAGACTGATAAGAACTTTCTAAGACAACGGTCCAAATTTCGATTATGTTTAAGATAAAACAAAAACAAATATATTAGGAGATACACTTTATACTATGAACAACATGTTCTACATTGCTCTGAAAATAAAATTAAAGATTGTGAACATTAAAATAAACTATGTTGAATAGAAACTAGAACAATGGTTCTCATGTAATAAGTGTGTACACCTTTTCATCTATGAGGACAACTTCCTGACCGAGAATAAATACTGGTTTATCTTTGGGATAAAAATTCCAAGTCCGTGATATTAGAACTCTTTTTTTTTATTTCTTTTTAGAAACATTTAGTTGGGAAACAAGAGTAAAATCCAGAGGCATCTTAACTTGAATCAAGGAATCATGAGTATTAATATGTTTGCAAAAAAATTCTCAATCAATATGTTATAGTTTGAGAATGAAACTGAGAAAAAATACGATGGAGAAGAATGGAGAAGTTGGCAAATGGAGAAGAAAATGAGTTAACTAGAAGTTATATAGGAGATGAAACGGTTTGAAATCGTACCCTGATTTTTTAAAAACGTGGAGGTGTTAAAGAGAAAACTTAGGGATCTATGTATTTTGCAGTTAAAAAAAAAGATAAATACCTTAATTGGAGTTTCAGATGTATATTTATTGTTGTTTTCCATTGTAGTCATATATTGTCACTGCTGTATACCATCGTCACCGTATACCTCATGGACGACGTATGAAACAACCCGATCCGTTTTTTTTTTTTTTAAAACATCGAATTAGTATTCCCATAAATACTAATTCTCAACAATTATCAGCAACGTATTAACTAGCAGAAACAAATCGACTAAACCAGGCAAATATCAACCAATCAATTCCAATAAACCAAACAACCAATTATCAAATATTCAATTCAACAACAACCAACAGGCTAACATCTTAATCGAGTCTAACAAGTTCCACAATCCAGAATCACTAACACACTAGCAATTTCAAACAATCGAGACCCTAGGATCATCCTCTCTTCCCGGCCTTGATTCCACGATCACATCTTTTCTTTACCTGCAACACATGGTTATAAGAGTTGCGTGAGTATTATCATAAATACCCAGTGAGACGGTCCTCCCATCAACAGACTAATTACTCAGTAATAGGATATAGGATACCAGGATGATCAATCAGGAAAGAACCAGCAAGCAATCAACACAACACGCAGAAATGCTCTGTGTCGCGCGACACGGGTAAGGTGTGTCGCGCGACACACCTCTGTGTCGAGCGACACACACCAGTGTATCGCGCGACACAGCGCGCTGAACCTGAAATCGAGTCTCATCCTCTCATGACTCAATTCCCAGCTCACTTGAGCACGAAAACTGCATCAAAACATCTCATATACCACGACAATCCAACAAGGAACGATAACAAGCAATCATATCACATAAAACTACTTCCTGAGAGTCTATGGTCGCGCACTCACCTCGAAGGATCGAAATGAAAGAATAAACGACGTTTACTAAAACCCCCGTACACGACGAACCACCGATCCAATTCCGAAACAGGCGACTGTTACGGAAACTAGACACCCACAGCTACGCGTCTGTATGTGGATCGCCTCCAGAATCCCTCTGGTTCAATCGGAATTCCCCCTCAAACCCGACTGATCGCAGACAATAATCTGCACGAACCCACCGAGTTCAAACAGCCATAACTCGGTGAATAATCAACCAAAAGACAAACCGTTTTCTCCTAAAACACGAGCAGAGATTGGAGAACTTACCCTCCAAAAATCAGCCCAATCCGCCAAGCAAAGCCCCACCGTTTGCCCTCACAAAAATCCGATCAGAAACTGTCTCACTCACACAAACTCTCAACTTTCTCCCAAACCTTTTCTCTCTGAATTCTGATCACCAAAACGGCCAGAAACACAGAAGAAAACGCGTTTCTTTGTTTAAATAGGGAAACCCTAGGTTACTAAACCGACCCCGAACCGAGACAAACCAGAACCGAACAATTCGGTCTGATTCAAGCCTGTGTCGCGCGACACACTCACTTGTGTCGCGCGACACACTGTCAGAAACGCACAAGACTTTGCGAATCAACGTGTGTCACACACACACAACCAACCAAACGCCTTTTTCCGGTTCACGGGCGTTACAATTCTCCCCCACTGACAAGGATTCGTCCTCGAATCACAAGCCAATAACCACTCAGATCCGTGCTAAGGTCACCACTTATGCTCAGAAACCCGACCCAACCTTCCCGGAGATACACCACCATATATCGCTGTAGTCCTGGCCCAGTCTGCCCGATCGATCGAACAACAATCAGACAAGAACATGTCCGACCCACCGTAGACCCGGCATAAGGACTAACTGATCGTGCAACAATCAGACAGGAACATGCATGACCAAGACGATACATTACTCTCCGAAATTGTCCGAATCGAGGTTCCAGCACAAATACTAACCCTAGACCAGACCCTACCATCCAACCCACATACATGACCCCACCGGTCAACTCACCTGAGATCCCTCTCGATCCCCGATGGCCATTCGGTCGCCCACTTGCAACCGGCTCAGACGCTATTGCTCGTACTCATACTCATGACTCATACACATATACACCACACCTACTCGCAGGATCGTCACCCTTTGAGCTACGGTGTGCAGAGAATCCATTATTCTCTGGAGAGACCCACTATCCCTCAAAGTACATGTAGGAGACCCACCGTCCCCAGAGGCCCACTACCCCTCGAGTGCATGCAGGGAATCCACTATCCCCTGGAGAGATCCACTATCCCTCAAGTATACAGGAACCCACCGTCCCTAGAGAGCAATACTCTGCAGCGTGCCGTCATAGGCGGCTATCGACCAACACGCCTCCATGGCTCACCATGACATTTCCCCACTGGAATTACTCAACAACGCTGTAACCCCCACTAGGTTATCGTAACCCCCCCCCACTAGGTTACTACACATAAGAACTCGCATCTTACGATCCAACACTAATAAGAAAACATATCTTATTAATCCCCAAAATGTACAATCGTTACAACAAAACGAAAATACAACAACTGTAGCCACATGCTACTACAAAAACCGAAACCAGCAAAAGAAGCACTCAAGCCTCCGCTTGCTTCTCGAACCACTTCAGAAACTTGGCCTTCATCTTCATCTCCGGCTCCCAAGTGTCCTCCACGACACCATCGCAGTCCCACACGACTCTCACCAATGGTATCCTCTTACGACGCAGAACCTTGACTCTCCTCTCGAGAATCCTCACAGGTCTCGCCGCTAATGTCATGTTGGGCTGAAGATCCTCCGGGATCCTAGCCAACACCTCCTCAGACTCATGCAGACACTTCCGCAGCATCGAAACATGAAAGACGTCGTGAAAAGCCCTCATACTCTGTGGCAACTCCAACCTGTAAGCTACCGTCCCAACCCGCTCAACCACTCTGAACGGACCCATAAACCTCGGACTCAACTTGTTCTCTGCAATGGATCTGTTAGGACCCCTTAACATGGCTGCCTTGAGATACACCATATCTCCCAGCACGAACTCCAACTCCCTCCTCCGCTTATCGGCATAACTCTTCTGCCGATCCTGAGCCTCCTTCATGTTCAGCTTCAAGACACGGATCTTCTCCGTCGTCTCCTGAACGAAATCTGCACCAAACATGCTCCTCTCCCCCACCTGAGTCCAGCACAATGGTGTCCTACATGGCCTCCCATACAGAGCCTCATACGGAGCCATCCCGATACTCGCCTGATAACTGTTGTTGTACGCAAACTCTACCAAGCTCAGATGATCTGCCCAATGACCACCGTAGTCTAACACACACATCCTCAGCAAGTCCTCCAATGTCTGAATCGTCCTCTCAGACTGCCCATCTGTCTGAGGATGATATGCCGTACTCATATGCACCTTCGTGCCCATCTCGGCCTGAAATGCTCCCTAGAACTCCGAAGCAAATCTTGGATCTCGGTCTGACACAATGCTCCCAGGCACCCCATGCAACCTCACAATCTCCCGCACATACTTCCTAGCCAACACTGCAGCCCCATCAGTCTTCTTAATAGCCAGAAAATGTGCTGTCTTGGTCAGACGATCCACAATCACCCAGATCGCATCATAAGTCCGCGAGATCGGCAACCCTGTCACAAAGTCCATAGTCACCATATCCCACTTCCACTCCGGCATAGGCAGACTCTGCAATAGCCCGCTCGGAACCTGATGCTCAGCCTTCACCAACTGACACACGTTGCACCTCGAAACCCAACTCGCAACATCCTTCTTCATCCCGACCCAGTGGTAGTAGCTCTTCAAGTCCCGGTACATCTTGGTCGCTCCAGGATGAATCGACAGCATGCTCGAATGAGCCTCACTCAGAATCTCCTGCCTGAGACTCACATCCTTGGGTACACAGACCCGACCATTCACCAGTATCATCCCACTCCCGGAGACCTGATACTCTGAACCCACCTGCTGAGAAGCATCAATCAAACCCTGATCCTTCTCCTGAGCTACCCGAACTCTGCTCAGCAAGTCCGCTCGGTTAGCTGCCTCTAACCCCAACGGCTCTTGCGAGATAACACACAGGCTCAACGCGCCAATCTCGCTCACCAGCTCCTCTAAATCCCGCTCCTGAGCCGAAGCAACCCTCTTCCGACTCAACGCATCTGCAACCAGATTAGCCTTCCCCGGATGGTACTCAATCTCTAAATCGTAATCCGCTACCAGTTCCATCCAACGCCTCTGCCTCAGGTTCAGCTCTGGCTGAGTGAAGAAATACTTCAGGCTCTTGTGGTCCGTGAACACCTGGACCTTCCCACCATAAAGGTAAGATCGCCAGATCTTCAGGGCGAAGATCACTGCAGCCAACTCCAAGTCATGTGTAGGGTAATTGCACTCATGCTTCCTCAACTGCCTCGAAGCATAAGCAATCACCTTCCCCTGCTGCATCAGAACACACCCCAACCCCACACCAGATGCATCCGTATACACCACGTATGGCTCGCCCGCATCAGGCAACGCCAAAACTGGAGTACTAGTCAGCATCTCCTTCAGCTGCCCGAAGCTCTCCTCACACTCTGCAGACCACACAAACTGAACATCCTTACCCGTCAACTTCGTTAACGCCTGCGCCATACTCGCAAAACCCTTGACGAACCTTCGGTAATACCCAGCTAATCCAAGGAAACTCCTGATCTCCGTCGCATTCCTCGGTCTCGGCCAATCCCTAATAGCCTCGATCTTAGCCGGATCCACTGAAACTCCCTCGGCAGACACGACATGCCCCAGAAAACCCATCTCCCGCTGCCAGAAACTGCACTTACTGAGCTTCGCATACAAATTCTGTTCCCGCAGCTTCTCCAGAACCAACCTCAGATGAACCTCATGTTCCTCTGGAGTCCTCGAGTACACCAAGATATCGTCGATAAAGATAATAACGAACTCATCCAAGTACTCCTGGAACACCCCGTTCATCAGCTTCATGAATGCCGCTGGTGCATTCGTCAACCCAAACGGCATCACCACGAACTCGTAGTGTCCATACCTCGTCCTGAAAGCTGTCTTCCTCACATCGGCCTCATCTATCGGAATCTGATGGTATCCCGAAGCCAAATCGATCTTGGAAAAACAAGTAGCCCCCCGAAACTGATCCAACAACTCATTAATCCGCGGCAGAGGATACCTGTTCTTCACAGTAACCCGGTTAAGGCCCCGGTAGTCGATACATAACCGAAAACTACCATCCTTCTTCTTCACAAACAACACCGGCGCTCCCCACGGTGAACTACTCGGTCGGATGAAACCCTTACCCAGCAAATCATCCAACTGCTTCTTCAGCTCTGCCATCTCTGCTGGAGCCATGCGGTAAGGTGCCTTAGATATCGGCGTAGTCCCAGGCTCCAACTCAATCGTGAAAGGATCAGACTTAGACGGCGGCAATCCCTGCAATCCCTGCAACGACTGAAACACATCCTGAAAATCCTGGACAACCCGAATATCAACCAAAGCGACCTCCCCAACCGACTCTGGCATCACAATCGTCAGCAAGTACGCCTCACAGCCCTTATCAATCAACTGCGCGGCCTGAATTGCCGAAATCATCAAACTCCCGGAAGTCGGCCTAATGCCCTGATAAACCAACCTCCCCGCCTCACGCTCAAACACCACTCGACCTTGATGACAATCCAGATGAACCCTGTAACGATTCAGCCAATCCATCCCCAAAATGACATCATACAACTCCACTGGACTGATAATCAAATCTGCCGGCATGACCTCTCCTGCCACTAGAATATCTACTCCACAAGCCCGCCCGAAAGTAGCCAAAGTCTTTCCTCCAGCCACTCTAACCACTCCCGGCTGCTCCCCGGAATCGCTTCGGATCCCACTGCACTCCGCACACTCCGGCATAATGAAGCTATTCGAAACTCCAGAATTGAATAAGACATGGGAATCACGCCCGCCTACTACTAAGGTCCCTACACAATTCATGTGTCACAGAGCCTAAAGTATTACCACAAATACAAGACTCCCAAAACAAGCAATTCGCAACATATAGTTGAAATTCACCAAGTTAAGGTTAATGTACCTGTGATCGGCCTGGCGCTAGGACCTCCCGTCTCTGCCGAAGTGAACACACACGGCGCTGCAAGCTGCCTCAACGGCTGCACATCAACCACCGTCCCCTGCACTGGCTGCACCACTGCCACTGCCATCTGCAACTTGGGACACCTCACCCTAATGTGCCCCGCCTTTCCGCAATGGAAACACGCCTGTGTAGTCCGAACCTCTCTCCTCTTCGGACAAGCTGCCACCCGGTGCTCTGTGCTCCCACAACCATAGCACCCCGTACCACTCTGACCACTCTGGGCCCTCTGACCGGAGCCCGAAGAGCCCTCCCACTTCCTCTTCTGTCCCTGAGCCGACTTACCGCCCCGGCTCGCACCTGCTTGCTGCTGCTGCGGCCTCCTCTGATGCTGTTGCTGCACCGGTGGACTAAGCACTGCAGCCAGCTCTGTCCCTATATCAACCTCAATGGCTGCCGCAGTCTCAACCAACTCCGCCCTCGTGGCGTACTTACGAGCCCTGCACAGCGCCCTGCACAGCGTCCTCAACACCGGTCGAAGTCCCTGCATGAACCTCCTGATCTGGGACTCCTCGCTCCCAAACTCTCTACCAGCATACACCAACAGCCGACCGAACTGCTCATCATAACCCCGAACCGAACTCACTCCCTGAGTCAGCGCCAAAAACTGCGCCTGCATCCGGTCCACCGCCTCCTGCGGAAAATACATGGCGTCAAACTCTGCCAAGAAATCCGCCCAGGTCCTCCCCGCCTGAGGCCTCCTGCTCGTCACACCTCTCCACCACAGATGTGCATCACCCTCCAAATAGTGAACCGCAAGGTCCACTCTGTATCCCTCGGGACACCTCAGCGCCTGGAAATTATGCTCCAGACGGCTCCTCCATGCAGCAGCCTCCTCAGGCTTAGCACCGCCCGAGAAATACCCAGTAGTAATCCTGTGCATCTGCTCCAAAATCCTCAAGTAGGAAGGAGCCTCCTCTGCAGCCGCCACACCTACCTGCCCCCGGACCACTGTTGGCTGAACACCCGCCGCTAACGGCTCAACACCAGCCACCCCTGGCTGTACACCCGGAGCATAACCCTGAGCCGGTGCCCCACCTGGCAACCGCTCCAGAACCTGAAGCATCATCGCTTCCAAACTGTCCAACCGACTCTGAGCATCGCCTCCGCCAGGACCCTCATCTGGGCCCTGCGCCACACTGGCTAACTCTGTACCACCCACCGACCCTGGAGGTATCTGCGACTCTGCAACCTCCTCCTGCGTGGCCTCCTGAGTCCCACTCGACTCAACAGGATCAACCACCGGTCCCCGACCCCGGCCGCGACCACGCCCTCTAGCCCCACGGGCACCACGACCCCTGCCTCTAGCCATATCCCACTGACTTGACACGGCAGACTAAATATTAGAAACGGAAATCATAAAACGAAAACACTTACCGTGGAATCATATTGAAGGCTCGGAGAAGATGATCCAGGACTCCAAACCCAAACAATAATCAACTGACTAACCACTCAAAATAAATCAATCAACATACTACGTTCACCCGCCCTAGAACCGTAAGGGCTCTGATACCAAATTGAAACAACCCGACCCGTTTTTTTTTTTTTTTAAAACATCGAATTAGTATTCCCATAAATACTAATTCTCAACAATTATCAGCAACGTATTAACTAGCAGAAACAAATCGACTAAACCAGGCAAATATCAACCAATCAATTCCAATAAACCAAACAACCAATTATCAAATATTCAATTCAACAACAACCAACAGGCTAACATCTTAATCGAGTCTAACAAGTTCCACAATCCAGAATCACTAACACACTAGCAATTTCAAACAATCGAGACCCTAGGATCATCCTCTCTTCCCGGCCTTGATTCCACGATCACATCTTTTCTTTACCTGCAACACATGGTTATAAGAGTTGCGTGAGTATTATCATAAATACCCAGTGAGACGGTCCTCCCATCAACAGACTAATTACTCAGTAATAGGATATAGGATACCAGGATGATCAATCAGGAAAGAACCAGCAAGCAATCAACACAACACGCAGAAATGCTCTGTGTCGCGCGACACGGGTAAGGTGTGTCGCGCGACACACCTCTGTGTCGAGCGACACACACCAGTGTGTCGCGCGACACAGCGCGCTGAACCTGAAATCGAGTCTTATCCTCTCATGACTCAATTCCCAGCTCACTTGAGCACGAAAACTGCATCAAAACATCTCATATACCACGACAATCCAACAAGGAACGATAACAAGCAATCATATCACATAAAACTACTTCCTGAGAGTCTATGGTCGCGCACTCACCTCGAAGGATCGAAATGAAAGAATGAACGACGTTTACTAAAACCCCCGTACACGACGAACTACCGATCCAATTCCGAAACAGGCGACTGTTACGGAAACTAGACACCCAGAGCTACGCGTCTGTATGTGGATCGCCTCCAGAATCCCTCTGGTTCAATCGGAATTCCCCCTCAAACCCGACTGATCGCAGACAACAATCTGCACGAACCCACCGAGTTCAAACAGCCATAACTCGGTGAATAATCAACCAAAAGACAAACCGTTTTTTCCTAAAACACGAGCAGAGATTGGAGAACTTACCCTCAAAAAATCAGCCCAATCCGCCAAGCAAAGCCCCACCGTTTGCCCTCACAAAAATCCGATCAGAAACTGTCTCACTCACACAAACTCTCAACTTTCTCCCAAACCTTTTCTCTCTGAATTCTGATCACCAAAACGGCCAGAAACACAGAAGAACCGAACAATTCGGTCTGATTCAGGCCTGTGTCGCGCGACACACTCACTTGTGTCGCGCGACACACTGTCAGAAACGCACAAGACTTTGCGAATCAACGTGTGTCACACACACACAACCAACCAAACGCCTTTTTCCGGTTCACGGGCGTTACAACGTAAATTATAATGAAGATAAAGCAAAAAAAAAATGAGAAAAGGAAGAAGAAGAAGTTACACGGTTTCTTTATTGTAATCTTAATTTGTTTTGACGTTTAATTTTTAATGTGCTAGTTCTTGATGTTAAAAATGAGTCATACATATGTACAATCTAATATGTCGTAAATATATTATGGATTTATTTTTTTTTTGAAAAAACATTTCAGGTTGTGGGATTCGCGTTTTTTCTTATTTAAATTTTGTGATTTTTGAATAGATGATTAAAAATCTAAAACACTTTTCACATGTGGCATAATACTATTAACCGCGTGACTTATGATTTAGTATAATAAAGATAACATACTATATGATATATAGCATGTTATAGATTAGTATGGTGTACCATGTTATTATTATGGTATGCCATGTTATTATCAAACCTATAATATGTTATATTATGCTACACAACAGTTACCGTAAAAATATGTTTATAATATTGTTTATAACATACTACATGTTATATATTAGTACGTATAAGATGTTATTTTTATGGTATGTCATGTTATTATTAAATATATCATATGTTATGTTATGCTACACATCAATAATTGTAAAAATATGTTCATAAATTGTTTATAATTATGTTCATAATATTGTTTATAACATACTATATGATATATAACATATTATACATTAATATGGTGTATCATGCTATATAGTACAATAACATGTCAAATGATATATTACGTTTATTGTAATATTATATTAATAGTTAGAGTAATATATATTCATTTCTAAAATTTCAAATTGTAATATATGTAAAAAAATTATGTGTACTTTCTATATACAGATTTTGAAATCATTTAATTGTGACATAAGTAATATAAGGTGTCTACACTTAACATTTAGAGTTATACTATTATTAAACATATCATATATTATATTATACTACAAAACTCGCCAATTTCTCTAGCCGATGGAGAGAGATCGACTATCAGAGTGAGATTTGGAGAGACGATGGAGAGATTGTGAAGAATTAGGTTTTGGTTTGGAGTTTATTGAAATTGGTGTACTTAAATCTGGTTTTACTTGGTTTACATATTTAAAATTAGATTATTGACTTTATTTTGGTTTGGTTATGGATAACCCATTAATCCATTTTAATCAAACCATTTCAACCCAACTCAATAAACTCATAATCCATTTAACCCATTAATCCATTAATATCCAAATTTCCAACTCATTAAGATCCATGGTTTGTATTGGTTTGGATTAACTCATTAATTTTTATCCATTTTGACACCCCTAGTAATAATACAAAAGAAACTTTTTTGATGAATTTAACTTGTCAATAAGAATGTAGAAATTTGCTAAGAATAGAAGTTGGATGACTGAGTGGTGCATATATGTAATGGGGGATGTTATTATCAGGTAGAGATTTAGGTTTTTATGTGATCAAATCATTTTTTCTTTTAAATCAAAAATAAAATATAAATATATATTAGTTCATATTTAAATTTTATAGACCCGATTTAAGTAGAAAAACTCTATATATAACAACATGTTATTGCTAACTCTACATATATTGCAGTTTAAAATATGGATCATATCATTTTTTATTTAAGTATTGGGCCAAATAACTACTGAACTTTTCGTGTGCTAATTTAATTTAATAATAATAATACTAAATATCTTTTCACGTCATAATAAGTTGTTGGTCATGTAATCATTTATTTGGTAAAGTGATTGTGGAGTTGACAAGTAAGCAAATTCTACAAAATCAAATTCCAAATAATATATAAGGGATGCGAAAAATTGTGGAATGGTTGACTTTTTTTCGAAAGCAAATCATCTATTATGGTTAGAGTGAAGATGCCAAAATTTGGTGGAGTGGTTCGTTTGGTAGTCATTGGAAATGTTGAATGGTTCAACCTTTTTCGCACACAAAGGTGAATATTTTGGCTTATGGGCTCGGACCACCATTCCATTATTTTCATGTCTTTTCAATCTAATTCGATAAAAAACGAACTCTTGTGCCCGAATTTAAAAGATGAAACTGAAACAACCCAATTTTTTTTTTTTTTTTTTAATACGATAAACGAGAATTAGTATTCCCATAAATACTAATTCTCCAAAACAATTCAGCACAACAATGTAACAGAAAAAAAAGGACAGCGGTTTAACACAAACAACAAACAGCGTCAGAACGAAAACAGGAAGTAAATAAACACACAATGACGAGACCCTAGATCATCTCCTCTTCATAGCCAGATTCCACGATCACACTTTGTCTTTACCTACATCACATGGTTATAAGAGATGCGTGAGTATTATTATAAATACTCAGTGGAGCGGTCATCCCATCTACTTGGCTAGATGCACGGGCATAAGGGATACCATAATACCCAACGATCAATCAATCAAGAAGTCAACAGAAAAGTCAACACAAAATCAACCACAATCCATGATACTTAAATTTGATATAAACACTAATAACACCCCAACAAGCAATAATCGATCAACAATCATTTCAATTCGCAATCAAACGCATTATGACACCCACATACACGCAAAAACCATAGTCACGCACTCACCTGTTTTTCGACTAGAATAACTTCCGACTCATTGGACTTAATCGCGAACGGAAAACGGTTCTGGAGACTAGACACCAACAGCTTTCCAATGCCGTATTGCAAGACTCCTAACTCCAAACGGTTCGCCGGGAAATCATCCCCGAAAACAGCAACTCCGGACGAAACCGCAGGAAATTGCAGAAAAACTGCACGAACTACCCAAGTTCAAAGGACCATAACTCAGCAAATTCTTAACCAAATCAAGGTATAAAACCTGTTCTAGAAACTAGACATCGAGAGCTTTACAGAGGTGTATAGAACGTAACCTAACTCTAAGCAGTTCGACGGGAAAATTAGCTCGCAAACTCGATGGTCAGAACTGAGAACAAATATTTCAGAAACGCCACACTAACTTCAAAAACACACAGAGAACGGAGGTCACCTCTGAATAAACCGAAATCGGTGTCTGTGGAAAGATAAGACTCAGAGCTTTCCAATGAAATCTTGCTCGCCTCTTGGGTCCTTACAGAACGACGGGAATCGTCCTTGGAAGTGGACTGATCGCAGAAGAGATGCTGCAGAAACATCTCTCAGTAAAACGACCATAATCCTAGAATACTCAACCAAAATACAAGCGGTTTTCTCCTATATGAAGCTAAAAGAGTGGAGAACTTACCCTCAAAATTCGAGACAAAACCGATCCGTTCTCCCTAGCCGTTCGTCCCTTCTTCACTCGGTTGTTACTCTTCTTCCTCCTCTCTTTCTCACTAACTCTCGGTTCTACTAAAAATTGGGCAGCGTTTTGGTATGGAAGAAGAGTGGCTGAGAACAAAAGGGAGGGAGTGATATTTATAGGCAAAGCCCCAAGACATCCAAGTATGGGTGTGATGAGCATGGGGGAACATGTTTCTTCTTTAACATTTCCCAAACACAAAAAAAAACACTTGCCCATGCCACTCATTCTTTAATCAAAGAGCCCATGCTCATTTGTCTAATTCTCAACACCCATGCTTAATTAATTAATCACTCCACCACACCCAAATATTTTATTCCTCCGTTACCCACGATGGCTAAAAACCTTCCCGAGATCCGACTATTTTTCCTTTAACACGAAGAATTTTTCCCAATAAAAACGACCCAGTCGATTGAAAACGAGCTGGTCAATCGACATCCGAACCAAAAATACACATTTGGCTCGCGGACGTTACAATTCTCCCCCACTAACAAGGATTCGTCCTCGAATCACTCAACTCTACCGCTCTACAGCCTGCCTTCCTGGCCAAAAATCCGTCCTTCCGTACGCGAGATCACCCTCAACCGTACACAACCTGCCACCCTAAGGCTCACTTCTGATCGGAACCCTGATCAGTTTCACCCGGAGCATCCGCAATGTAACGTTCTTGACCCAGATTAGGTTTGTCCGTTTGTTTGCGCAACAATCAAACAAGAACATGAACAACCAACCGTAGACCTAAAGTTAGACCAAGGGTACTACATCTGTTACCAGGTTCATCTGAATCGAAGTCTCGATCATAAGCGAAACCCTAGACTAGATGCCATTCCACAATCTACTCCACAATTCTTGAAACTCCTCCAGTCTCATAATCACGATCACGTTCAGGCACTACTGCTCATAACTCATACTCATACTCATACTCATACGCATACTCATACTCATATACAGTCTACCGTATCTACTCGCAGGATCGTCACCCTTTGAGCTACGGTGCGCAGGGGACCCACTATCCCCCGTGTATATGCCAAGACCCACTATCTCTGGGTATATGCCGAGACCCACTATCTCTGAGTATATGCCGAGACCCACTATCTCTGAGTATATGCCGAGACCCACCGTCCCCCTCACCGAGACAATAGCCTGAAACGTGCATAAAAAATCACTTGTCGACCTACATGACCCCACTAGTCACATGTCGACAAAACTCGCATCATGACACCAAGATTAACAAGAATACGCCATCTTATTAAATCGTCGACAATGTATAATCGTTACAAGCCAAAACGAAAATACAACTCATAAATCCCTCGCGTACAAGTCTGAAACACAACAAAACTCAAGCCTCCGCTTGCTTCTCGAACCACTTCGCGAACTTTGCCTTCATCTTCGCTTCTGGTTCCCACGTCTCCTCCTCGGCACCATCACAATCCCACACAACTCTCACCAACGGTATCCTTTTCCGGCGCAGCACCTTGACTATCCTCTCAAGAATCCTCACCGGTCGCACCTCCAACGTCATGTTGGGCTGAAGATCCTCTGGAATCCTAGCCAACACCTCCTCAGACTCACGAAGGCATTTCCGCAGCATTGACACATGGAAGACCTTATGAAAAGCCTTCATGCTCTGAGGTAACTCCAACCTATAAGCCACTGGTCCAACCCGCTCCACCACCTTGAACGGACCTATGAACCTCGGACTCAACTTATTCTCCGACATGGATCTGTTAGGACCCCTCAACATCGCCGCCTTGAGATACACCAAATCTCCCAACTCAAACTCCAACTTCTTCCGCCTCTTATCTGCATAGCTCTTCTGGCGATCCTGTGCCTCCTTCATGTTTAGCTTCAAGACTCGGATCTTCTCCGTCGTCTCCTGAACAAAATCTCCACCGAACATGCTCCTCTCCCCCACTTGAGTCCAACATAACGGTGTCCTACACGGCCTCCCATACAGAGCCTCATACGGTGCCATCCCAATACTCGCCTGGTAACTGTTGTTATACGCAAACTCTACCAGGTTCAGATGATCCACACAATGACCACTATAATCCAGTACACACATCCTCAACAAATCCTCAAGTGTCTGAATCGTCCTCTCCGACTGCCCATCTGTCTGCGGATGGTACGCTGTACTCATATGCACCTTAGTGCCCATCTCACTCTGAAACGCTCTCCAAAACTCAGAAGTAAACCTCGGATCTCTGTCTGACACAATACTCGCTGGCACCCCATGCAGCCTCACTATCTCACGCACATACTTCTTAGCCAACACCACCGTCCCATCGGTCTTTTTGATGGCAAGAAAATGTGCTGACTTGGTCAGACGATCCACAATCACCCAAATTGCATCATAGGTCCGTGACACTGGCAACCCCGTCACGAAGTCCATGGTAATCATATCCCACTTCCACTCCGGAATGGGTAAACTCTGTAACATACCACTCGGAACCTGATGCTCAGCCTTCACCAGCTGACACACGTTGCACGCTGCAACCCAGTTAGCTACATCCCTCTTCATCCCGACCCAGTGATAATACCGCTTCAGATCCCGGTACATCTTAGTCGCTCCCGGATGAACAGACAACATACTCGCATGTGCCTCACGAAGAATCTCCTGTCTCAGCTCAACAACATTAGGCACATACACACGCCCCTTCACAAGTATCGTCCCATTCGTCGAGACCAAATACTCTGAACCTGCAGCCCTCGACGCCTCAATCAAAACCGGATCTTGCTCCTGCGCTGCTCGAACTCTGCTCAACAAGTCTGCCTGGTTAGCTGCCTCTAACCCCAACGGCTCCTGTGAGATTACACACAACCTCAATGTACTAATCTCGCTCACCAGAGCTTCCATATCACGCTCTTGAGCCGAGGCAACCCTCTTCCGACTCAACGCATCTGCAACCAGATTAGCCTTACCCGGATGGTACTCAATGTCTAGATCGTAATCCGCTACCAACTCCATCCAACGCCTCTGTCTCAGGTTCAGCTCTGGTTGCGTAAAGAAATACTTTAGGCCTTGTGATCCGTAAACACCTGAACCTTCCCGCCATAAAGATAAGATCTCCAAATCTTCAAAGCGAAAATCACCGCAGCTAACTCCAAATCATGGGTAGGGTAGTTGCACTCGTGCTTCCTCAACTGCCTCGACGCATAAGCAATTACCCTTCCATGCTGCATCAACACACAACCCAAACCAACTCCTGAAGCATCTGTATACACCACGTATGGTTCACTCGGCTCGGGTAACGCCAACACTGGTGTACTCGTCAACATCTCCTTCAGCCGTGCAAAGCTCTCCTCGCAAGCTGAAGTCCACTCAAACGAAACGTCCTTCCCGGTCAGCTTCGTCATCGACTGCGCCATACTTGCAAACCCCTTGACGAATCTCCTGTAATACCCAGCTAACCCAAGAAAACTCCTGACCTCGGTGGCATTTCTCGGTCTAGGCCACTCACGAATAGCCTCTATCTTCGCCGGATCCACAGAAACTCCATCTGCAGAGATCACATGACCGAGAAAACCGATCTCTCGCTGCCAAAAACTACACTTGCTCAACTTAGCATACAACCTCTGCTCCCTCAACTTCTCCAAGACCACCCGCAAATGAACCTCGTGCTCCTCAGGACTCCTCGAATACACCAATATATCATCAATAAAGATGATCACAAACTCGTCAAGATGCCGCTGGAAAACCCCGTTCATTAACCTCATAAACGCTGCTGGTGCATTCGTCAACCCAAAAGGCATCACCACGTACTCAAAATGCCCATATCTCGTCCTGAAAGTAGTCTTCCGAATGTCCTCCTCGTCAATCGGAATCTGATGGTAACCCGAAGCCAAATCAATCTTGGAGAACCAAATAGCCCCACGCAACTGATCCAACAACTCATCAATCCGCGGTAAAGGATACCTGTTCTTCACAGTGACTCGGTTAAGTCCCCGGTAATCGATGCACAACCGGAAACTCCCATCCTTCTTCTTCACAAACAACACCGGTGCTCCCCACGGTGAAGTACTAGGACGAATGAAACCCTTCTCCAACAAATCCTCCAACTGCTTCTTCAACTCGGCCATCTCCGCTGGAGCCAACCTGTAAGGTGTCTTGGATATCGGAGTCGTCCCGGGTTCCAGCTCAATCGTGAAAGGATCAGACCGTGACGGTGGTAACCCCTGCAACGACTGAAAAACATCCCGAAAATCCCGAACAACCCGAATATCCTCAACTACAATCTCCCCAACAGTCTCAGGCGTCATGATCGTCACTAGATACGCTTCGTATCCCTTCCCGATCAACTGCTCCGCCTGAATCGCCGAAACCACTAGACTCCCTGAAGTAGGTCTCACCCCTTGATAAACCAACCTCCCAGCCTCTCGCTCAAACACTACCCGTCCTCGATGACAATCGAGATGCACCCTGTACCGATCCAGCCAATCCATACCCAAAATGACATCGTACAGCTCCACCGGACTGATAATTAGATCTGCTGGCATCAACTCTCCTGCCACCAGAATATCAACTCCACAAGCCCATCCGAAAGTAGCCAACGTCCTCCCTCCAGCTACCCTTACTATCCCGTGCTGCTCCCCGGAATCACTCCGGATCCCGCTGCTCTCTGCACACTCCGGCGTAATGAAGCATTTACTTGCTCCAGAATCGAACAGGACATGAGACTCATGACCGCCTACAACTAAGGTCCCTACACAATTCATGTGTCATAGAACCCTAAAGTTTTATCACAGATACACAAATTCTAAAGCAGAAAATTCCCAACAAAATCACCAAGCTATAGATCAGACATGTACCTGTGATCGGCCTGGCGCTAGAGCCTCCTGCCTCCACCGAAGTGTACACACATGGCGGTGCTGCAATCTGCTGCAACGGCTGCACTACTGCTGCTCCCTGCTGTGACGGCTGCACCACCGCCACAATCCCCTGCTGTAGCTTAGGGCACTGGGGCTTAATATGCCCCGGCTCCCTGCAATAGAAACACACCTGCGTCGCCCGAGACTCTACCCTCTTCGGACAGCTCGCCACCCTGTGCTCCATGCTCCCACAACCGTAGCATCCCTGACCACCCTGACTACTCTGCGCCTCACCCTTCTTCGGAAAACTCGCAACCTTGTGATCCAGGCTTCCGCACCTGAAGCAGCCCGGACCACCCCGTCCTCTCTGACCCGAACCCGCAGAGTGCTCAAGCTTCCTCTTCTGTCCCTGCGTAGGTTTACTGCCTACACTCGAACCTGCCTGCTGCTGAGGCCTCCTCGGCGGCTGCACCGGTGCACTGACAACCACGGACAGCTCCCTCATGTCGTCCTCAACCCCAGCTGCCAACTCAACCAGCTCCACCCTCGTGGCGTACGTACCTGCTCGACACTGGGTCCTCAACTCTGGTCGAAGTCCTCGAAAGAACCTCTTCACCTGGTCTCTCTCGCTCTCCCACTCTCTACCAGCATACACCAGAAGTCTGCTGAACTCCTCATCGAACCCCCTGACAGAATGGCTACCCTGAACCAAAGCCAAGAACCTCTCCTCTAACCGATCCACTGCCTCCGGCGGAAAGAACTTGGCGTTGAATTCCGCCATGAAATCCGCCCAAGTAATGCTCGCCCGAGGTCTCCTAGCGATGACTCCTCTCCACCAGAGATGCGCATCACTCACAAGATGATGCACCGCCAAGTCCACCCAGTACTCCTCCGGACACCTCAAGGACTGGAAATTACGCTCCAGTCTACTCATCCACTCACTCGCCTCCTCAGGCTTAGTACCCCCGGAGAAGAATGCGGTAGTAATCCGCCCCATCTGCCCCAACATCTCCAGGTAGGAAGGAACCACAACCCCTGCCGCTACACCCAGCTGAACCCCCGCAACACCTGGCGCCACCGGAGCCTGACCCTGGGCCGGCGCCACGCCCGGTAGATGCTCCAAGATCTGCTGTAGCAATGGCACCATAAGGACATCCTGCTCCCGGACCTCACCTGCAGCAGCACCCGCCTGTGGGCCCGCTGCACCACCACCTACTGGACCCTCCTGACGCGCCGGTGAATCCGCTGCCTGCTCCTGAGCAGCACCCTGTGTCAAACCCGCGGCAGACTCACACACCGGAACCCGTCCGCGTCCGCGTCCACGTCCTCGTCCACGACCTCGTCCTCCGGAACCTCTCGCCATCTCTCACTGCACTTCCCACAGAATATGCTAAGAACACTAGAAAAGCGAGAATTAACACGAAATACACATACCGTGGAATCACATCAAAGGCTCGAAGAAGATGATCTAGGACTCCAAACTCACTCAGCAAATAATCAATTAATTCACATAATTAATTAAATGCATCTACCCTAAGCACCAGGCTCCTCGCCCTAGAACCGTTAGGGTCCATACGCGCCCTAGAACCGCTAGGGCTCTGATACCAAAATGAAACAACCCAATTTTTTTTTTTTTTTTTTTTAATACGATAAACGAGAATTAGTATTCCCATAAATACTAATTCTCCAAAACAATTCAGCACAACAATGTAACAGAAAAAAAAGGACAGCGGTTTAACACAAACAACAAACAGCGTCAGAACGAAAACAGGAAGTAAATAAACACACAATGACGAGACCCTAGATCATCTCCTCTTCATAGCCGGATTCCACGATCACACTTTGTCTTTACCTACATCACATGGTTATAAGAGATGCGTGAGTATTATCATAAATACTCAGTGGAGCGGTCATCCCATCTACTTGGCTAGATGCACGGGCATAAGAGATACCATAATACCCAACGATCAATCAATCAAGAAGTCAACACAAAAGTCAACCCAAAAAGTCAACCCCAAAAAGTCAACGAAAAGTCAACACAAAATCAACCACAATCCATGATACTTAAATTTGATATAAACACTAATAACACCCCAACAAGCAATAATCGATCAACAATCATTTCAATTCGCAATCAAACGCATTATGACACCCACATACACGCAAAAACCATGGTCACGCACTCACCTGTTTTGCGACTGGAATAACTTCCGACTCACAGGACCAAATCGCGAACGGAAAACGGTTCTAGAGACTAGACACCAACAGCTTTCCAAATCCGTATTGCAAGACTCCTAACTCCAAACGGTTAGCCGGGAAATTGTCCCCGAAAACAGCAACTCCGGACGAAACCACAGGAAATTGCAGAAAAACTGCACGAACTACCCAAGTTCAAAGGACCATAACTCAGCAAATTCTTAACCAAATCAAGGTATAAAACCTGTTCTAGAAACTAGACATCGAGAGCTTTACAGAGGCGTATAGAACATAACCTAACTCTAAGCAGTTAGACGGAAAAATTAGCTCGCAAACTCGATGGTCAGAACTGAGAACAAATATTTCAGAAACGCCACACTAACTTCAAAAACACACAGAGAACGGAGGTCACCTCTGAATAAACCGAAATCGGTGTCTGTGGAAAGATAAGACTCAGAGCTTTCCAATGAAATCTTGCTCGCCTCTTGGGTCCTTACAGAACGACGGGAATCGTCCTTGGAAGTGGACTGATCGCAGAAGAGATGCTGCAAAAACATCTCTCAGTAAAACGACCATAACTCCTAGAATACTCAACCAAAAGACAAGCGGTTTTCTCCTATATGAAGCTAAAAGAGTGGAGAACTTACCCTCAAAATTCGAGACAAAACCGATCCGTTCTCCCTAGCCGTTCGTCCCTTCTTCACTCGGTTATTACTCTTCTTCCTCCTCTCTTTCTCACTAACTCTCGGTTCTACTAAAAATTGGGCAGCGTTTTGGTATGGAAGAAGAGTGGCTGAGAACAAAAGGGAGGGAGTGATATTTATAGGCAAAGCCCCAAGACATCCAAGCATGGGTGTGATGAGCATGGAGGAACATGCTTCTTCTTTAACATTTCCCAAACACAAAAAAAAACACTTGCCCATGCCACTCATTCTTTAATCAAAGAGCCCATGCTCATTTGTCTAATTCTCAACACCCATGCTTAATTAATTAATCACTCCACCACACCCAAATATTTTATTCCTCCGTTACCCACGATGGCTAAAAACCTTCCCGAGATCCAACTATTTTTCCTTTAACACGAAGAATTTTTCCCAATAAAAACGACCCAGTCGATTGAAAACGAGCTGGTCAATCAACATCCGAACCAAAAATACACATTTGGCTCGCGGACGTTACAGAAACATTCTCGAAAATTACAGGTTTTTATCTTTGGGGATAAGATTAAAGAATGTCGTAAAACAATCTCGAGATGGCAACATAGAACTCATTAATCATTTTAGATGGCAAAATTTGAAGTGATTCGGTCCAAAAGGTTGAATGCGTCAATTGAAAAGATAACTGAGTTGAGAACTCAACTTCAAAATGCTTACAAAAGGTGGAATTATAATAGAAACTAAAAAGTTGGAGGTTTGAATCAAAGAAACGCTCTTTCATGCTCTTTTCAAACAGAGAAGTGAAAGCAGTCCCATCTTCCAAAGATAGACAATGATGCTAAAAGATTTATCTAAAGTAATTATACGTGAAGATAATAGATTTATTTAAATGTGGTTTGCCTAACCAACTTCATTAATCCACCTGATTTTGGAAGAACATTTAGCATCGTCATCACTTCGTCAATCTCCATTAACCTTCGGGTTCATGTCGAGTATGCGGACTAAAAAATTTCAGGAATTATGATCTCGTATTTTTAACTTTTTTTTTGCCATGTGTGTATTAAATTCACAAAATATATAACAAACAATAATTTAAAATGGTATTTCATCCAGAGATGTTATTAATCACATTTCTTATATTTGTGATTATTCAAACTCCTAATATCAGATCAAAATAAAATGTAATATATCATGATATATATTATATTTTGGTAAGGTATAGCCTCTTATATGGAACTTTCGTAAATATGAGCGATATCATATAATTTGTCATATATTAATATTTGTATGCGATTTTATTATTAAATTTATCAAATGTTATGTTATAATACACATCAGTAATCGTAAAAATATGTTCAAAATATTGTTTCTAACTATATGATATCAAGAGTTGTAAATGCTATTATCATAATATCATCAAAAGTTTAATATATTACCAAGAGTTGTAAATGGTATCATCATTATTAAATAAACATATCAAAAATTTACCAGTCATCATGTTTTGTTATTATTAAACATATCAAATATTATGTTATACTAAACATCAATAATCGTAAAAATATGTTCAAAATATTGTTTATAACATACTATATGCTTAAGTGTAAAGAATATGATATCAAATAGACTGATAAGAAGTTTCTAAGACAACGGTCCAAATTTCGATTATGTTTAAGATAAAACAAAAACAAATATATTAGGAGATACACTTTATACTATGAACAACATGTTCTACATTGCTCTGAAAATAAAATTAAAGATTGTGAACATTAAAATAAACTATGTTGAATAGAAACTAGAACAATGGTTCTCATGTAATAAGTGTGTACACCTTTTCATCTATGAGGACAACTTCCTGACCGAGAATAAATACTGGTTTATCTTTGGGATAAAAATTCCAAGTCCGTAATATTAGAACTCTTTTTTTTTATTTCTTTTTAGAAACATTTAGTTGGGAAACAAGAGTAAAATCCAAAGGCATCTTAACTTGAATCAAGGAATCATGAGTATTAATATGTTTGCAAAAAAATTCTCAATCAATATGTTATAGTTTGAGAATGAAACTGAGAAAAAATACGATGGAGAAGAATGGAGAAGTTGGCAAATGGAGAAGAAAATGAGTTAACTAGAAGTTATATAGGAGATGAAACGGTTTGAAATCGTGCCCTGATTTTGTTAAAAACGTGGAGGTGTTAAAGAGAAAACTTAGGGATCTATGTATTTTGCAGTTAAAAAAAAACGATAAATACCTTAATTGCAGTTTCAGATGTATATTTATTGTTGTTTTCCATTGTAGTCATTTATTGTCACTGCTGTATACCATCGTCACCGTATACCTCGTGGACGACGTAAATTATAATGAAGATAAAGCAAAAAAAAAATGAGAAAAGGAAGAAGAAGAAGTTACACGGTTTCTTTATTGTAATCTTAATTTGTTTTGTCGTTTAATTTTTAATGTGCTAGTTCTTGATGTTAAAAATGAGTCATACATATGTACAATCTAATATGTCGTAAATATATTATGGATTTATTTTTTTTTTGAAACAAAATTTCAGGTTGTGGGATTCGCGTTTTTTTTTATTTAAATTTTGTGATTTTTGAATAGATGATTAAAAATCTAAAACACTTTTCACATGTGGCATAATACTATTGGCCGCGTGACTTATGATTTAGTATAATAAAGATAACATACTATATGATATATAGCATGTTATAGATTAGTATGGTGTACCATGTTATTATTATGGTATGCCATGTTATTATCAAACCTATCATATGTTATATTATGCTACACAACAGTTACCGTAAAAATATGTTTATAATATTGTTTATAACATACTACATGTTATAAATTAGTACGTATAAGATGTTATTTTTATGGTATGTCATGTTATTATTAAATATATCATATGTTATGTTATGCTACACATCAATAATTGTAAAAATATGTTCATAAATTGTTTATAATTATGTTCATAATATTGTTTATAACATACTATATGATATATAACATATTATACATTAATATGGTGTATCATGCTATATAGTACAATAACATGTCAAATGATATATTACGTTTATTGTAATATTATATTAATAGTTAGTGTAATATATATTCATTTCTAAAATTTCAAATTGTAATATATGTAAAAAAATTATGTGTACTTTCTATATACAGATTTTGAAATCATTTAATTGTGACATAAGTAATATAAGGTGTCTACACTTAACATTTAGAGTTATACTATTATTAAACATATCATATATTATATTATACTACAAAACTCGCCAATTTCTCTAACCGATGGAGAGAGATCGACTATCAGAGTGAGATTTGGAGAGACGATGGAGAGATTGTGAAGAATTAGGTTTTGGTTTGGAGTTTATTGAAATTGGTTTACTTAAATCTGGTTTTACTTGGTTTACATATTTAAAATTAGATTATTGAATTTATTTTGGTTTGGTTATGGATAACCCATTAATCCATTTTAATCAAACCATTTCAGCCCAACACAATAAACTCATAATCTATTTAACCCATTAATCCATTAATATCCAAATTTCTAACTCATTAAGATCCATGGTTTGTATTGGTTTGGATTAACTCATTAATTTTTATCCATTTTGACACCCCTAGTAATAATACAAAAGAAACTTTTTTGATGAATTGAACTTGTCAATAAGAATGTAGAAATTTGCTAAGAATAGAAGTTGGATGACTGAGTGGTGCATATATGTAATGGGGGATGTTATTATCAGGTAGAGATTTAGGTTTTTATGTGATCAAATCATTTTTTCTTTTAAATCAAAAATAAAATATAAATATATATTAGTTCATATTTAAATTTTATAGACCCAATTTAAGTAGAAAAACTCTATATATAACAACATGTTATTGCTAACTCTACATATATTGCAGTTTAAAATATGGATCATATCATTTTTTATTTAAGTATTGGGCCAAATAACTACTGAACTTTTCGTGTGCTAATTTAATTAGTAATTTAATTTAATAATAATAATACTAAATATCTTTTCACGTCATAATAAGTTGTTGGTCATGTAATCATTTATTTGGTAAAGTGATTGTGGAGTTGACAAGTAAGCAAATTCTACAAAATCACATTCCAAATAATATATAAGGGATGCGAAAAATTGTGGAATGGTTGACTTTTTTTAGAAAGCAAATCATCTATTATGGTTAGAGTGAAGATGCCAAAATTTGGTGGAGTGGCTCGTTTGGTAGTCATTGGAAATGTTGAATGGTTCAACCTTTTTCGCACACAAAGGTGAATATTTTGGCTTATGGGCTCGGACCACCATTCCATTATTTTCATGTCTTTTCAATCTAATTCGATAAAAAACGAACTCTTGTGCCCGAATTTAAAAGATGAAACATTCTCGAAAATTACGGGTTTTTATCTTTGGGGATAAGATTAAAGAATGTCGTAAAACAATCTCGAGATGGCAACATAGAACTCATTAATCATTTTAGATGATTTGAAGTGATTCGGTCCAAAAGGTTGAATGCGTCAATTGAAAAGATAACTGAGTTGAGAACTCAACTTCAAAATGCTTACAAAAGGTGGAATTATAATAGAAACTAAAAAGTTGGAGGTTTGAATCAAAGAAACACTCTTTCATGCTCTTTTCAAACAGAGAAGTGAAAACAGTCCCATCTTCCAAAGATAGACAATGATGCTAAAAGATTTAGCTAAAGTAATTATACGTGAAGATAATAGATTTATTTAAATGTGGTTTGCCTAACCAACTTCATTAATCCACCTGATTTTGGAAGAACATTTAGCATCGTCATCACTTCGTCAATCTCCATTAACCTTCGGGTTCATGTCGAGTATGCGGACTAAAAAATTTCAGGAATTATGCTCTCGTATTTTTAACTTTTTTTTTGCTATGTGTGTATTAAATTCACAAAATATATAACAAACAATAATTTAAAATGGTATTTCATTCAGAGATGTTATTAATCACATTTCTTATATTTGTGATTATTCAAACTCCTAATATAAGATCAAAATAAAATGTAATATATCATGATATATATTATATTTTGGTAAGGTATAGCCTCTTATATGGAACTTTCGGAAATATGAGCGATATCATATAATTTGTCATATATTAATATTTGTATGCGATTTTATTATTAAACATATCAAATGTTATGTTATAATACACATCAGTAATCGTAAAAATATGTTCAAAATATTGTTTCTAACTATATGATATCAAGAGTTGTAAATGCTATTATCATAATATCATCAAAAGTTTAATATATTACCAAGAGTTGTAAATGGTATCATCATTATTAAATAAACATATCAAAAATTTACCAGTCATCATGTTTTGTTATTATTAAACATATCAAATGTTATGTTATACTAAACATCAATAATCGTAAAAATATGTTCAAAATATTGTTTATAACATACTATATGCTTAAGTGTAAAGAATATGATATCAAATAGACTGATAAGAACTTTCTAAGACAACGGTCCAAATTTCGATTATGTTTAAGATAAAACAAAAACAAATATATTAGGAGATACACTTTATACTATGAACAACATGTTCTACATTGCTCTGAAAATAAAATTAAAGATTGTGAACATTAAAATAAACTATGTTGAATAGAAACTAGAACAATGGTTCTCATGTAATAAGTGTGTACACCTTTTCATCTATGAGGACAACTTCCTGACCGAGAATAAATACTGGTTTATCTTTGGGATAAAAATTCCAAGTCCGTGATATTAGAACTCTTTTTTTTATTTCTTTTTAGAAACATTTAGTTGGGAAACAAGAGTAAAATCCAGAGGCATCTTAACTTGAATCAAGGAATCATGAGTATTAATATGTTTGCAAAAAAATTCTCAATCAATATGTTATAGTTTGAGAATGAAACTGAGAAAAAATACGATGGAGAAGAATGGAGAAGTTGGCAAATGGAGAAGAAAATGAGTTAACTAGAAGTTATATAGGAGATGAAACGGTTTGAAATCGTGCCCTGATTTTGTTAAAAACGTGGAGGTGTTAAAGAGAAAACTTAGGGATCTATGTATTTTGCAGTTAAAAAAAAACGATAAATACCTTAATTGCAGTTTCAGATGTATATTTATTGTTGTTTTCCATTGTAGTCATATATTGTCACTGCTGTATACCATCGTCACCGTATACCTCGTGGACGACGTAAATTATAATGAAGATAAAGCAAAAAAAAAAAATGAGAAAAGGAAGAAGAAGAAGTTACACGGTTTCTTTATTGTAATCTTAATTTGTTTTGTCGTTTAATTTTTAATGTGCTAGTTCTTGATGTTAAAAATGAGTCATACATATGTACAATCTAATATGTCGTAAATATATTATGGATTTATTTTTTTTTTGAAACAAAATTTCAGGTTGTGGGATTCGCGTTTTTTTTTATTTAAATTTTGTGATTTTTGAATAGATGATTAAAAATCTAAAACACTTTTCACATGTGGCATAATACTATTGGCCGCGTGACTTATGATTTAGTATAATAAAGATAACATACTATATGATATATAGCATGTTATAGATTAGTATGGTGTACCATGTTATTATTATGGTATGCCATGTTATTATCAAACCTATCATATGTTATATTATGCTACACAACAGTTACCGTAAAAATATGTTTATAATATTGTTTATAACATACTACATGTTATAAATTAGTACGTATAAGATGTTATTTTTATGGTATGTCATGTTATTATTAAATATATCATATGTTATGTTATGCTACACATCAATAATTGTAAAAATATGTTCATAAATTGTTTATAATTATGTTCATAATATTGTTTATAACATACTATATGATATATAACATATTATACATTAATATGGTGTATCATGCTATATAGTACAATAACATGTCAAATGATATATTACGTTTATTGTAATATTATATTAATAGTTAGTGTAATATATATTCATTTCTAAAATTTCAAATTGTAATATATGTAAAAAAATTATGTGTACTTTCTATATACAGATTTTGAAATCATTTAATTGTGACATAAGTAATATAAGGTGTCTACACTTAACATTTAGAGTTATAGTATTATTAAACATATCATATATTATATTATACTACATATCAGAAATCGTAAAAATATGTTCAAGATATTGTTTATAACATACTATATGATATATAGCTTGTTAGGGCATCGCCAACCCAATACCAAATCCTACACCAAATCTCATTTTTGGTGTAAAATCCTCTCCAACACAACACCATTTTCAAGACCAAAATGGTGTAAACTCATTTTTTACACCAAATTTATAAATAAATTAAAAGTTGAAGGATCATTTTATAAATAAAAAAAGTTCAACACCAAAATGGTGTAAAAAATGAGTTTACACCATTTTGATGTTCAACTTTTTTTATTTATAAAATAATCCTTAAATATTTAATTTATTTTGAAATTGATTATTATTAAGATTAAAAACAATTTATTAGATATCTAAATTACATAATAAATAAATTATATATATTTTTATAGATTTTCAATATTTAAATAATACTTTATGTTATAGATATTTAAAATTTTAATTGCAATATAACATAAAAATAATATTAATCTACTAACATAAATTGATAATATACTTCAAAATATATAACGTACCGAATTAAAGATAAAAAACATCAAATAATTAAAATAAACAACAACAAATATTGTTAAATAACTTAATACTTTGGTATGAAGCTCTGATGATTTAGCGAAAACACAACTTCTGTAACGCCCGTGATCCAAAAATAGGATTTTTTGGTAGGGTGTCGATCGACGCAACAGGTGTGTGTCGATCGACACGGGTGTTTGTTCGCGTGTTGGATTCGACCAGTGAGGTCTGTGTCGATCGACACAGAGTGTGTGTCGATCGACACGGTTTCGAAATGAGAATTGGGAGTTGGTTTTGGTCGGGTTGATCGCTCGGTTTGCGTGATTGGTTAAGGGAGAACCCTAGGGTTGGATATAAAGGCTGATCAGGATCCTGACCGTTTTGTGGGATCAGAAATCAGAAGAGAATTGTTGAGAGAGGAGTTAAGTGTTTGTGTGTGTGAGTCAGCTTCTGATCGGATCTTTGAGAGGGCAAACGGCGGGGCTTTTCGCGGCGGTTTGGGCTGATTTTTGGAGGGTAAGTTCTCCAATCTCTGCTCGTGTTATAGGCGAAAACGGTTCATCTTTCGGTTGATTATTCACCGAGTTATGGCTGTTTGAACTCGGTGGGTTTGTGCAGATTGTTGTCTGCGATCAATCGGGTTCAGAGGGAATTTCCGATCGAACCAGAAGGAGTCTGGGGACGATCCGCATACCGACGCGTAGCTATGTGTGTCTAGTTTCCGGAACAGTCGCCTGTTTTGGAATTGGACCAGTGGTTCGTCGTGTACGAGGGTTTTAGTAAACATCGTTCATTCGTTCTTTTCGATCCTTTGAGGTGAGTGCGTGACCATAGATTTATCAGGTGTAGGTTGAATAGGAGACGATTGATTGCTGTTATGTTGTATGTATGTGGTGTGCTATGGGTGGATATGATGCAGATGATCGGTTGGGGTCGATTGGATCGGAGCCATGAAAGGATAGGCTCGATCCTTCGAGCAGCAGGTGCCGTGTCGATCGACACACTTGGGTTGCGTCGATCGACGCAGCAAACAGTCGTGTGTCGATCGACGCCTAGAGGCTGGGTCGATCGACACAGAGACTGCTGACCGGATTGTTGTTCTGTTTGCTTGTTTTGTGTGTGCCGCTTGTTTCACCCTGGTATTGTATTCTTTCTATGCCTGATCATATAATCTGTAGATGGGATGACCGTCTCGCTGAGTATTTGTGATAATACTCACGCAACTCTTTTTGCCATGTGTTGCAGGTAAAGAGAAAGTGTGATTGTGGAATCGGGCAAGGAAGGGGAGATGATCTAGCGTCTCGGTTGTTGCATTTATGTTGAATTGCTAGGTTGCTAGCGAATTCTAGAGATTGTGGAATTTAGACTTGGTTAAGTATTGAATTTGATTTGACCTAGTTCTGGTTGATTCTAATGAATGTGGTTGGCATTTTACTGGTTTAATCGGTTGTTTTGTTTATGTGTGTTAATTGATTGGAAATTGTGAATTAATGTTTATGGGAACATTAATTCGATTCCAATGTATAAAAAAAAAAAAAAAAAAAAAAACGGGTCGGGTTGTTTCAATTTGGTATCAGAGCCCTTACGGTTCTAAGGCGGGAGAACTTAGTAACTGCATGTATTGCTGATTGTGTAGAATAGTGTTAATTGATTATGTGAGTTAGTCAGTTGATTGTTGCTTGGGTTTGGAGTCCTGGATCATCTTCTCCGAGCCTTCAATATGATTCCACGGTAAGTGTGTTCGTTTATGATTTTTGTTTCTAATGCTTAGTCTTCTGTGATTGAGTCAGTGAGAGATGGCTAGAGGCAGAGGTCGGGGTGCCCGTGGGGCTAGAGGGCGTGGTCGCGGCCGTGGTCGGGGACCGGCGGTTGATCCTGTTGAGTCGAGTGGGGCTCAGGAGGCCACGCAGGAGGAGGTTGCAGAGTCCCAGATACCTCCAAAGCCAGTGAGTGGTACAGAGTTAGCCAGTGTGGCGCAGGGCCCAGGTGGGGGTCCTGGCGGGGGCGATGCTCAGGGTCGGTTAGACCGTTTGGAAGCGATGATGCTTCAGGTTCTTGAGCGGTTGCCAGGTGGGGCACCGGCTCAGGGGTATGCTCCGGGGGTACAGCCAGGGGTGGCTGGTGTTGAGCCGTTAGCGGCGGGTGTTCAGCCAGCAGTGGTCCGAGGGCAGCCCGGTGTGGCGGCTGCAGAGGAGGCTCCTTCCTACCTGAGGATTTTGGAGCAGATGCATAGGATTACTACTGGGTATTTCTCGGGCGGTGCTAAGCCTGAGGAGGCTGCGGCGTGGAGGAGTCGTCTGGAGCGTAATTTCCAGGCGCTGAGGTTTCCCGAGGGATACAGAGTGGACCTTGCGGTTCACTATTTGGAGGGTGATGCACATCTGTGGTGGAGAGGTGTGACGAGCAGGAGGCCGCAGGCGGGGATGACCTGGGCGGATTTCTTGGCTGAGTTTGACGCCATGTATTTTCCGCAGGAGGCGGTGGACCGGATGCAGGCGCAGTTTTTGGCGCTGACTCAGGGAGTGAGTTCGGTTCGGGGTTATGATGAGCAGTTTGGTCGGCTGTTGGTGTATGCTGGTAGAGAGTTTGGGAGCGAGGAGTCCCAGATCAGGAGGTTCATGCAGGGACTTCGACCGGTGCTGAGGACGCTGTGCAGGGCTCGTAAGTACGCCACGAGGGCGGAGTTGGTTGAGACTGCGGTAGCCATTGAGGTTGATATGGGGACGGAGCTGGCTGCAGCGCTTAGCCCACCGGTGCAGCAGCAGCAGCAGAGGAGGCCGCAGCAGCAGCAGGCAGAGGAGGCCGCAGCAGCAGCAGGCAGGTGCGAGCCGGGGCGGTAAGCCGGCTCAGGGACAGAAGAGGAAGTGAGAGGGTTCTTCGGGTTCCGGTCAGAGGGCCCAAAGTGGTACGGGGTGCTATGGTTGTGGGAGCACGGAGCACCGGGTGGCAGCTTGTCCGAAGAGGAGAGAGGTTCGGACTACACAGGCGTGTTTCCATTGCGGAGAGACGGAGCACATTAGGGTGAGGTGTCCCAAGTTGCAGATGGCAGTGACAGTGGTCCAGCCGGTGCAGGGGGCGGCAGTTGATGTGCAGCCGTTGAGACAGCTTGCTGCGCCGCGTGTGTTCACTTCGGCGGAGACGGGGGGTCCTAGCGCCAGGCCGATCACAGGTACTTAAACCTTAACTTGGTGAATTTCCAATTTTTAACGTTGTGAATTGCTTGTTTTGGGAGTCTTGTATCTGTGATAATACTTTAGGCTCTGTGACACATGAATGGTGTAGGGACCTTAGTAGTAGGCGGGCGTGATTCCCATGTCTTGTTCGATTCTGGAGCTTCGAATAGCTTCATTACACCGGAGTGTGCGGAGTGCAGTGGGATCCGGAGCGATTCCGGGGAGCAGCCGGGAGTGGTTAGAGTGGCTGGAAGGAAGACTTTGGCTACTTTCGGGCGGGCTTGTGGAGTAGATGTTCTGGTGGCAGGAGAGGTCATGCCGGCAGATTTGGTTATCAGTCCAGTGGAATTGTACGATGTCATTTTGGGGATGGATTGGCTGGATCGTTACAAGGTTCATTTGGATTGTCATCGAGGTCGAGTGGTGTTTGAGCGTGAGTCGGGGAGGTTGGTTTATCAGGGCATCAGGCCGACTTCCGGGAGTTTGATGATTTCGGCGATTCAGGCCGCGCAGTTGATTGATAAGGGCTGTGAGGCGTACTTACTGACGATTGTGATGCCAGAGTCTGTTGGAGAGGTCGCTTTGGTTGATATTCGGGTTGTCCGGGATTTCCAGGATGTGTTTCAGTCGTTGCAGGGATTGCCGCCGTCTAGGTCTGATCCTTTCACGATTGAGTTGGAGCCTGGGACTACTCCGATATCTAAGGCACCTTACCGCATGGCTCCAGCGGAGATGGCAGAGCTGAAGAAGCAGTTGGATGATTTGCTGGGTAAGGGGTTCATCCGACCGAGTAGTTCACCGTGGGGAGCGCCGGTGTTGTTTGTGAAGAAGAAGGATGGAAGTTTTCGGTTATGTATCGACTACCGGGGCCTTAACCGGGTTACTGTGAAGAACATGTATCCTCTGCCGCGAATTGATGAGTTGTTGGATCAGTTGCGGGGGGCTACTTGTTTTTCCAAGATCGATTTGGCTTCGGGATACCATCAGATTCCGATAGATGAGGCCGATGTGAGGAAGACGGCTTTCAGGACGAGGTATGGACACTACGAGTTCGTGGTGATGCCGTTTGGGTTGACGAATGCGCCAGCGGCATTCATGAGGCTGATGAACGGGGTGTTTCAGGAGTACTTGGATGAGTTCGTTATTATCTTTATCGACGATATCTTGGTGTACTCGAAGACTCCGGAGGAACATGAGGTTCATCTGAGGTTGGTTCTGGAGAAGCTGCGGGAACAGAAGTTGTATGCGAAGCTCAGTAAGTGTAGTTTCTGGCAGCGGGAGATGGGTTTTCTGGGGCATGTCGTGTCTGCCGAGGGAGTTTCAGTGGATCCGGCTAAGATCGAGGCTATTAGGGATTGGCCGAGACCGAGGAATGCGATGGAGATCAGGAGTTTCCTTGGATTAGCTGGGTATTACCGGAGGTTCGTCAAGGGTTTTGCGAGTATGGCGCAGGCGTTGACGAAGTTGACGGGTAAGGATGTTCAGTTTGTGTGGTCTGCGGAATGTGAGGAGAGCTTCGGGAAGCTGAAGGAGATGCTGACTAGTACTCCAGTTTTGGCGTTGCCTGATGCGGGCGAGCCATATGTGGTGTATACGGATGCATCTGGTGTGGGGTTGGGGTGTGTTTTGATGCAGCAGGGGAAGGTGATTGCTTATGCTTCGAGGCAGTTGAGGAAGCATGAGTGCAATTACCCTACACATGACTTGGAGTTGGCTGCAGTGATCTTCGCCCTGAAGATCTGGCGATCTTACCTTTATGGTGGGAAGGTCTAGGTGTTCACGGACCACAAGAGCCTGAAGTATTTCTTCACTCAGCCAGAGCTGAACCTGAGGCAGAGGCGTTGGATGGAACTGGTAGCGGATTACGACCTGGAGATTGAGTACCATCCGGGGAAGGCTAATCTAGTTGCAGATGCATTGAGTCGGAAGAGGGTTGCTTCGGCTCAGGAGCGGGATTTAGAGGAGCTGGCGAGCGAGATTGGCGCGTTGAGCCTGTGTGTTATCTCGCAGGAGCCGTTGGGGTTAGAGGCAGCTAACCGAGCGGACTTGCTGAGCAGAGTTCGGGTAGCTCAGGAGAAGGATCAGGGTTTGATTGATGCTTCTCAGCAGGCGGGTTCGAAGTATCAGGTCTCCGGGAGTGGGATGATACTGGTGAACGGTCGGGTCTGTGTACCCAAGGATGAGAGTCTCAGGCAGGAGATTCTGAGTGAGGCTCATTCGAGCATGCTGTCGATTCATCCTGGAGCGACCAAGATGTACCGGGACTTGAACAGGTACTATCACTGGGTCGGGATGAAGTGGGATGTTGCGAGTTGGGTTTCGAGGTGCAACGTGTGTCAGCTGGTGAAGGCTGAGCATCAGGTTCCGAGCGGGTTGTTGCAGAGTCTGCCTATGCCGGAGTGGAAGTGGGATATGGTGACTATGGACTTTGTGACAGGTTTGCCGATCTCGCAGACTTATGATGCGATCTGGGTGATTATGGATCGTCTGACCAAGACAGCACATTTTCTGGCCATTAAGAAGACTGATGGGGCTGCAGTGTTGGCTAGGAAGTATGTGCGGGAGATTGTGAGGTTGCATGGGGTGCCTGCGAGCATTGTGTCAGACAGAGATCCGAGATTTGCTTCGAAGTTCTGGGGAGCGTTTCAGGCTGAGATGGGCACTAAGGTGCATATGAGTACGGCATATCATCCTCAGACGGATGGGCAGTCCGAGAGGACGATTCAGACATTGGAGGACTTGCTGAGGATGTGTGTGTTAGACTACGGTGGTCATTGGGCCGATCATCTGAGCTTGGTAGAGTTTGCGTACAACAACAGTTATCAGGCGAGTATTGGGATGGCTCCGTATGAGGCTCTATATGGGAGGCCATGTAGGACACCATTGTGCTGGACTCAGGTGGGGGAGAGGAGCATGTTTGGTGCAGATTTCGTTCAGGAGACGACGGAGAAGATCCGTGTCTTGAAGCTGAACATGAAGGAGGCTCAGGATCGGCAGAAGAGTTATGCCGATAAGCGGAGGAGGGAGTTGGAGTTCGTGCTGGGAGAAATGGTGTATCTCAAGGCAGCCATGTTGAGAGGTCCTAACAGATCCATTGCAGAGAACAAGTTGAGTCCGAGGTTTATGGGTCCGTTCATAGTGGTTGAGCGGGTTGGGACGGTAGCTTACAAGTTGGAGTTGCCACAGAGTATGAGGGCTTTTCACGATGTCTTTCATGTTTCGATGCTGCGGAAGTGTCTACATGAGTCTGAGGAGGTGTTGGCTAGGATCCCGGAGGATCTTCAGCCCAACATGACATTAGCGGCGAGGCCTGTGAGGATTCTCGAGAGGAGAGTCAAGGTTTTGCGTCGTAAGAGGATACCATTGGTGAGAGTCGTGTGGGACTGCGATGGTGTCGAGGAGGAGACTTGGGAGCCGGAGGCGAAGATGAAGGCCAAGTTTCCGAAGTGGTTCGAGAAGCAAGCGGAGGCTTGAGTTCTTTCTTTTGCTGGTTTTGGTTTTGTAGTAGTATGTGGCTACAGTTGTTGTATTTTCGTTTTGTTGTAACGATTGTACGTTTTGGGGATTAATAAGATATGTTTTCTTATTATTGTTGGATCGTAAGATGCGAGTTCTTGTGTAGTAACCTAGTGGGGGTTACAGCGTTGTTGAGTAATTCCAGTGGGGGAATGTCATGGTGAGCCATGGAGGCATGTTGGTCGATAGATGCCTATGACGGCACGCTGCAGAGTATTGCTCTCTAGGGACGGTGGGTTCCTGTAGATATGAGGGATAGTGGATCTCTCCAGGGGATAGTGGTTTCCCTGCATGCATTCGAGGGGATAGTGGGCCTCTCTAGGGATGGTGGGTTCTTGTATACTTGAGGGATAGTGGATCTCTCCAGGGGATAGTGGATTCCCTGCATGCACTCGAGGGGTAGTGGGCCTCTGGGGACGGTGGGTCTCCTACATGTACTTTGAGGGATAGTGGGTCTCTCCAGAGAATAGTGGATTCTTCCTTTGACCGACTTCGAATTCTGGAAAAACCGTGTTGGCTTTCATACATTTAAACATATTATAATAAGAATCGACAATGAAACTGAAAAACAAAAAACTCATACCTTGACAAAGAAGAAACCTGCAATCTGATCATAAAAACATATATAGAATCGAGTCTCAAACAACATACAATGCATGAAAAAAAAAAACAATGGCACACAACTATAAAACCAACCAATAAAAAAATATGTATATGAAGAGGAAACTAAATCGACGGAAGAAAAATATTCAAAATTAAACCCTAATTAACCCCAATATATAGAATAAAATTTACAAAGTTGCACTTATTAACCGGTTTTGTTCAATAACATGTTATTGATAAGCAATAACCAATGCAATCCATGGACAATACAATGATAAAATACATACCCAAAATCATGATGAGCCTAATACGTACCCTGTAACGCCCGTGATCCAAAAATAGGATTTTTTGGTAGGGTGTCGATCGACGCAACAGGTGTGTGTCGATCGACACGGGTGTTTGTTCGCGTGTTGGATTCGACCAGTGAGGTCTGTGTCGATCGACACAGAGTGAGTGTCGATCGACACGGTTTCGAAGTGAGAATTGGGAGTTGGTTTTGGTCGGGTTGATCGCTCGGTTTGCGTGATTGGTTAAGGGAGAACCCTAGGGTTGGATATAAAGGCTGATCAGGATCCTGGCCGTTTTGTGGGATCAGAAATCAGAAGAGAATTGTTGACAGAGGAGTTAAGTGTTTGTGTGTGTGAGTCAGCTTCTGATCGGATCTTTGAGAGGGCAAACGGCGGGGCTTTTCGCGGCGGTTTGGGCTGATTTTTGGAGGGTAAGTTCTCCAATCTCTGCTCGTGTTATAGGCGAAAACGGTTCGTCTTTCGGTTGATTATTCACCGAGTTATGGCTGTTTGAACTCGGTGGGTTTGTGCAGATTGTTGTCTGAGATCAATCGGGTTCAGAGGGAATTTCCGATCGAACCAGAAGGAGTCTGGGGGCGATCCGCATACCGACGCGTAGCTGTGTGTGTCTAATTTCCGGAACAGTTGCCTGTTTTGGAATTGGACCAGTGGTTCGTCGTGTACGAGGGTTTTAGTAAACATCGTTCATTCGTTCTTTTCGATCCTTTGAGGTGAGTGCGTGACCATAGATTTATCAGGTGTAGGTTGAATAGGAGACGATTGATTGCTGTTATGTTGTATGTATGTGGTGTGCTATGGGTGGATATGATGCAGATGATCGGTTGGGGTCGATTGGATCGGAGCCATGAGAGGATAGGCTCGATCCTTCGAGCAGCAGGTGCCGTGTCGATCGACACACTTGGGTTGTGTCGATCGACGCAGCAGACAGTCGTGTGTCGATCGATGCCTAGAGGCTGTGTCGATCGACACAGAGACTGCTGACCGGATTGTTGTTTTGTTTGCTTGTTTTGTGTGTGCCGCTTGTTTCACCCTGGTATTGTATTCTTTCTATGCCTGATCATATAATCTGTAGATGGGATGACCGTCTCACTGAGTATTTGTGATAATACTCACGCAACTCTTTTTGCCATGTGTTGCAGGTAAAGAGAAAGTGTGATCGTGGAATCGGACAAGGAAGGGGAGATGATCTAGCGTCTCGGTTGTTGCATTTATGTTGAATTGCTAGGTTGCTAGCGAATTCTAGAGATTGTGGAATTTAGACTTGGTTAAGTATTGAATTTGATTTGACCTAGTTCTGGTTTATTCTAATGAATGTGGTTGGCATTTTACTGGTTTAATCGGTTGTTTTGTTTATGTGTGTTAATTGATTGGAAATTGTGAATTAATGTTTATGGGAACATTAATTCGATTCCAATGTATAAAAAAAAAAAAAAAAAAAAAAAAAAAAAAAAAAACGGGTCGGGTTGTTTCAACTTCTGAAACAACCCGAACCGTTTTTTTTTTAACTCGGATTATTATTCCCATAAATAATAATCTTCAACAATTCTCAACAATCAATTATCATAATCGAACCAAATCATCAAACCATAACTCAATAATTCAATAACCAATAACCAATCCAACTAAACCACATTCAATTCAATTTAACAAGTTCACAAACCAGCAACCTAACAGTTCCAACCCAATAACTTAATCACACAACCAAGACTCTAGATCATTTTCTCTTCCCAGTCATGATTCCACGATCACATCTTATCTTTACCTGCATCACATGGTTAAGAGATGCCAGAGTATTATCACAAATACTCAGTGAGACGGTCATCCCATCTACTTGGCTATACACACATGCAAGATGAAATACCAAGACACACAACAAATCCAATCATCAAAAACATCACATAATATGAAACAACCCGACCCGTTTTTTTTTTTTTTTTTTAAAACATCGAATTAGTATTCCCATAAATACTAATTCTCAACAATTATCAGCACGTATTAAACTAGCAGAATCAAATCGACTAAACCAGACAAATATCAACCAATCAATTCCAATAAACCAATCAACCAATTATCAATATTCAATTCCACAACAACCAACATGCTAACAACTTAATCGAGTATAACAAGTTCCACAATCCATAATCACTAACACACTAGCAATTCCAAACAATCGAGACCCTAGGATCATCCTCTCTTCCCGGCCTTGATTCCACGATCACATCCTTTCTTTACCTGCAACACATGGTTATAAGAGTTGCGTGAGTATTATCATAAATACCCAGTGAGACGGTCCTCCCATCAACAGACTAATTACTCAGTAATAGGATATAGGATACCAGGATGATCAATCAGGAAAGAACCAGCAAGCAATCAACACAACACGCGGAAATGCTCTGTGTCGCGCGACACGGATAATGTGTGTCGCGCGACACAGCGCGCTGAACCTAAAATCGAGTCTCATCCTCTCATGACTCAATTCCCAGTTAAATTGATCACGAAAACTGCATCAAAACATCTCATATACCACGACAATCCAACAAAGAACGATAACAAGCAATCATATCACATAAAACTACTTCCTGAGAGTCTATGGTCGCGCACTCACCTTGGTTCTGGATGGAAAAGGTGAAGAACACGAAGAACGAACGAAGAACACGAAGAACGAATCCCAGAAACTCCGAAACAGTCTGGAATCGATCCAACCACAAGCTCTCCTACGTTCTAAACCCTCCCAAAACACTAAAGCAACAGTTTGGATTGAGAAACAGGAAGAATCCACAAGAATTTCCCTGAAATCCTTCTCGAATCCTTACAAGAACTTCTCTTCCCTCTCAACCCTTTTCTGATCCCAATTTCGGCCCAACACAGAAGAAAAAAACGCGTTTCTCTGTTTAAATAGGGAAACCCTAGGTTACTAAACCGACCCCGAACCGAGACAAACCAGAACCGAACAATTCGGTCTTATTCAGGCCTGTGTCGCGCGACACACTCACTTGTGTCGCGCGACACACTGTCAGAAACGCACAAAACTTTGCGAATCAACGTGTGTCACACACACACAACCAACCAAATGCCTTTTTCCGGTTCACGGGCGTTACAATTCTCCCCCACTGATAAGGATTCGTCCTCGAATCACAAGCCAATAACCACTCAGATCCGTGCTAAGGTCACCACTTATGCTCAGAAACCCGACCCAACCTTCCCGGAGATATACCACCATGTATCGCTGTAGTCCTGACCCAGTCTGCCCGATCGATCGAACAACAATCAGACAAGAACATGCATGCCCAAGACGATACATTACTCTCCGAAGTTGCCCGAATCGAGGTTCCAGCACAAATACTAACCCTAGACTAGACCCTACCATCCAACCCACGTACATGACCCCACCGGTCAACCCACCTGAGATCCCTCTCGATCTCCGATGGCCATTCGGTCGCCCACTTGCAACCTGCTCAGACGCTATTGCTCGTACTCATACTCATGACTCGTACACATATACACCACACCTACTCGCAGGATCGTCACCCTTTGAGCTACGGTGTGCAGAGAATCCACTATTCTCTAGAGAGATCCACTATCCCTCAAAGTACATGTAGGAGACCCACCGTCCCCAGAGGCCCACTACCCCTCGAGTGCATGCAGGGAATCCACTATCCCCTGGAGAGATCCACTATCCCTCAAGTATACAGGAACCCACCGTCCCTAGAGAGGCCCACTATCCCCTCGAATGCATGCAGGGAAACCACTATCCCCTGGAGAGATCCACTACCCCTCATATCTACAGGAACCCACCGTCCCTAGAGAGCAATACTCTGCAGCGTGCCGTCATAGGCATCTATCGACCAACACGCCTCCATGGCTCACCATGACATTCCCCACTGGAATTACTCAACAACGCTGTAACCCCCACTAGGTTACCGTAACCCCCCACTAGGTTACTACACATAAGAACTCGCATCTTACGATCCAACAATAATAAGGAACATATCTTATTAATCCCCAAAACGTACAATCGTTATAACAAAACGAAAATACAACCACTGTAGCCACATGCTACTACAAAACCAAAACCAGCAAAAGAAAGAACTCAAGCCTCCGCTTGCTTCTCGAACCACTTCGGAAACTCGGCCTTCAACTTCACCTCCGGCTCCCAAGTCTCCTCCTCGACACCATCGCAGTCCCACACGACTCTCACCAATGGTATCCTCTTACGACGCAGAATCCTCACAGGCCTCGCCACTAATGTCATGTTGGGCTGAAGATCCTCCGGGATCCTAGCCAACACCTCCTCAGACTCATGTAGACACTTCCGCAGCATCGAAACATGAAAGACATCGTGAAAAGCCCTCATACTCTGTGGCAACTCCAACCTGTAAGCTACCGTCCCAACCCGCTCAACCACTCTGAACGGACCCATAAACCTCGGACTCAACTTGTTCTCTGCAATGGATCTGTTTGGACCCCTCAACATGGCTGCCTTGAGATACACCATATCTCCCAGCCCGAACTCCAACTCCCTCCTCCGCCTATCGGCATAACTCTTCTGCCGATCCTGAGCTTCCTTCATGTTCAGCTTCAAGACACGGATCTTCTCCGTCGTCTCCTGAACGAAATCTGCACCAAACATGCTCCTCTCCCCCACCTGAGTCCAGCACAATGGTGTCCTACATGGCCTCCCATACAGAGCCTCATACGGAGCCATCCCGATACTCGCCTGATAACTGTTGTTGTACGCAAACTCTACTAAGCTCAGATGATCTTCCCAATGACCACCGTAGTCTAACACATACATCCTCAGCAAGTCCTCTAATGTCTGAATCGTCCTCTCAGACTGCCCATCCGTCTGAGGATGATATGCCGTACTCATATGCACCTTCGTGCCCATCTCGGCCTGAAATGCTCCCCAGAACTCCGAAGCAAATCTCGGATCTCGGTCTGACACAATGCTCGTAGGCACCCCATGCAACCTCACAATCTCCCGCACATACTTCCTAGCCAACACTGCAGCCCCATCAGTCTTCTTAATGGCCAGAAAATATGCTGTCTTGGTCAGACGATCCACAATCACCCAGATCGCGTCATAAGTCCGCGAGATCGGCAAACCTGTCACAAAGTCCATAGTCACCATATCCCACTTCCACTCCGGCATAGGCAGACTCTGCAACAACCCGCTCGGAACCTGATGCTCGGCCTTCACCAGCTGACACACGTTGCACCTCGAAACCCAAATCGCAACATCCTTCTTCATCCCGACCCAGTGGTAGTACCTGTTCAAGTCCCGGTACATCTTGGTCGCTCCAGGATGAATCGACAGCATGCTCGAATGAGCCTCACTCATAATCTCCTGCCTGAGACTCTCATTGTTGGGTACACAGACCCGACCGTTCACCAGTATCATCCCACTCCCGGAGACCTGATACTCTGAACCCGCCTGCTGAGAAGCATCAATCAAACCATGATCCTTCTCCTGAGCTACCCGAACCCTGCTCAGCAAGTCCGCTCGGTTAGCTGCCTCTAACCCCAACGGCTACTGCGAGATAACACACAGGCTCAACGCGCCAATCTCACTCGCCAGCTCCTAAAAATCCCGCTCCTGAGCCGAAGCAACCCTCTTCCGACTCAACGCATCTGCAACTAGATTAGCCTTCCCCGGATGGTACTCAATCTCTAGATCGTAATCCGCTACCAACTCCATCCATCGCCTCTGTCTCAAGTTCAGCTCTGGCTGAGTGAAGAAGTACTTCAAACTCTTGTGATCCGTGAACACCTGGACCTTCCCACCATAAAGGTAAGATCGCCAGATCTTCAGAGCGAAGATCACTGCAGCCAACTCCAAGTCATGCGTAGGGTAATTGCACACCCCAACCCCACACCAGATGCATCCGTATACACCACGTATGGCTCGCCCGCATTAGGCAACGCCAAAACTGGTGTACTAGTCAGCATCTCCTTCAGCTGCCCGAAGCTCTCCTCACACTCCGCCGACCACACAAACTGAACATCCTTACCCGTCAACTTCGTCAACGCCTGCGCCATACTCGCAAAACCCTTGACGAACCTCCGGTAATACCCAGCTAATCCAAGGAAACTCCTGATCTCCGTCGCATTCCTCGGTCTCGGCCAATCCCTAATAGCCTCGATCTTAGCCGGATCCACTGAAACTCCCTCGGCAGACACGACATGCCCCAGAAAACCCATCTCCCGCTGCCAGAAACTACACTTACTGAGCTTCGCATACAACTTCTGTTCCCGCAGCTTCTCCAGAACCAACCTCAGATGAACCTCATGTTCCTCCGGAGTCTTCGAGTACACCAAGATATCGTCGATAAAGATAATAACGAACTCATCCAAGTACTCCTGAAACACCCCGTTCATCAGCCTCATGAATGCCGCTGGCGCATTCGTCAACCCAAACGGCATCACCACGAACTCGTAGTGTCCATACCTCGTCCTGAAAGCCGTCTTCCTCACATCGGCCTCATCTATCGGAATCTGATGGTATCCCGAAGCCAAATCGATCTTGGAAAAACAAGTAGCCCCCCGTAACTGATCCAACAACTCATCAATCCGCGGCAGAGGATACCTGTTCTTCACAGTAACCCGGTTAAGGCCCCGGTAGTCGATACATAACCGAAAACTAATATCCTTCTTCTTCACAAACAACACCGGCGCTCCCCACGGTGAACTACTCGGTCGGATGAAACCCTTACCCAGCAAATCATCCAACTGCTTCTTCAGCTCTGCCATCTCTGCTGGAGCCATGCGGTAAGGTGCCTTAGATATCGGCGTAGTCCCAGGCTCCAACTCAATCGTGAAAGGATCAGACCTAGACGGCGGCAATCCCTGCAACGACTGATACACATCCTGAAAATCCCGGACAACCCGAATATCAGCCAAAGCGACCTCCCCACCCGACTCTGGCATCACAATCGTCAGCAAGTACGCCTCACAGCCCTTATCAATCAACTGCGCGGCCTGAATCGCCGAAATCATCAAACTCCCGGAAGTCGGCCTGATGCCCTGATAAACCAACCTCCTCGCCTCACGCTCAAACACCACTCGACCTCGATGACAATCCAGATGAACCCTGTAACGATTCAGCCAATCCATCCCCAAAATGACATCATACAACTCCACTGGACTGATAATCAAATCTGCCAGCATGACCTCTCCTGCCACTAGTATATCTACTCCACAAGCCCGCCCGAAAGTAGCCAAAGTCTTCCCTCCAGCCACTCTAACCACTCCCGGCTACTCCCCGGAATCGCTCCGGATCCCACTGCACTCCGCACACTCCGGTGTAATGAAGCTATTCGAAGCTCCAGAATCGAACAAGACATGGGAATCACGCCCGCCTACTACTAAGGTCCCTACACAATTCATGTGTCACAGAGCCTAAAGTATTATCACAAATACAAGATTCCCAAAACAAGCAATTCGCAACATATAGTTGAAATTCACCAAGTTAAGGTTAATGTACCTGTGATCGGCCTGGCGCTAGGACCTCCCGTCTCTGCCGAAGTGAACACACGTGGCGCTGCAAGCTGCCTCAACGGCTCCACATCAACCGCCGTCCCCTGCACTGGCTGCACCACTGCCACTGCCATCTGCAACTTGGGACACCTCACCCTAATGTGCCCCGCCTCTCCGCAATGGAAACACGCCTGTGTAGTCCGAACCTCACTCCTCTTCGGACAAGCTGCCACCCGGTGCTCCGTGCTCCCACAACCATAGCACCTCGCACCACTCTGACCACTCTGGGCCCTCTGACCGGAACCCGAAGAGCCCTCCCACTTCCTCTTCTGTCCCTGAGCCGGCTTACCGCCCCGGCTCGCACCTGCCTGCTGCTGCTGCGGCCTCCTCTGCTGCTGCTGCTGCACCGGTGGACTAAGCGCTGCAGCCAGCTCTGTCCCCATATCAACCTCAATGGCTGCCGCAGTCTCAACCAACTCCGCCCTCCTGGCGTACTTACGAGCCCTGCACAGCGTCCTCAGCACCGGTCGAAGTCCCTGCATGAACCTCCTGATCTGGGACTCCTCGCTCCCAAACTCTCTACCAGCATACACCAACAGCCGACCGAACTGCTCATCATAACCCCGAACCGAACTCACTCCCTGAGTCAGCGCCAAAAACTGCGCCTGCATCCGGTCCACCGCCTCCTGCGGAAAATACATGGCATCAAACTCTGCCAAGAAATCCGCCCAGGTCATCCCCGCCTATGGCCTCCTGCTCGTCACACCTCTCCACCACAGATGTGCATCACCCTCCAAATAGTGAACCGCAAGGTCCACTCTGTATCCCTCGGGACACCTCAGCGCCTGGAAATTACGCTCCAGACGACTCCTCCACGCAGCAGCCTCCTCAGGCTTAGCACCGCCCGAGAAATACCCAGTAGTAATCCTGTGCATCTGCTCCAAAATCCTCAGGTAGGAAGGAGCCTCCTCTGCAGCCGCCACACCTGGCTGCCCCCGGACCACTGCTGGCTGATCATCCGCCGCTAACGGCTCAACACCAGCCACCCCTGGCTGTACACCCGGAGCATACCCCTGAGTCGGCGCCCCACCTGGCAACCGCTCAAGAACCTGAAGCATCATCGCTTCCAACCGGTCCAACCGACCCTGAGCATCGCCCCCGCCAGGACCCTCACCTGGGCCCTGCGCCACACTGGCTAACTCTGTACCACCCACAGGCTCTGGAGGTATCTGCGACTCTGCAACCTCCTCCTGCGTGGCCTCCTGAGTCCCACTCGACTCAACAGGATCAACCACCGGTCCCCGACCCCGGCCGTGACCACGCCCTCTAGCCCCACGGGCACCACGACCTCTGCCTCTAGCCATATCCCACTGACTTAACACAGCAGACTAAATATCAGAAACGGAAATCATAAAACGAAAACACTTACCGTGGAATCATATTAAAGGCTCGGAGAAGATGATCCAGGACTCCAAACCCAAACAATAATTAACTGACTAACCACTCAAAATAAAACAATCAACACTATTCTACACAGTCAGCAATACATGCAGTTACTAAGTTCTCCCGCCCTAAAACCGTAAGGGCTCTGATACCAAATTGAAACAACCCGACCCGTTTTTTTTTTTTTTTTTTTTTTAAAACATCGAAGTAGTATTCCCATAAATACTAATTCTCAACAATTATCAGCACGTATTAAACTAGCAGAATCAAATCGACTAAACCAGACAAATATCAACCAATCAATTCCAATAAACCAATCAACCAATTATCAATATTCAATTCCACAACAACCAACAGGCTAACAACTTAATCGAGTATAACAAGTTCCACAATCCAGAATCACTAACACACTAGCAATTCCAAACAATCGAGACCCTAGGATCATCCTCTCTTCCCGGCCTTGATTCCACGATCACATGGTTATAAGAGTTGCGTGAATATTATCATAAATACCCAGTGAGACGGTCCTCCCATCAACAGACTAATTACTCAGTAATATGATATAGGATACTAGGATGATCAATCAGGAAAGAACCAGCAAACAATCAACACAACACGCGGAAATGCTCTGTGTCGCGCGACACGGGTAATGTGTGTCGTGGAATCGGGCAAGGAAGGGGAGATGATATAGCGTCTCGGTTGTTGCATTTATGTTGAATTGCTAGGTTGCTAGCGAATTCTAGAGATTGTGGAATTTAGACTTGGTTAAGTATTGAATTTGATTTGACCTAGTTCTGGTTGATTCTAATGAATGTGGTTGGCATTTTACTGGTTTAATCGGTTGTTTTGTTTATGTGTGTTAATTGATTGGAAATTGTGAATTAATGTTTATGGGAACATTAATTCGATTCCAATGTATAAAAAAAAAAAAAAAAAAAAAAAAAAAAAAAAAACGGGTCGGGTTGTTTCAACTTCTGAAACAACCCGAACCGTTTTTTTTTTAACTCGGATTATTATTCCCATAAATAATAATCTTCAACAATTCTCAACAATCAATTATCATAATCGAACCAAATCATCAAACCATAACTCAATAATTCAATAACCAATAACCAATCCAACTAAACCACATTCAATTCAATTTAACAAGTTCACAAACCAGCAACCTAACAGTTCCAACCCAATAACTTAATCACACAACCAAGACTCTAGATCATTTTCTCTTCCCAGTCATGATTCCACGATCACATCTTATCTTTACCTGCATCACATGGTTAAGAGATGCCAGAGTATTATCACAAATACTCAGTGAGACGGTCATCCCATCTACTTGGCTATACACACATGCAAGATGAAATACCAAGACACACAACAAATCCAATCATCAAAAACATCACATAATATGAAACAACCCGACCCGTTTTTTTTTTTTTTTTTTAAAACATCGAATTAGTATTCCCATAAATACTAATTCTCAACAATTATCAGCACGTATTAAACTAGCAGAATCAAATCGACTAAACCAGACAAATATCAACCAATCAATTCCAATAAACCAATCAACCAATTATCAATATTCAATTCCACAACAACCAACATGCTAACAACTTAATCGAGTATAACAAGTTCCACAATCCATAATCACTAACACACTAGCAATTCCAAACAATCGAGACCCTAGGATCATCCTCTCTTCCCGGCCTTGATTCCACGATCACATCCTTTCTTTACCTGCAACACATGGTTATAAGAGTTGCGTGAGTATTATCATAAATACCCAGTGAGACGGTCCTCCCATCAACAGACTAATTACTCAGTAATAGGATATAGGATACCAGGATGATCAATCAGGAAAGAACCAGCAAGCAATCAACACAACACGCGGAAATGCTCTGTGTCGCGCGACACGGATAATGTGTGTCGCGCGACACAGCGCGCTGAACCTAAAATCGAGTCTCATCCTCTCATGACTCAATTCCCAGTTAAATTGATCACGAAAACTGCATCAAAACATCTCATATACCACGACAATCCAACAAAGAACGATAACAAGCAATCATATCACATAAAACTACTTCCTGAGAGTCTATGGTCGCGCACTCACCTTGGTTCTGGATGGAAAAGGTGAAGAACACGAAGAACGAACGAAGAACGCGAAGAATGAATCCCAGAAACTCCGAAACAGTCTGGAATCGATCCAACCACAAGTTCTCCTACGTTCTAAACCCTCCCAAAACACTAAAGCAACAGTTTGGATTGAGAAACAGAAAAAATCCACAAGAATTTCCCTGAAATCCTTCTCGAATCCTTACAAGAACTTCTCTTCTCTCTCAACCCTTTTCTGATCCCAATTTCGGCCCAACATAGAAGAAAAAAACGCGTTTCTCTGTTTAAATAGGAAAACCCTAGGTTACTAAACCGACCCCGAACCGAGACAAACCAGAACCGAACAATTCAGTCTGATTCAGGCCTGTGTCGCGCGACACACTCACTTGTGTCGCGCGACACACTGTCAGAAACGCACAAAACTTTGCGAATCAACGTGTGTCACACACACACAACCAACCAAACGCCTTTTTCCAGTTCACGGGCGTTACATAATACGTCAAAACGACGGTATCGATCGACACCAAAAATCCCTTGTGTCGATCAACGCAAGCTGCACAATCACAGAATCGAACATTCTCCTCTCTGATTCGATTCTCGACTGCACTACGTCGATTTCCTGCAAAACAAACGTCAAACAACCATACCAAAATAACACGAAATCACAGAGGCAACATCCTCCAAACAATCAATCATCTCAATCCACAAAAACACATCGTATCATGACATTCCATCCACCCAGATAAGCCATGGTCATGCACTCACCTCGATTTCGGAATGAAAAAGGGATGAGAAACACGAAGAACATGACGAAAATGAGATCCAACTCCCTAAATCCGGATTCCCTTCTTCCCTCACGAAGAACACGGATCAAACCTCGATCCTTTCTCCAAAAACCTCCTAAACTGAATTAGGGTTTCAGAAAACATGAACGACACGCTGACTTTGAAAGCACACTAAGAACAGAGATTACCTCAGAATCAGGATCGAAAATATGATCTAGAAACTTGAGACCGAGAACTTACCAACGCTATATAGATCGTCTCCTAACTCTTTCTGGTTCGACGGGAAAACACCCACGAAATAGACTGTCGCAGATCCAATTCTGAACGAATCACTCTTGAGAAAACCACCATAACTCTCAGAATACTAATCCAATTGACAAACCGATTTCTCCCAAAGCTAAATATGAGAGTGGAGAACTTACCTTAGAAGTTTTACTCCAATCCGATATGATTAGATTATCCGTTCCTCAACTCTTATAAAACGGGCCATAACTGTCATCATCTCCTTCTCCTCTTCTTTCTCTTTCAATTTCCTCTGTTTTTCTGACCAAAAATGACACAAAGGCGGCTTGCACGACTTATGTAGTCGAAATCTAGGGTTCCCTTAACCCGTCCGCCAAACCGAACGATTAAAAACCGAACATATCGGTTCAATTAAAGCTTGTGTCGATCGACACACCCTGCGTCGATCGACGCACTACCAGAAATCCTATTTTTCATGGGCGTTACAACTTCAAGTTGACCATGCAAAGAGACCTATGAAGACTCCTACGATCCTAGTTTGATTTACGGGAAAAATACATAAATGATGATTGATTAAATCAAAATCTATTATGTTTTGTTATTTTCTATGGTTTAATGTATTTGTTTCAATTAATAAATGTTAAATTTAAATAATATTCTATTTTATGAAATTTAAAAAATAAAATAAAAGAGTTGGGATCTATAACGCCCGTGAACCAAATGTGTAATTTTAGTTCGGGTGTCGATCGACCAGCTCGTTTTGAATCGACTGGGTAGTTTTATTTTTGGAGAGAAAAATCAGAATTTGTTAGTGAGTGTTAGTAGGTGTTAGGGGGAATCTTGTTAGTAGGTGTTAGTGGGGGATTTGTTAGTGGGGAACATGGGGAAGTGGCTGATTTATTAAAGGAGAGGAATCAGACTTTGAGAAAAGGAAGCAGAGAGAGAACGTGGGAAAGAGAGGGAGAAGAAGAAAGGGAGAGGAGAAGAGAGAGAGAGGTGGAGGAATCTGTCCGGTTTTGTGGGAGACGAACGGAAAGGGAGTTCTGATCGGATCGGACTGAGATTATTAGGGTAAGTTCTCACTCTCTTAGCTTGATTTAGGAAGAAACCGCTTGTCATTTGGTTGAGTATTCTAGGAGTTATGGTCGTTTTACTGAGAGAGGTTTCTGCAGCTCGTTTCTGCAATCAGTCCAGTTCAAGGAAGGTTTTCCGTCGAACCAGATAGAATCAGAGGGCGATCTATATGCCGTTGTTTAGCTATTTCTGTCTAGTTTTCAAATCAAGTTTCCGATCTTGATTACGAGGTATTATCCGTTCTCTGTGTTCTTTTAAGCTCAACGTGTCGTTCCTGTTTCCAGTTCCGATCATCGAACTTACGGGCTTATTTACTGTCGTTCTGTAAGGATACAGGTGACGATCTAGATATCATTGGAAAGCCCTGAGTCTTAGCTTTCTATAGACACCAAGTTCGATTTAATCAGAGGTGACCTCCGTTCTCTGTATACTTTTAAAAGTCAGTGGGTTGTTTCTGAAATCTCTGTTTTCAGCTCCGATCAACGAGTTTGCGAGCTGTTTTCCCGTCGAACTGCTTAGATTTAGGAGACTCTTTATACACCGTTGGAAAGCTCTCGGTGTCTAGTTTCCAGAGCCGGTTTCCGATCGTGTTTTGGTGGAGTCTATCGCGAGTTATTGGTCCCGAAGCGAGGTGAGTGCGTGACTATGGTTTTTACGGGTAATTGGTGCGTTTGATTGCGAATTGAGTTGAATTGTTGATCGATTAATGCTTGTTTGGGGCGTTTTTAGTGTTGTGATCAACGTATGTATCGTGGTTTGTGGTTGACTCACGTTGACTTTTAGGGTTGACTTTTTGGGGTTGACTTTTTGTGTTGAGTTTTCGGGGTTGACTTTTCGTGTTGACTGTTGATCGATTAATGCTTGTTTGGGGCGTTTTTAGTGTTGAGATCAACGTAGGTATCGTGGTTTGTGGTTGACTTGCGTTGACTTTTAAGGTTGACTTTTTGGGGTTGACTTTTCGAGGTTGACTTTTCGGGGTTGACTTTTTGCTTGTTTGACCGTTTGGTATCCATTACCCGTGTATCTAGCCAAGTAGATAGGATGATCGTACCACTGGGTATTTATGATAATACTCACGCATCTCTTATAACCATGTGATGCAGGTAAAGATAAAGTGTGATCGTGGAATCCGGCTATGAAGAGGAGATGATCTAGGGTCTCATCATTGTGTGTTTATTTACTTCCTGTTTCGTTCTGACGCTGTTTGTTGTTTGTGTTAAACCGCTGTCCTTTTTTTAACTGTTACATTGTTGTGCTGAATTGTTTTGGAGAATTAGTATTTATGGGAATACTAATTCTCGTTTAGCGTATTAAAAAAAAAAAAAAAAAAAAAAAAAAATTGGGTTGTTTCATTTTGGTATCAGAGCCCTAACGGTTCTAGGGCGAGGAGCCTGGTGTTTAGGGTAGATGCATTTAATTAATTATGTGAGTTAATTGATTATTTGCTGAGTGAGTTTGGAGTCCTAGATCATCTTCTTCGAGCCTTTGATGTGATTCCACGGTATGTGTATTTCGTGTTAATTCTCGCTTTTCTAGTGTTCTTAGCATATTCTGTGGGAAGTGCAGTGAGAGATGGCGAGAGGTTCCGGAGGACGAGGTCATGGACGAGGACGTGGACGGGTTCCGGTGTGTGAGTCTGCCGCGGGTTTGACACAGGGTGCTGCTCAGGAGCAGGCAGCGGATTCACCGGCGCGTCAGGAGGGTCCAGTAGGTGGTGGTGCAGCGGGCCCACAGGCAGGTGCTGCTGCAGGTGGGGTCCGGGAGCAGGATGTCCTTATGGTGCGATTGCTACAGCAGATCTTGGAGCATCTACCGGGGTTCGGTGGCGCCAGGTGTTGCGGGGGGTCAGCCGGGTGTAGCGGCAGGGGTTGTGGTTCCTTCGTACCTGGAGATGTTGGGGCATATGGGGCGGATTACTACCGCATTCTTCTCCGGGGGTACTAAGCCTGAGGAGGCGAGTGAGTGGATGAGTAGACTGGAGCGTAATTTCCAGTCCTTGAGGTGTCCGGAGGAGTACTGGGTGGACTTGGCGGTGCATCATCTTGTGAGTGATGCGCATCTCTGGTGGAGAGGAGTCATCGCTAGGAGACCTCGGGCGGGCATTACTTGGGCGGATTTCGTGGCGGAATTCAACGCCAAGTTCTTTCCGCCGGAGGCAGTGGATCGGTTAGAGGAGAGGTTCTTGGCTTTGGTTCAGGGTGGCCGTTCTGTCAGGGGGTTCGATGAGGAGTTCAGCAGACTTCTGGTGTATGCTGGTAGAGAGTGGGAGAGCGAGAGAGACCAGGTGAAGAGGTTCTTTCGAGGACTTCGACCAGAGTTGAGGACCCAGTGTCGAGCAGGTACGTACGCCACGAGGGTGGAGCTGGTTGAGTTGGCAGCTGGGGTTGAGGACGACATGAGGGAGCTGTCCGTGGTGGTCAGTGCACCGGTGCAGCCGCCGAGGAGGCCTCAGCAGCAGGCAGGTTCGAGTGTAGGCTGTAAACCTATGCAGGGACAGAAGAGGAAGCTTGAGCACTCTGCGGGTTCGGGTCAGAGAGGTCGGGGTGGTCCGGGCTGCTTCAGGTGCGGAAGCCTGGATCACAAGGTTGCGAGTTGTCCGAAGAAGGGTGAGGCGCAGAGTAGCCAGGGTGGTCAGGGATGCTACGGTTGTGGGAGCATGGAGCACAGGGTGGCGAGCTGTCCGAAGAGGGTAGAGTCTCGGGCGACGCAGGTGTGTTTCTATTGCAGGGAGCCGGGGCATATTAAGCCCCAGTGCCCTAAGCTACAGCAGGGGATTGTGGCGGTGGTGCAGCCGTCACAGCAGGGAGCAGCAGTAGTGCAGCCCCGGCACGTGTGTACACTTCGGTGGAGGCAGGAGGCTCTAGCGCCAGGCCGATCACAGGTACATGTCTGATCTTTACCTTGGTGATTTTGTTGTGAATTGTCTGCTTTAGAATTTGTGTATCTGAGATAAAACTTTAGGGTTCTATGACACATGAATTGTGTAGGGACCTTAGTTGTAGGCGGTCATGAGTCTCATGTCCTGTTCGATTCTGGAGCAAGTAAATGTTTCATTACGCCGGAGTGTGCGGAGAGCAGCGGGATCCGGAGTGATTCCGGGGAGCAGCACGGGGTAGTGAGGGTAGCTGGAGGGAGGACGTTGGCTACTTTCGGACGGGGTTGTGGAGTTGATATTCTGGTGGCAGGAGAGTTGATGCCAGCAGATCTTATTATCAGTCCGGTGGAGCTGTACGATGTCATTTTGGGTATGGATTGGCTGGATCGGTACAGGGTGCATCTCGATTGTCATCGAGGACGGGTAGTGTTTGAGCGAGAGGCTGGGAGGTTGGTTTATCAAGGGGTGAGACCTACATCAGGGAGTCTAGTGGTTTCGGCGATTCAGGCGGAGCAGTTAATCGGGAAGGGGTACGAAGCGTATCTAGTGACGATCATGATGCCTGAAACTGTTGGGGAAATTGCAGTTGGGGATATTCGGGTTGTTCGAGATTTTCAGGATGTTTTTCAGTCGTTGCAGGGGTTACCACCGTCACGGTCTGATCCTTTCACGATTGAGCTGGAACCCGAGACGACTCCGATATCTAAGACACCTTACAGGTTGGCTCCAGCTGAGATGGCAGAGCTGAAGAAAACAGCTATAGGATTTGATGAGTAAGGGTTTTATTCGTCCGAGTACTTCACCGTGGGGAGCGCCGGTGTTGTTTGTGAAGAAGAAGGATGGGAGTTTCCGGTTGTGTATTGATTACCGGGGACTTATTCGAGTCACTGTGAAGAACAGGTATCCCTTACCGCGGATTGATGAGTTGTTGGATCAGTTGCGTGGGGCTACTTGGTTTTTCAAGATTGATTTGGCTTCAGGTTACCATCAGATACCGATTGATGAGGCAGATGTGAGGAAGACAGCCTTCAGGACGAGATATGGGCATTATGAGTTCGTGGTGATGCCTTTTGGTTTGACGAATGCACCAGCAGCATTCATGACGTTGATGAACGGGATTTTTAGGGAGTATCTGGATGAGTTCGTGATCATCTTTATCGATGATATTTTGGTGTATTCGAGGAGTCCTGAGGAGCACGAGGTACACCTGCGGGTGGTTTTGGAGAAGCTGAGGGAGCAGAAATTGTATGCTACGTTGAGCAAGTGCAGTTTCTGGCAGCGAGAGATCGGTTTTCTCGGTCACGTGATTTCTGCAGATGGAGTGTCTGTTGATCCGGCGAAAATTGAGGCTATCCGAGATTGGCCTAGACCGAGGAATGCAACCGAGATCCGAAGTTTTATTGGGTTGGCAGGGTATTACAGGAGGTTTGTCAAGGGTTTCGCGAGTATGGCACAGTCGATGACGAAGCTGACAGGGAAGGATGTCCCTTTTGTTTGGACTTCAGCATGCGAGGAGAGTTTTGCGCTGCTGAAGGATATGTTGACGAGTACACCAGTGTTGGCGTTACCCGAGCCGGGTGAGCCATTCGTAGTGTATACGGATGCTTCAGGGGTTGGTCTGGGTTGTGTGTTGATGCAGCATGGGAAGGTAATTGCTTATGCATCGAGGCAGTTGAGGAAGCACGAGTGCAATTATCCTACCCATGATTTAGAGCTGGCAGCGGTGATCTTCGCTTTAAAGATTTGGAGATCTTATCTGTATGGCGGGAAGGTACAGGTATTTACGGATCACAAGAGCTTGAAGTATTTCTTCACGCAGCCAGAGCTGAACCTGAGACAGAGGCGCTGGATGGAGTTGGTAGCGGATTACGATCTTGAGATTGAGTACCATCCGGGTAAGGCTAATATGGTTGCAGATGCGTTGAGTCGGAAGAGAGTTGCTTCGTCTCGGGAGCATGATTTGGAGGTTCTGATGGGTGAGTTTAGCACGTTGAGGTTATGCGTGATATCTCAGGAGCCGTTGGGGTTAGAGGCAGCTAACCAGGCAGACTTGTTGAGCAGAGTTCGAGCAGCGCAGGAGCAGGATCGGGTTTTGATTGAGGCGTCGAGGGCTGCAGGTTCAGAGTATTCGGTCTCGACGAATGGGACGATACTTGTGAAGGGGCGTGTGTGTGTGCCTAATGTTGTTGAGCTGAGACAGGAGATTCTTCGTGAGGCACATGCGAGTATGTTGTCTGTTCATCCGGGAGCGACTAAGATGTACCGGGATCTGAAGCGGTATTATCACTGGGTCGGGATGAAGAGGGATGTAGCGAGTTATGTTGCAGCGTGCAACGTGTGTCAGCTGGTGAAGGCTGAGCATCAGGTTCCGAGCGGGTTGTTACAGAGTTTACCTATTCCGGAGTGGAAGTGGGACTTGATTACCATGGACTTCGTGACTGGTTTACCTGTGTCTCGGATGTATGATGCGATTTGGGTGATTGTGGATCGTCTGACCAAGTCAGCACATTTTCTTGCCATTAAGAAGACTGACGGAGCGGCGGTATTGGCTAGGAAGTATGTGCGTGAGATTGTGAGGTTGCACGGGGTGCCAGCGAGTATAGTGTCAGACAGGGATCCGAGGTTTACTTCAGAGTTCTGGAAGGCATTTCAGGCTGAGATGGGCACTAAGGTGCATATGAGTACAGCATATCATCCACAGACGGACGGGCAGTCTGAGAGGACGATTCAGACATTGGAGGATCTACTGAGGATGTGTGTGCTGGATTACGGTGGACATTGGGCGGATCATCTGAACCTGGTGGAGTTTGCATATAACAATAGTTACCAGGCGAGCATTGGGATGGCTCCGTATGAGGCTCTGTATGGGCGACCATGTCGTACACCGTTATGTTGGACCCAAGTGGGGGAGAGGAGCCTGTTTGGTGCAGATTTTGTTCAGGAGACGACGGAGAGGATCCGTGTCTTGAGGCTGAACATGAAGGAGGCTCAGGATCGGCAGAAGAGTTACGCCGATAAGAGGAGGAAAGAGTTGGAGTTCGAGTTGGGAGATTTGGTGTATCTCAAGGCGGCGATGTTGAGGGGTCCTAACAGATCCATTTCTGAGAATAAGCTAAGTCTGAGGTTTATGGGTCCGTTCAAGGTTTTAGAGCGAATAGGACCAGTGGCTTATCGGTTGGAGTTACCTCAGAGTATGAAGGCTTTTCATAAAGTCTTCCATGTGTCGATGCTGCGGAAGTGTTTACATGAGTCTGAGGAGGTGTTGGCTAGGATTCCGGAGGATCTTCAGCCCAACATGACGTTGGAGGCGCGACCGGTGAGGATTCTCGAGAAGAGAGTCAAGGTTCTGCGCCGGAAAAGGATACCGTTGGTGAGAGTTGTATGGGATTGTGATGGTGTCGAGGAGGAGACGTGGGAACCAGAAGCGAAGATGAAGGCAAAGTTCGCGAAGTGGTTCGAGAAGCAAGCGGAGGCTTGAGTTTTGTTGTGTTTCAAACTTGTACGCGAGGGATTTATGAGTTGTATTTTCGTTTTGGGTTGTAACGATTATACATTGTTGATGATTTAATAAGATGGTGTATTCTTGTTAATCTTGGTGTCATGATGCGAGTTTTGTCGACATGTGACTAGTGGGGTCATGTAGGTCGACAAGTGATTTTTTTTTATGCACGTTTCAGGCTATTGTCTCGGTAAGGGGGACGGTGGGTCTCGGTATGTTTATTCAGGAGATAGTGGGTCTCGGCATATACTCGGAGATAGTGGGTCTCGGCATATACTCAGAGATAGTGGGTCTCGGCATATACTCAGAGATAGTGGATCTTGGCATATACCCAGAGATAGTGGGTCCCGGCATATACACGGGGGATAGTGGGTCCCCTGCGCACCGTAGCTCAAAGGGTGACGATCCTGCGAGTAGATACGGTGGGCTGTATATGCGTATGAGTATGAGTATGCGTATGAGTATGAGTATGAGTATGAGCTATGAGCAATAGTGCCTGAACGTGATCGTGATTATGAGACTGGAGGAGTTTCAGGGATTGTTGAGTAGATTGTGGAGTGGCGTCTAGTCTAGGATTTCGCCTATGATCGGAACTTCGATTCAGATGACCCTGGTAGCAGATGTAGCGCCTTTGGTTTAACTTTAGGTCTACGGTTGGTTGTTCATGTTCTTGTTTGATTGTTGCGCAAACAAACGGACAGGTCTAATCCGGATTAAGAACGTTGCATCGTATATGTTTTCGGGTAAATCTGATCAGGTTGCGGCTCGGAAGTGAACCCTAGGGTGGCGGAGTGGTGTATGGATTGAGGTTGATCGCGAGTACAGTGGGACAGGATTTTATGTTGGCCAGGAGGGCGAGTTGTGGGGTGACAGGGTTGTGTTAACCAAGGGTGTTTACCGTAGTGTGACGGTGACACGTGTTTCTGGTATAAGACTGGTTGGGAATCTTGGAGTGCTGGACGGGTTTTGGCCAGGAAGGCGAGCCGTAGAGAGACGGTGTTGCGTGATTCGAGGACGAATCCGTGTTAGTGGGGGAGAATTGTAACGCCCGTGAACCAAATGTGTATTTTTAGTTCGGGTGTCGATCGACCAGCTCGTTTTGAATCGACTGGGTAGTTTTATTTTTGGAGAGAAAAATCAGAATTTGTTAGTGAGTGTTAGTAGGTGTTAGGGGGAATCTTGTTAGTAGGTGTTAGTGGGGGATTTGTTAGTGGGGAACATGGGGAAGTGGCTGATTTATTAAAGGAGAGGAATCAGACTTTGAGAAAAGGAAGCAGAGAGAGAACGTGGGAAAGAGAGGGAGAAGAAGAAAGGGAGAGGAGAAGAGAGAGAGAGGTAGAGGAATCTGTCCGGTTTTGTGGGAGACGAACGGAAAGGGAGTTCTGATCGGATCGGACTGAGATTTTTAGGGTAAGTTCTTCACTCTCTTAGCTTGATTTAGGAAGAAACCTCTTGTCATTTGGTTGAGTATTCTAGGAGTTATGGTCGTTTTACTGAGAGAGGTTTCTGCAGCTCGTTTCTGCAATCAGTCCAGTTCAAGGAAGGTTTTCCGTCGAACCAGATAGAATCAGAGGGCGATCTATATGCCGTTGTTTAGCTATTTCTGTCTAGTTTTCAAATCAAGTTTCCGATCTTGATTACGAGGTATTATCCGTTCTCTGTGTTCTTTTAAGCTCAACGTGTCGTTGCTGTTTCCAGTTCCGATCATCGAACTTACGGGCTTATTTACTGTCGTTCTGTAAGGATACAGGTGACGATCTAGATATCATTGGAAAGCCCTGAGTCTTAGCTTTCTATAGACACCAAGTTCGATTTAATCAGAGGTGACCTCCGTTCTCTGTATACTTTTAAAAGTCAGTGGGTTGTTTCTGAAATCTCTGTTTTCAGCTCCGATCAACGAGTTTGCGAGCTGTTTTCCCGTCGAACTGCTTAGATTTAGGAGACGCTTTATACACCGTTGGAAAGCTCTCGGTGTCTAGTTTCCGATCGTGTTTTGGTGGAGTCTATCGCGAGTTATCGGTCCCGAAGCGAGGTGAGTGTGTGACTATGGTTTTTACGGGTAATTGGTGCGTTTGATTGCGAATTGAGTTGAATTGTTGATCGATTAATGCTTGTTTGAGGCGTTTTTAGTGTTGTGATCAACGTATGTATCGTGGTTTGTGGTTGACTCACGTTGACTTTTAGGGTTGACTTTTTGGGGTTGACTTTTTGTGTTGAGTTTTCGGGGTTGACTTTTCGTGTTGACTGTTGATCGATTAATGCTTGTTTGGGGCGTTTTTAGTGTTGAGATCAACGTAGGTATCGTGGTTTGTGGTTGACTTGCGTTGACTTTTAAGGTTGATTTTTTGGGGTTGACTTTTCGAGGTTGACTTTTCGGGGTTGACTTTTTGCTTGTTTGACCGTTTGGTATCCATTACCCGTGCATCTAGGCAAGTAGATAGGATGATCGTACCACTGGGTATTTATGATAATACTCACGCATCTCTTATAACCATGTGATGCAGGTAAAGATAAAGTGTGATCGTGGAATCCGGCTATGAAGAGGAGATGATCTAGGGTCTCATCATTGTGTGTTTATTTACTTCCTGTTTCGTTCTGACGCTGTTTGTTGTTTGTGTTGTTAAACCGCTGTCCTTTTTTTAACTGTTACATTGTTGTGCTAAATTGTTTTGGAGAATTAGTATTTATGGGAATACTAATTCTCGTTTAGCGTATTAAAAAAAAAAAAAAAAAAAAAAAATTGGGTTGTTTCAGGATCAATTTGTAAATTTTTAAAACTACGGCATATTATTAACAATTAATAATTAATTTGAAAAAGAGATATACTTAGAATATTCTATTTTGGTGTAAACCATTGGAGTAAAACCTAATACTATTTTAGTGTAAAAAATGGTGTAAACCATTGAAAATGGTCTTATAGATTACTATGGTGTACTATATTATTATTATTATTATTATTATGGTATGTCATTTTTATTAAACATATCATATACACATCAGTTATCTTAAAAATATGTTCATAATATTATATATAACGTAATATATGATATATAATATGTTATATATTAGTATAGTATACCATATTACTATGATGGTATGCAATGTTATTATTAAACATATCAATAATTGTAAAACTATGTTAATAATATTGTTTATAATATACTATATGATGTATAATATTGTACAATAACATGTCAAATGATATACTAGTATTATATTACTAGTTTGAGTAATATATATCCATTTCTAAAATTTCAAACTATAATATATATTAAAAATCGTGTGTTTTTTCTACAGATAGGTTATGAAATTATTTAATTGTGATAATAAATATTAGATGATATGAATATCAAATGCAAAAAAAATTGAAAAAAGATAAAATAATCAAAAAGCAAAAACTGTCATGTCATTTATGCTTTATGGCAGCGTCTACAGTTCATTTTATTGTGTGAAAAAACAACTTCGTCTATAATTCATTTCTCTTATCTATAAGACCTAAATTATATATAAAATGTCTTCACTTAACTAGGCTTGGGCATAAAAACTGAAGCCGAATACCCGAATCTGTACCCGACCTGAAAAACCTGAACCTGTATCCGATCCAAAACTTTATAGGTGTATGGGTATAAAATTTTTAGACTCGTATGCCTAGACCTAGATACCTTTTGTTACATTTCTAACTAGTGAGAATTTTAGATTTGGTATTCAAATGTTTTGTATTGTTTTTGCTTCAAATATTTTCCATTTTATATGTTATTTTTTTGTAGATTTTAGAGAAAAAACATTTTTAAGTACAATTGAACCTAAAAAAACATGTACCCAAACTTGTACCCGAAATTTTTGGGTATTTATGGGTACAATTGATTATGATCTGACCAGAACTTATATCCGTAGAACCGAACTTGTACCCGTAAGAATCAAGCATGTACCCGATCCGTAATCTTACAGGTACCTATATGAGTATAAAATTTTTAGAGCCGACAGAACCTAGGACTCGATCCAACCCGATCCGAATACCCATATGCCTAGATCTACACTTAACATTTAGAATTATAATAGGATATTAGCCTAAATAAAATTATAAAAATTGTTTAATATAAAAAATAATGCATTAACATTAATTTTTTTTCTTAATTTATATAAAAACTATAGAAAATCAATATTTTATTCCAACAAATTGTAACTGTATTAAAACGTGAGATGTCCCGTAAAACATCCAAATGTGTAAATGTACGTATGACAACAACAACAACAAAAAAAAAGAAAGAAAAAGGTGTAAGTGTACGTAAAATCTTCACAGACTTCATTATATTATTGGCAACGACACAAAGACACATACGTTACTCTTAATTTTCTAAATTTATATAATATACTGTTGGTTAGAAGAGGTTACATTCAAAGTCTCGATGCTTCCAAGTTGTTTTGAATCTTAAAAGAAAGGGCAATTCTCACAAATAGGAAAATGTCTGAGATATTTTGAATCTGGACCTACTATTTTCTGATGTATTTTTCTATTGTCTGACATATTTCTTTCTATTTGGTACAACCAATATTTAAGAAAGCGCTAGGCGCTAAGCGGACAGTGACCCAATGTCTAGTGCCTAGAACGCCTAGTCGGAGCCTAAACGATTTAATAGGCAGTCTAAACGTTTTACAAAGATACATAATATATTAGATATATATAATAAAATATATAAAAACCATAATTTATAACTAATAAAATTTATATTATATTTATATTTATATTGTATTTATAACTAATAAAATTTATATATTTATATTCATCATTTTATAGCCAAATATATAAATTTTTACTATTTATATATAAGAAAATTTATATTATTTTACTGTTATAATATTATAATATTTTAGGCGGCAAAAGTGATAATCGCCATGGTCTATAGGAGCCTAGCGCCTAAACGCCGTCTAGACGAACGCCTAGAATGCTTTTTAGAACACTGGGTACAACTATGGGTATTACTTGGGAAAAAATATCAAAAAATGCTCCAACTTTCAAAAAGTGGTCATTTAATGCTCCAACTTCTAAAATGCCATTTAAAGCTCATACTTTTGTTGACTTTTACATAAAATACTGAAATTTTGTTGACTATGCCATTTTAGGCTCGTCGTTACCAGACCGTTATAGAGTTACTATTCTGTTAACGACATCCGTTAAAACAAAACGACGTCGTTTTGGGTTGAATAAAACAACGTCGTTTTGTCTGTTACAATGTCATAAAAAACTCAAACTTTCAAAAAATAGCAAAAAAAACCCAACTTTCAAATAGTAGCAAAAAAAGGCTCTAACTTTCAAAAAGTGGCCTAAAAATCGATTTTGAAAAAGTGGCCTAAAAATCGATTTTGAAATCGAAAATCTCCGGCACACATCCTATCACAATCCTGGCAATCCAGACTATTGAATTTTACTTGTCGTCCGTAGTAGTGTTCGTGGTCGTCCTTTACTATGGAACATGGCTACTTTTTCTCCTTGTAATTGGCACGAAGTATATTGTACTTCGGGTCGGGTCACAGCGTTCCGATTATCCGGAGCAGATTTATTCGGTTCTCTCCCAATCGGTAGAATCGGTAATTTAACCAATCTACAAACTATGTCTCTCCGTTTCAATTCCCTCTCCAGTCCAATCCCATCGGATTTCTCAAACTTAGTGCTTCTCCGTTACTTGTATCTTCAAGGTAATGCTTTTTCCGGCGAGATTCTGTCGTTTCTTTTCATGTTTCAAAACATAATCCGAATCAATTTAGGGGAGAGTAAGTAGTCGGGTCGGATCTCGGATAATGTCAATTCAGCGATTTGGTCGCTTACTTTGTACTTAAAGAGGAATCAACTCACTGGTCTGATCCCTAAGATCACTATTCCTCTTATGCAATTCAATATTTCATCGAATCAATTAAACGGATCAATTTCGAAGTCGTTGTCGAGATTTCCTCGAACCACTTTCGAATAATACACCAACAACCACGGTGAAGAAGAAGTATAAACATTTGAAAGTTGGAGCCTTTTTGGCCTCTTTTTGAAATTTGGGGTTTTTTTGGCCATTTTTGAAAGTTTGGAATTTTTATGACATTTTAACAGACAAAACGACGTCGTTTTATTCAACCCAAAACGATGTCGTTTTGTTTTAACGGATGTCGTTAACGGAACAGTAACTCCGTAACGGTCTGGTAACGACGAGCCTAAAATGGCCTGGTCAACAAAACTTCAGTATTTTATGTAAAAGTTGATAAAAAAATATGAGCTTTAAATAACATTTCAGAAGTTGGAGCATCCACTTTATGAAAATTGGAGCGTTTTTTGACATTTTTCCCCTATTACTTAGTACAACTATAAAAATTATAGTACAACTAAAACTAAAAAAACACATGGTACAACTGGAGTTTTCAGACATTGACTTAGTCAATAAAAACAGGAGCTTACTAGACATTAACTCTCACAAATATCATTAGATGAAGTTTTGTTTTCAAAAGTACCACTATTTTTTAAATATTCCACAAATACCACAAAATTAAAGTTAATTTTCAACATTTAAAGGTTAAAACTAGATCTTAAATCCTAAACCCAAACTCTACCTCTTAAAACCATATCCTAATTCTGCAATAATTAACCCAAACCCAAAAATTTAAATCATAAGGAATTGATCTAAAACAAAATCAAAAGAGTTCAATTGGAATCAAATTTCACATCTTATTGAGAAACACTTGCGATTCAAAACATTGAAAAACTTCTGTGAATAGTTTTTAGGGTATTTAGCTCAAATCCCATGGAAATTAAGAAATATTACTAGAACCATATAAAACTTTTTTTTATTACAGATATTTTTTAAATACTCAGCGTACCCTTTTGTTACGTTGTGACAAAAAATGTAATTACAAGAATGCCATAGTCACGTAAGCAACCACGTAGAAAATCGCTGATGTGTATTAATGAACTCAGCCGTAAAGCGCTACGGCTAAGTTATGGTTACGTTGCGGCTGAATTATGGTTAGTTGTGACTGAGTTATAAAACGCGGCTGACTTATGAGAGATCGGCTGACTTACGAACATAAATCAGCCGTTAGTGACGGCTGACTTACAGAAATCTGGCTGACTTATGAGAGATCGGCTGACTTACGAACATAAATCAGCCATTAGTGACGGCTGATTTACAGAAATCTGGCTGACTTATGAGATAACGGCTGACTTACGAACACAAGTTACGACTGAGTTATACAACGGCGGGCTGATTTATGAGGTAACGGCTGACTTACGAACATAAATCAACCGTTAGTGACGGCTGATTTACAGAAATCTGGCTGACTTATGAGAGATCGGCTGACTTACGAACACAAGTTACGGCTGAGTTATGTTCTCCGGTTGGGAAGCAGTTACGGCTGTTACGTAAATCAGCCGTAATTGGCTGGGTTAACAATAACTCAGCCTTATTACGGCTGACTTATCAGCGGAAAATTAATTACTAGAATAGCATTTATTTGACGGCTGATTTATTTGACGATACGGCTGACTTAATATTTTATAGCCTTATTACGGCTAATTTATTAGCGAAAAATTAATTACTGAAATACTATTCACGTGGCGGCGGACTTACACTATACTTGATGGCTGATTTATTTATGGCTGAGTTATGTGTTTGTTTGGCGGCTGACTTACCGATATTCCATGTCATCTGCTCCGATTTTCCCCGTCATAAGCTCTTATTTGCCATGTCATTATTAATGTTACGACAGTCAAATTAGGGTTCTTAATCTACGACCTTCGCCTTCCTCTCACTCTTCTTCATCTAGCTTTTTCATTCATCAGAGATCTTATGGATCCGGTAATTATTGTTTCCGGTAACTGGGTTAAGAAACACAGATATGTATTCAACACCGACGGTAGAGGATGTAGAGTTGTGCATATAAATGAGAAAACAACACTAGACGAACTTGCGAAGATAGTACTCGATGATTACGGATTGAAGGAGTCGAGCCATCAGATTCAGCTGAGCTACATGTTCTCGAATAAAGCTTTGAAAACAATGGCGCACGATACTCCACCAGTTTACCTCTTAAATACTCGACAGTTGCAAGTTTTTTTAAGCCTCAGAAAAATTGAACACTTATGTCTTTGTGTAGAGATTACGGAGAATGAAATTAGACGGAATGACGGAGCGAGAGAGAAGAATAAAAGGTTATTCAGTTATAGCTCAGAAGTTGAATCTAGATACGAAGATTACTGTGAGAGTTATGATGTTTTCAACTTGGAGGATGAAGTAGAAGAAGGTAAAGTAGAAGAAGATGAAGTAGAAGAAGAAGATGAAGAAGACGAAGAAGATGAAGAAGGCGAAGAAAATGAAGTAGTCGAAGAAAATGAAGTAGGCGAAGAAGACGAAAAGATGATGAATTTGATAGCCGATTTGATATGTTCGACGACTCGGATGGTGAGTCATCTGAAGATGATAATTTCAGTTTATTCGGTGAGTCTCCAACACAAGACGAAGATTCACCGACACTACCTCCTAAGAAGAGACCTCATAACTTGTCGACGAGCAGATCTAAAGGGATTCCGGAGCTTCCAAGGTTAGATTTGTCTTCCCTAAACCTCTCGGTAGGACAACGATTTGAGAGTAAAGCTGATTTGGAGAAACGACTGAAACTTCTTACGGTGAAGGATCGATTTGATTTTGATGTACACGTATCCGATTCGGATACACTCGTTGTTAAGTGTTGGGTTGGTAGATGTCTCTGGAGAGTTCGTGCTACTACACTAGGGGATCCCCCGGCATTTTATGTTCGTATATACGATTCGGATCACATATGTTCTATAACTGAGCGTTCTAGTCGATCTCGAAAAGCAACAGTGGCTATTTTAGGAGAGTTGTACAAGGACTTTCTCGGCGACGTTGGTCCGTCAGTTCGACCTACAAGTGTCGGAATATCTATCAAAAAGCAATTTGGTGTAAAGATAATTATTAGTACGTTGCGGCTGACTCAATTATATAAACTCAACGGCTGAGTTATATAAACGAGACGGCTGAGTTACATAAACGAGATGGCTGAGTTATATAAACTCAACGGCTGAGTTATATAAACTTAACGGCTGAGGTACTAGTACGTTTGGGCTAACTTATTTTTACGATGCGGCTGACTTATATGTATTATTTTCCATGTGGTCATATGGATTATTGGAAATCACATAGAACGCTAAGATTTGCAAGGGAACTCTAGATGGGAACTCCTGAGAGTGGGTTTAAAGACTTGCCTGCTTACTTATACAAGATAAGAAGGGCAAATCCGGGTACAATTGCGCGTCTTCAAATCGATGAGTTTGGAAGATTCATGTATATATTCCTTGTATTTGGTGCGAGCGTAAATGGGTTTCCTTTCATGCGCAAAGTTGTCGTTGTCGACGGTACATTTCTTAATGGTAAATACAAAGGAACGCTTCTCACAGCACTAACTCAGGATGGTAACTTTCAGATTTTCCCAATTGCCTTCGGTGTGGTTGACACTGAAAATGATGATTCGTGGCACTGGTTTTTTACGCAACTAAAACTTGTGATTCCTGACGATGAGGGTCTTGCGATAATCTCGGATAGGCATAACTCGATAGGGAAAGCAATTGGGAATGTGTATCCGTTGGCTTCTCGGGGAATTTGCACTTATCATTTATATAAGAACATTTTGGGACAGTTCAGAGGAAAAGATGTTTTTCGTCTGGTGAAGCAAGCGGCAAGATGTTTTAGGATGCCTGATTTTACTGCGATATATGAGGAGATTCAAGCGATTAATCCTGAACTCCATGGCTACCTTGAAAGAGCTAGTGTCAACCTGTGGACGCGTGTTCATTTCCCGGGCGAAAGGTATAATTTGATGACTACAAACATAGCGGAATCAATGAACCATGCACTATCAAATGCTAGAAGTCTTAACATTGTTCGACTATCAGAATCGATACGGGTTATGATGACCAGATGGTTTGTTGAACGGAGAGAGGATGCTATATCGCAGCTAACCACGCTTTCGCGTGGTGTCGAGAAACTACTACATGTAAGTCAGCCGTAACATTTCATAAGTCAGCCGTAACATTTCATAAGTCAGCCAAAGCATTTGATAAATCTGTCGTAACATTTGATAAGTCAACCATAACATTTCATAAGTCAACCATAGTATTTGATAAGTCAGCCGTAACTTTTTTTATTCTATTTTGACATTTTTTTATTCTGTATTTATAATAGGGTCGTGTTACTGCCGCCAGACTTATGACGGCACGAAGGATTGATGAATATCACACTGAAGTTATATATGGATCTTCTGGGGATTCTTTGCATGTTGTGAATTTGGATGGAAAAATATGCACATGCCGGCATTTCGAAGGGGAGAAATTACCATGTGTGCATGCAATCGCAGCTGCCGAGAACAGGGATAAATGTCGTATAGCCCTGTGTAGTCCTTACTATCAAAACAATTATTTGGTAAACGCAAACGCTGAGTCGATCATGCCGGTAGATTCAGCGCTCCAAGTTCCAGATAACGTGGCTAACCAACCGTGCTTTCCCTCGGTTGTTCGTCAACCACCAGGAAGGCCTAAGAAAGGTAGGATGAAATCTGCTCTAGAAGTTGCACTTGAGAATAAACGTCCTAGGAAAGAACGCACATGTTTTCGTTGTAAACAGGTTGGACATACTGCAAGAACTTGTCCAATGTAGAGGTTTTGTATAAATTTTTGGTTGTATTACGGCTGAGTTATGGATTTTGTTTACAATATGGCTTTAATTGTATGGATTTTGGTTTGATTTTTCCCGCCCAAAATAGAAACACGAAACGTCGCGACACGGCTGAGTTATGGATTTTGGTAAGACGAAACGTCGCGACACGGCTGAGTTATGGATTTTGATTTGATTTTTCCCGCCCAAAATAGGAACACGAAACATCGCGATACGGCTGAGTTATGGTAAAGAAAGACTACACGGCTGAGTTATGGTATAGAAAGACGAAACGCCGCGACACGGTTGAGTTATGGCCAACACGGCTGAGTGACGGTTAGTTATATCTCAATATTAAGTTAGAGTCTCAACTTGTAAATTGAAGAAAGTATAATTTTGTAATTTTGCGATTTCAATTAATAAATCGGGCGGGAAAAATTATAATTTCAATTAATAAACCGGACGGGAAAAATTATAATTTCAATTAATAAACCGGGCCAAAATAGACGAAACATCGCGACACGGCTGAGTTATGGTATAGAAAGACGAAACGTCGCGAGACGGCTGAGTTATTATACTTGACGGCTGAATTATGTTTAATGAGGCTGAGTTATTGTACTTGACGGCTGAGTTATGTTTAATGAGGCTGAGTTATTATACTTGACGGCTGAGTTATATAAAAACTTGTATAAATTGTTGTAAACAAAAACAAAAATTGTAGTAAACCGCTGATTCATTTAGATAAACAAAAAACAAAACATTTAGGGTTTCAAACATTTATTTAAAATTACATTGTCCAAACTCAAAATTATCTGGGCCAAACTCATCAAACATTTCGACGAGAGCAAGCCAAACTCTATTTGTAATCCAATCAGGCTTCTCGCCGCCATGATGCCATATCCTCTTAAACGTGCGCATTTGAGTTCGAAATAGCGTTCTAGCCAGCAGATTAAACTGTGTCCAAACTGTCAAATTATGCCTCGGATCCCATCTGTATTTTCGCTATAAAAAGAAACAAAAAGTATTAGTGTTTAAGAAACAAAAAGTTAAATCTAATATGAAAGTTAAATTATGCTTACAGTTAGTTTAAGAAACCACTGTCCCTTAACATCATCGGGAATGAAGCCGGTAAGTCGGCTACGGCTGAACCCATCCCCCTCGAAGAATATCCGGGATCGCCTGCAAGAGATCGTGTAAAAACTTAAACCACGTAACAGTAGTTTGGTCACACCAGACATCCGCACCAGGGTATAGAAGAGGGAGGTTATCCCGATCTTGCATGTTGTGTATGGCATTGATTATGCTCTCGAACTTGGATGTCATATTAGGGACAATCGACATGATGTTTGTTTTGATGAGATTAGGTTTTTTTTTCTTAGGTTTTTTCTATAAAAAAAGTGATGGGAGAGACAATGTTAAAGAGAAGGGCTATATATAGAGAGAGAGAGATAGGAAGACGAAACGTCGCAAGAGGGAGAGATAGGAAGACGAAACATCGCAAATTTCCCGCCCAAAATTCACATTTGACGGCTGAGTTATAGGAACTTCACGGCTGAGTTATGGATTTAGGGTTTAGGGTTTAGGGATCATGGTTTGGGTTTTAGGGTTTAGCATTTAGAAAATATATGATTTAGAGTCTCAAATGAAACAAATTATACACATTCAATTGAAAAAAATTCTATATGGTTTATTGTATATTATTTTGGGTCTTACCTATAGGTAAAGTTTTAAGTACTTGTAAGACAACATATATCTCAAGATCAAGTTAGAGTCTCAACTTGTAAATTGAAGAAAGTATTCACATTCAGTTGATTTATATTCATTTTATATTAATAAAATGATCTTAATTATAATTTTGTAAGTCTTAAATTACATTTTCGAGTTTAGGGTTTAGGGTATAGCTGAGTTATCTAAATGAAATGGCTGAGTTATCAAAACGAAACGGCTGAGTTATATACCCTAAAAACATACCATTTACAGTCAAATCCTAAGTGCTAAATAGAAGGTTCATAGAACAAACAAATAGAAGGTTCATAAGTGCTAAATCAGTTGAACTGCGCCAACATATCATATCCTTTTTCATCGAAGATTTCCGCTGCCATCTTCACCCGTATACCCTGAATATTTTTATCGCATATCCCATCAAAAGTTACACCAAGCGCTAGACACTCGATAAACTTCGCTGAATACACCCCACAATCGTCAACTTCGGTGTTTTGGGGAATGTTTTTGCCGCTTTTCCATCTCAACGCAAATTGTTTTGGGCAAACGGTTTTTTTTCCAGGAATTACAGCATTGATCATTGCAGAGATCATTTGCATTAGTGGCCTAAATGCTTCTAGCATTTTTTGTTCACTTTCAGGAGTTACCTGTCCAATGATGGGATTGTAGGCATCGATCTTCTCCTTCAGAAGATCCACGTGAAACGTCACCCAATGATCGCCTCCAGTTTGAAGCACTCCGTACAAGTGATCGACATCTTCAAGCCACTTTTTGTTTGTCAGAAGGTCTGCAGGAATCTTACCGTTTATGAGATTCTCATAACCTGAGTCTTTGAATTTGAATATCTTTAGATTCATCTTGAACTGCTCGAAATCCCGAATCCATAATCCTAGGAACCATTGGTCCATAAAGGCAATGCGCTTGGACCAGAATGGGCTGGGATCTTGCATGGACCTTTTGGTGAGGACTCTCATATACGAAGCAACATGCTGTACACAGAATATTAAGTCAGCCATCGAATTATCATAACTCAGTCATCAAACAATCATAACTCAGCCATAAATAATCATAACCCAGTCATAAATAATCATATCCCAGTCATTAAATAATCATAACCCAGCCACCAAATAACTAATAACTCAGCCATCAAATAGCCATCACTCAGCCATCAAACAACAATAACTCAGCCATCAAACAACCATAACTCAGCCACCAAATAACTAATAACTCAGCTATAAATAACCATAACTCAGCCATCAAATAACTAACAACTCAGTCATAAATAATCATAACTCAGCCGTAAATTATACTTACAGTATCAAACAACCATCCATACTCACGATTCGGCCAATGTTTTCTTTCAGTCATGAGTATTCTGTAGAAACTCACTTCCTCATTATTAAGATCGGTCAGTGGAATGGCCCTAACAATCAAACAAGTCAGTTTAGGCAAATATTGCTAATAGCTGTATAAAATAAAAAAAAGAATGGTGTAAAAGTCTATACTCGAATGGCTTTAGATGTTGCATAAGTTTCTCCAATTTAGCTGGGTCAACAGGTGAGAGAGGATCATAGATTGCTGATGAAAATTCAAAACCCTTCCTCATGCACGTCGTCCCATTGTCTCCAACAGAATGAAAAACTGCTGAAGGAGGATTTGGCATCACTGCTAACCCAGTTGTAGCTAATTGAACAACCCTCGACCGATACTCCTTAATTCTCGCTAACCTAAGCCTTTCATCTTCTTCTTCATCAGACTCCGGTAACAGTTGGTTTTCTTTTGCGAGAACTTCATCGGTCACATCCTCAACATCAGTTTGACCTTCCATCTTCCCCTTCTTCTTCACAGCCGGCAACTGTATTCTTATTACACCGTCACGAGTCTTCTTCGCAGCCGTTTCTTTCTTCTTTAACTCAGCCGCTGCCTTCTCTTCCTTCTTCTTTAACTCAGCCGCTGCCTTCTCTTCTTTCTTCTTAAGAGCGATCTCCTTCCTTTTCGCAGCAGCATCAGTCTTCTTCTTAGCAGCATCCTCAGCCTTCTTTTTCAAATAATCCTCATTTTCTTTTTCTTTTGGGTGCCTCCTGGTGCAGCGTCGTAATTCTTGCTTAGCAGGAGAAATCTTAGCAGGAGAAACAGTAACGAAATCAAGTTCACTACCAAACAAATTCTTTTTCGCCTCAGGAGTACCCTTAGGAATTTGTTCTTTCGCCTTCAATTTCGGCCCCACAGCTTTCTCTTTAGCCTTAGCAAGCTCACTCTGTTTTGGAAAATACTGCTGCAGAGTTCAGCTTTCGGCCTTAGCAAGCTCCTCAACCGATGTGTTTTTAGCCCACACAACATTATCAGGGGTCTCAGATACCGTATTAGGTACCGTTCGACTATTAACTGACTTTTGCCCTGGTAAATTTCGCGTTTTTGGACTGGGAACATAGTTTTGGGCACTCTCCAAAGTTGGAATCATAGGCGGAAAACTGCGAGCAAACCCTCTCAAACATAGAGTCATATCTATCAAACTTACTGGAATTTTTTCCAGCTCAGCGATTATGATATTCATAGCCGCCGCATCCTCGCTAGCACCCTTCCCTTTGCATCCTCTTTCTTCTCTACATCAGCAGCTTCATCCTCCTCAGCAGCTTCACCCTCCTTGTGTTTCTTATCTTTCTTCTGCTTCTTTCTGGGTCGCTCAGACTCAGAGTTATAAGGAACTAAAGCCAACTTGGTTTTTTTTTTCTTCTTCTCCTTCCTCTGTACATCCCAATAATCACCTCTTACATACCTACCAGAATGTAGGTCTCTTATCAGGTTATTCAGATGTGGGTCATCGTCTTGACCCGGCTACTGAGGAAACATCTCCTCTACAGACTCCTTCAAAACCATATGCCTCACACGCACCTACAACAGTAACTCATAACTCAGCCATCGAATAATCATAACTCAGCCGTAAAAGAATAACTGAGCCATCAAATAAAGAATAACTCAGCCATCACACAAACAAATCATAACTCAACCATCAAACAAATCATAACTCAGCCATCAAAATTATCATAACTCAGCCGTAAAATAAAGAATAACTCAGCCATCAAATAAAAAATAACTCAGCCATCACACAAACAAATCATAACTCAGCCATAAAAAAAATCATAACTCAGCCGTAAAATAAAGAATAACTCACCCATCAAATAAGTAATAAATCAGCCTAAAACCTTACATGACCATGGTCTTGAATCTCCTTTTTCAGGACAGTATCAAAACTTGCACGTGTGCGCATTGCATCATATCGAAGAAACAGAATTTCTTCCTCAGGGACTACTCTGCTAAAACGCTCTCGAAAACAACTGACATATTCATACGCCCAAGCTAATAAAGCGTAAACCAGGCCGCTGATGGAGTATGTCTTTCCTACTGGATTCAACGACTGAATACTACCAACCAGAGCTTCAAATGCAGCCCGACCCCATGGATAAGTCATCACAGCTTCATCATCGAATACTCTTTTTGCAGTTTCAAAAGGTATCCTAGAATTATGATGCCCAGCATAAATTCTCATGGCTTGAAGAACTAACAGCCCTAACCATTTACGCTTTTCAAAACTCCAGGCCCTACAACCTCTTATTGCTGCCCTCAGTTCATCAGGCTTGGGTCCAAGCCCATGCGGCACTTTCAACTCCTCCCAGAACTCTCTGTATTGGTCAGGTTCAATACTACTTTCTGTTGGCACTGGATCTGTGTTTAACCCAGTGATCTCACCAAACTCGAGTAAGGTAAACCTGATAGGTTGATCACCAACCACACTCCAAATCTCCTTCTTCTCTACTTTCAGCTGTTTACACAGTAGATAGTGTACAGTCCTACCAGACCACACTCATTTTCCATCAACTAGCTTAGCAATTATTCCAACAGGAAATTTCTTCAGTTCTTCCCACACCTCAAGCTCTAATTGTGTTCTAACCAAACCAAAATCTCCCATATAGGAATTGTGATTAAGCTCTCTATTTTCTAGATTAGCAGCACGTATTGATCTTCTAGGGTAATCAGGTGTTTGATGTTCCATCTCAGGTGTTTGATGTTCCATCTGATCACAAAAGACTTAAATAACTCAGCCGCAATAGAAAACTAACTCAGCCAAAACATAATATATAACTCAGCCGCAATATACCATAACTCAGCCACAACATAATTTATAACTCAGCCGCAATAGAAAACTAACTTAGCCGTGTCGCGACATTTCGTCTTTCTATACCATAACTCAGCCACAACATAAGTTATAACCCAGCCGCAAAAAACTCTAACTCAGCCACAATTTATAACTCGGCCACAACATAATTTTTAACTCAGCCACAACATAATTAATAACTCAGCCGCAAAAAAACCCTAATTCAGCCACAATATAATTGATAACTCAGCCGCAAAAAAACCCTAACTCAGCCACAACATAATTAATAACTCAGTCGCAGTAAAAAAACTAACTCAGCAACAACCTACCGGATAAGACGATTATAGGCAACTACGGAGAAGACGATTATGAGGGAAGTCGATTTCGATTGTGACGATCACGAGGAAAGAAACAATGTCGATTTCGAACAGTTGAAAAAGTTTGTGGTTTTTCTTTTGCGTTCTTTTTTTCCTTTGAGAGGAGAACTTAAACGTTTTTGCTTTTGAAACTTGACTCTTTTCTGATCACGGTTATTTCTTAAACTTGACTTTTTCTGATTACGGTTATTTCTTAATGATGTGGATTTGTTTTTGATTTTTAAATTAAAAATAATCTCAATTAAAAAAAATTAATCAAAAGTGTTTATCGTAATTAACCAGAAGTGTGAAAATATTTGAGTCATATTCTAGTCATATGGTATTCTAGTCATATTCGCATAGTTCCATGGGATTTGAGTAATTTTTTCTAGTTTTTATTTTTTATTTTTTTCACATTCAAAGAACGCTGTAAAACAAGAACAAAAGTAAAAACTAAAAAAGACAAAGAACACGTGTGTAGTAGAGTGTGATTTTCATTGCAGAGTGAGATTGTTTCAACGGAAGTAACCGTAGAGTTCCAAGTAGCAAATGCAAAAGTTCCAAGGAGTTGATGTGTCTGCGGTTGGACCGGTCAGAACCAGCCTGAAAAACCGAAAGGGTAGTAATGCATTTGCTGCTGTAATCGGCCACGATGCAAACTGACCGGCCTTGCACATTGTTTGGTCGTCCTCATGGACTCTCAAGTCCGTCCATGTTTTCCCATCCATTGATCCCTTCAAAACCCATCAAGACAACACAAAATCTTCCTAAGCAGCTTGTCTTAATAGGACACCAAGTCTACAGGCTCATTGTTACAATACCTGAAACTTCCATGACCTTGTGAATGCTCTTGATCCGTCTTGTCTGAATGTGTAGTAGTTGCACATAAGCTGCATCAAACAATCCTTACCTGGTTAGGTCTAAGATGATATCATCTGAAGATATAAACTTTTTTTATTTTACTCAAATACATCTTTTCTTATTTCTGCATGGATTATGGAGACTTCTTTACGAAAACATAGAGTACGTGGCAAAAAGATAAAGTTTTGGAGGAGACCTGATGATCTTCGCCTAAGTCCACCATCCACCACGAAGATATATGGCCGTCTTCCATTCTAGGCCCTGCAAAGGAAGTACCCTGGTGCAAAAAAACAGTCGAGATTGGATGGTTTAATTCCTGTGTCGAAGAGGAAAGAAATTTTACTGCAGTTAATTGTATGCTTTTTCTTAACATGTCTGGTTTATATCACCAGTAAGTCGCAACCCTATTGTTGAATTTTGCATCCAAGAGGGAAAAATGACTAGTTGTTGCAGTTAGTTATATATTAACAGAGCATATAACAGAGTTTGTTATAAGATGGGACAAGAAGATCACGGCTAAGATTATGAAAGTAAAATAAGAGAAAAAATTGGGTCATTCCCAATACAAAGAGATTCTTACTCCAGGTAAATTTAGAGCACATGCAAAGAAATTCTTACTCCAGGTAAATTTACAGTGTCTACAATGAAGTTGAAATTGAAAAAAAAAAAGAGATTAATCATATTAAAAAAACGAGTTTTGGAGGACCATACCACATAGGCTTTTGAAGCTAAAGCTTTTGGATCAGTGAATCTGGAGGTGGGGCTGCTTGATGTAATGATAATTTTCTGGAAAACATAGAGAATTTAGAGAGTAAGGCAGCAGAATTCCTTGTCATAGTTCTTATAAGACGACTTCAACAATATGAAGAAAAAAAGCAAGATAAAATGAGTTGTACCTTTGCGAGAACAGGGTTGACCCATTGATGACTCCCGTAAGATGTACCAACAAAGTGCAGCACCCCATTGCTATCCCCATCACGTATGTACTGCAGCTCCTTGAAACTAGACTTCCGGTGTTGGAACCTTGAATTAGAGGTGAAAAACTTTAATAACTGACCAATATAGATATATAAACCTGGAAATGTTTAAGATAACAATTCTTACATAGGTTCATTGCCTGGGCATGTCAATCTGGAAACCAGAAAGCTAGATGCCTCCTTCACCTGTACACAACACATGTTAGAGAGGGCTAGGAGAGAAGAAAGGTCTAGAAATGACGAACAATATTCTGCGAAACAAGATGCAAATAGATGTGAAAAACTTACAAGACGATTGATTACCGAGATATGTCTGCTTAGGTTACTGTTTTCTAACTGCAAGATCATTAAGCATACATGACATCAGCATAATCAATTTTAACAGAAAATCATAAAGTTCATCAAGGTCAGGATCTGCTTTACCCTCTCAAGCAACTCGTATGGCAACAAAGAGAAGCGTACATGAGGCAACAGGTCATCAAGTGACTGAAGCCTTTCTTTGAACAACATTTCCAGGTTAGAATAGTTCATTAGCTCATCAATAACTTCCCAACCGTACAATTCCTCAGCTTTCATGCACCACATGAGAACAGCATCAAGAACCTTTTCCTCGGATGTCACTGTCAGATCTGCAGACTGTAAATCCAGTATTTAATACTGGTTGCAATGTTTTTTATACGAGGCACAAAGGAAGGATATGTTTCACTCATCACTTGGTTATGTCCATTACAGTTCCATAGTTATTTCTGGTTTTGTAATATTCTGTAAATATTTATTTCCACGTTAATTAACAATGATCAGTTGATGAGCAACAAAATTTTTCCTCAAGAACTAAATGTGGCAGTTATTTATTGGTCAAGTCCACGTTCTAGGAGAAAGAAGGTTGGTGCAACAGAAAACAAACCTCAAGAATATCACTGAATGTGGTCTGATCTAACAAGACAAAGTCCACACTTGCAGTGGTACAATAGTCGAAGTGCATGGAGAACTTCCTCTTGCACATCTCCTCAATGAGTTTACATGATGAGATAGACGAAACCACTTGAAGAACCGAGCATACAGAATCCTGCAACAAAGTTCAGAGATTAGCTTGAGAAACGTCCCTACTATTTTTCCAAATTTGTCTGCTTCCGCGCCCAATAAACTCGCATAAAAGAATTGTATGACCTTCTTCCAAAACGAGATCTCCATCCCTGCATGTCATATATACATGGACGATATTAATATTTCGTAACTGTGTATGCGGTAAAAGCATTCTCTTTGTTTCATTTCTCGTTATTTTTCAGATGGCTGAACTGCAACTCACTTCACCGCTTGTTATGCTTTCTATCATAAAGAAAGCACATTGTAACAGAAGCACTGGAAAATAAGAGAACCATGACAATGACAGAGAAATTTATCAGTTACTCTAGAGGGGTTGCAAAGAAAAACTACCTCTGAGAGACACTCCAAGAGCATTTTGCAGCATTCCTGATGAAGTGGAACAACTCCAAACCGGTCGGCTAGAAAGAGGAGATGGATCAAATTGGTACCAAAATTCACCGTGTCTTCCATGTTCAACTCTCCGCTATACATGAAATTAATCATAGTCTTAAAGGCTTCTGGTGATACGTCAGTTAAGCAAATCTTTGACGAATGGCTTTCACTCATCCCATTGGTAAACATCTGAATGTTCATTAAAAAAATATTAAATTGAGAATCAGATTTTTCATGTACATCAAAACTGAAACCCAGAGGAGAATTTTTCACCTTTGCAAAAGCGACACTCCAAAGACTTAGTATAACTTTGTGAGATTGGAAAGTGAGACCATGGTCACTGAGATAGATTTTTATGTCACTATACTCGCCAGTTGAGTGCAACATTTTCAGCTTGCGCACATCAGCAGGGAAAGCAGTTGGGAACATAAAACCAGACATGGGGTGAGAAATAGGACACGAGAGTTCGATTTTTTTGCAGGGGTCAAATGCTTTGTTGCTTAGTTTTAAGCGGTCTATATTTTCTTCACATTGTCTCACTAATGGCATCACTTCAAAAGTAGAACTTAAATCCCGCAACGGAGCAAGTTCTGATTCCAAAATCTGCATCAAAAACAAAAAAATTCAACTAATCATGAGGAAGATGAAGAATCTACAAGCCTAATAAACAAAAAATGGTTTCTAACAAAGCATTTCACCTGGCAGAACAACAACACCTCCCAACTGAAACAAAGGTAATCAATTTAAGAGCAGAAGATAAAAGAATAAGTACCTGAGTTCGTCCCGTATAGATATAAAGAAGAAGTGCATGAAGAATCGGGTACGATACTCGACGGAGTTGAATGACATCCCCATCTGATGAGCTAAAAGGAAAACTACCCGATGCTTGTAAGATAACCTTGTGAGCAGGAACATCCATTTCCTCTTCACCAACAAGAAAGATTGTGTCTGATAATTCCCAACTCTCCAGAAAATTACCAAGTCCCCATTGCTCATAATCATAACCCGTCCCTTCTTCCACGAACTTCTCATCACCAGACTCATCTCCTTTAACTTCACGGCAATCCACTTGCTTCCACAGCAAGATATGATTGTTTGTCACAGGAAACACACTGACATTTCTGTATCCAACATGTTTATCCCAGCTGCTGAGACCAACATACTGGACATTACAATTGGGCTTGGAGTCTTGCCATTGAAACACCAGGTTCTGAAAGGGATACCGACCTTTACCGATGCTAATCAACCCATCATAGATACTGATCCAGTAACTCTCAAACTCCAAAGAGCAACAACATAGATCAGAAGCTTCCTGATCAACCACAGTTTTCCCATCTACCTGAATCTTGAGCCTACGGTTCCTATTGCTACCAATGATGACAATGTAATGAGGACTATTGTCTTTCTTATAGTGGTAATGTTGACTCCCAACATTCTCTCTAAACACCACGGTGACATCGTTGTGAGCAAAAGCATCAAACGCAACGCAGCCTCTTCCGGCTTCCCGGAACTTGAGATCATCACTCCAAGCACACTCGAAAGGTGCAACCGTCAGAAACTTGTTCTCTTTGGCCGCAACCATCTTTTTTGTTCATAAAATCCCTTGTGTGTACCTAATGATATTTCCAAACCCAGAAGCTATCAACCTCTATATAACCAAAAAGCCAAAAAAAAAAAAGGAGCAAAAATAGAAACCACACTCATTCAGTCATTTACACTAACACCATACATGTAAGATCAAATCAACCAAAAACCACAGATCACAGCTAAGATTCCTATTTAATAAACGTTTTGAGAAGACCATAAAAAAACCCCATCGACCAATTTGTTTTGTTTTATTTTAATTTCAGAAACGTCATTTTCAAAGACGAGGACAGAAGAATCAGCTAGAAAACCATCAACTTGGCAGAAAATATCTGAATCCATTTAAAACGTACAAACTGGTGACTACCCCACCATGAAAATGAAAACTTCCGCCGTCAATTCTACACCACAACAATAGAGACACGAGATAAACAACTGTTGCAGAAATATCAGATGCAACTTCCAATACAGCCAAAAGATTTACAAACAAGAAAAGGCAAAATCGATTCAAATCGGATATAGGTGGATTGGATAAGCGTTACCTTATAAACTGTCGTTAATCGTGTGACTCGTGATCGTGAGAGAGATCTTGATCCTTTCAAGAATAGAAAGATAAAGTCAAACTTGTAGAAATCAAAGACCCGAAAACGAAGAAGAAGAAGAAGAAGACATTATTAGATATTTATTTTTTGTGTCAGAGGATAGAGTTTAGTTTGGTGGATCCATGTCACTTTGTAGATTAATGGGCCACAACAAGGCCCCATTACATTAGAAATTTGGAATTTAGCTTTTTAATTTCTAAAGTGTAACTACAAAAAGTTAGGCACAATCGTAATCTTGAAACGTAACATTAGTTTTTTTTTCTTTGGTAAAAGTAACATTAGATTTTCTCTACCTTTAATCACAAATTCATTGTATCATCAATTCAGTTTCAATTATGTGTTTTATTCTTTTATTTATCAATAGAGAAATAGAACTATCATTCGGTAGTTTTTTCGCTTGAATCTTTAATGTTTCTACTTTCTGTTGAAATTAGTTTCATTCGTTCTGTTTTAATAAATGGACTCTATTTGATTCTGTAATCCTCGAATGAAAACTCAGAATAAAACCCAATATTGTTTCCTAATCCCTAACCATACCTTCAGATTTAAGCTCGATACCAAGTTACTTCGATAAAACTAATTTAAGTTAACATAATGCAAAATCACAATACAAATCACCAAATACATAGCTAGAAGAAAACATTGAATCATTAACTAACTTGAGACGAAGAAAGAAAAAAAAAAAAAAAAAGATCTTGACGAATCCTACATTTTACCCTTAAACCCAAATTCAACAATTGCAGCAAACTCTCACAAGCAAATCCATCCCAACAAAAGCACTTGCCCCGATCATATATCACAATATTGGAGCAAATTCAAAAGCCAATCATCGCGCAACAAAGAGAACGAACATACATTGAGAAGTTTCTTTTGCTTGACCACAAGATAAATGAGAGTTAAGTTGTTACGGTTTGAGCTGGCATTTTCGGGTGGTTATGCTCTGCTTCGTAAGTAACAATAAGCATCGCCGGATCTTCCAAACATCTCTCTACGTGCTTCCTTGCTGGACAACCTCTCATGCTACTGCATTTGTAATATCCCCTGCACACAAATATTCCAACATAACACTTCTTAAGAAAACACTCAGTACTTTCTACATACTTGCGTCATCTCTTTTGTCTCTATGAATCTCAACTCATCAGGACTCTAAAGCCTTAAACACCTATAAAAAGATGGTCCTTTGCATTTGATATTGATCTTTGTTTGTTTCGTCTTTCCTCAACCATGAGTTCATCAATCAACAGAAAGTGATCAAAAGTGTATACCTGGGATAAGGAGAACCCTTGATGGGTTTCTGACCATATTTCCGCCACGAATAATCGTCGGGAGGGATATCTGCAACCTTGTTACTAATAGCAGGCACTCTAATCGATCTTCTAACCCGATGTTTCCTATCAATATCACAAGCAGATTATAATTCCAGCTCGTGTCAAGAGAGGCTTTAAAATGAAATGAAAATAAGCAACTGACCTCTTCTTAGAGCAGTGGCATCGGCTAGAGCTCCCGCATTTGACGCTTCCATGTTCGTCTCCTTTCATAAGGCATTTTCTCTTAGAGTGTTGTGAGCTCTGATCCGTCGAACTCGGAACCCCTACCAAATGGAAGGAGTTTTTCCCTTCTATATTAGCGACGCTACCATCTATGCTAAGGGATGAGACAAAAGACCTAGTGGATGACATGGTTGGGGTACAACTCGAGTTATCGAAACTCAAACTTATCCCGCCATTGCACTTCCTAAGCATAATCTCAGCTTGATGTTTCTGTTGCTGTTGCTGCTGATGAAGATGGTGAGCCTGCAACCGTTCATGTAACTGCTGTTGATGTTCAGGAAACAAATTGGGAAAAGTCGAAATGGGCATTGCCTGCTGGTTAAGCTGAAGGAGAGGTGCTTTTGCATTCGTGTTTAAACTGAAAGACCGAGTCCCTAAAGTGAGTGAATCTGTAGGTCTCAAGCTCAAATCATGGAAACCAGACCGGAGTACCGGTGTTTTCTGAGACGGTGGAAGCTGCTCTGTTCTTTGGTGACAAGGATCAAGGAAGATGGTTTGAGACAAATGGGTCTGAGGTTTCTTAGCTCTTCTAAACCTGGCATGCCCCACACTGCTGCTTAACAGATTCGACACTCTCTTGAACCTAAACACAGCTTCTCTAGTTTCAGACACCAAATTCCTGTCGGACACATGATCTTGTTGCTGTGGTCTACACAAGAGATTAAGAACTCTATGACAACTCTCTACAGCTGCTCTGTTACTTCCTTCTATCTCCTCCATATCTTAAACCAACCCTAAATTTACAACTTTAAAACTAAGAACCCTAATTTTCCACTCTTTTCAAGACTCAAAACACAAGGAAAACTTACAGAAACAAACCACTAATCTCTATCCTCAGAGCAAAAATGGGAAAGACCCAAATTGTCAAATTTCCATTTTTACACAATCCCATCAAAAGAAAGCTCTTAATTTCTCACGAGAAGATCAAGGCTTGTAAAAATGGGTAAAAATCAGCAGCATGAAAGAGAGAAGAAGAAAAAAGGAGGAAAATTTGGAGAGAATGATGAGGAAGCAAAGACTAATAAAAAGCAAACAGAGGTTCCTTGGATGCTGCGAGAGGTGAAAAGAGGGATTGGCTAATGAGTTGTCAAACCCAAGATTCCTCCACCATCATCTTTAAAGAGGTTCGAGAAAACGAAAGGTGTGAAAGAGAAGACTTTCTTGCACACACACACACTCTCTCTCTCTCTCTTTTGTCTACTTCGCTTCAGCAATCACTCAACCAAAAGAAAACAAATCCTCCCCCCCCCCCCCCCCCTTGTTTTTTTTAATTATACTCTCGGTTTCAAAATATAAATTATTTTAAAAAAAAATTTTATATTTTAAAATATAAATTATTTTGATAATTTTAAATATTTTTAATTTTATTGACTATTGTGTGAATAATAATCAATTTTTTATTGATTAAATTATTTTTATTATATATATAAAATAATATTTTTTAGTATTCGTATTTTTAGCCAACACAATTTATATTATTACACCGTGAACAATGAACAAATCATTTATTTTGAACAAGGAAAATATAAAAAAAAACACTTTATTTTGGAAAAAGCAAAAGAGAGAAAAAGGAGAAGGAACGAAACCGGCGTCTGTCACAGATTTCAGAGGTGGGTCCCATTTCGAAGACCTTAATTTAGGTGAGACTCGTGTTGTCCTTAGCTCATCATTATTTGTGTATTAATGAACTAATTAACAACGCAAGAAGCAATTAACTTCATTACTATTAAGGACATTTTGTTGCCAGTTATATACACATTTATAGGTTATTGCATAGTAGTTTGTTTCTATAATTAAATAGATCTACGGTTCATGTCATCGTTATCCACGAAGTTTTAACAAAAGTAGTGTCTACTGATCATTTAATTCCAGTTTACCTTTTTCTAAGTAAAAGAAAAAAGTGGACACTAAACCTTTTTTTAGCAAAATTTCTAACGGTTACTTTTACCACAAATATGACGTGCCTTTCTGTCTCCGACGGATTTTTAGTAGAAAATCAATTATGTGTTTACCAAAAAGTGACTACTAACATTTTTTTAGCATCCAAAGTTAGTTTGGAAATTCCAAATTTATATGTATAAATAGATTCCTATCTAAGTTTTTTTTTTTTTTTTAATTTGACTTGTCAAGAAATTCCAAAGTCATTCGGTTCACATGAAATCCGTGTACTTCTCAATTTTTTAGTCTTTGCAAAAATAAGGAAACAAATGCTAATAGAAATGACAACATTACCCCATCTTACATTCCAATGTCCAAAAGAGGTCACAATCTCCTTACAAAGTGTTTTTGTCTCACCAATCTTTCAATTTAAGAAAAAATTATATATATATATATATATATATATGTATTACTAAACTACACAACACATTTGACTCTTCCTGCACTTCACTTCTTCTTCTCGGAATGGAAAAGATTCAACGAAGAAGAAGTTTGACTTTGTTTCTTTTGCAGAAGTCTTTAAAGACTTCTTTAGTTGTTGCATTCTGGAAGCTTCCGAGCATAAACTAGCACCATTACAAATTCCTTTGCAGAGGAACCTATAGATGCAGCTACTCTTTCATGCTTAGAAGCTGTTTGCAACCATAGCTCCACTAAGCTGTGAAGCTGCAACGTTGGGATCACTGGTTCTCCCATACATCTTATCTCTACCTGTTAGAAATTTAACATAAACAAGTGAACATATTTAATCCAGTATACCATCAGATATCACTCACTATACACACGTTGGAAACAAAACGGAGAGCTGAGTTTAGTTCAAACATTATGCGTCTGAGTCAACCAACGTATAAGGCCCACGGTTGAGTTTAAATTTGCAAACCGGTGAGAACCATTAGTCCATTAGCTTTGATGTCAAAGTTTTTTCCTCTCTCATGCTACCGTTGTGACACGTGACTCACAATAGTTCAAGGTCAGACTAATAGTTATGGACCTTACGGTCATCCTAGTATGGACATAAATGACTCAACTCAATCTATAATAATACGGTCTATGTAATTCCAAATATAGAAGGTTGTTTCAACAGAGAAAAGGTTGCTTACCTCGGTTTCACTCTTGAGATCAAGCTTCCTCATGAGGTACTTTTGGATAAAAGAAACTGGAATATTCCCATCCCTACCATAGAATGAGACAGCACATCAACTCTGATACAATTTAATTCTTCCAAACAGCAAGCAAATTAGATACTCCCAATCCAGAATTTGGTGTGAGATGTGGCCAAAGAAGAAGAAGGCTTTATCAAGAAAAGCTACCAACACAGAAATAACAGTGACATGAAAACTCTGAATAAACAACTGCGAAATCGAATCCAACGCCATAAATGCAAAAAGCTTTATTTAATCAGACAAATGAAAACTTCGTGACAAGAAACAGAGCCAGCAAAAAAACTGACCTTATTCTCAAGTAGTTTGCTGGAATCTGAGGCAAAGATGTTTCTCCTTCCCTGAAACCAGCAAGTCCTTGTCAAGCTTCCAAGACATAGAAATGAAATGACAAAGAAAAACCTTGTAAAGCTCAGATACAGAGCACGAATCTCACTGATTATTGGATGCAACAAGGGAGAACCAAACAGGACCATTTCTCCTCTCCTGTTTCAGGGTTGCTGCATCTGGTAGTGATGAAATTCTTGGATCACCAAAAGTTGAGGACCTTTTGCGTCGAGTCCTACGCGGTCTTTTAAGCGTAGCAGTTTCTGATGTTGTAGGATCACCATTATTGCTGTTCTCTTGCTCGACTTTACATTTTCTTTTATGATCCTTTGTTTTGGTTTTACTACCCTGAACATTATTCTGAAATGCATTTCCATGCTCAGATTTTGGGTCTGACACCTGAGACTTTGTTCCGTTTGCCACATCCACAAGAAAATTTAAAGGTTTCCAAGAATGTAATTTGGAGTCCCAAGGCTCGTCAGCATCCTTGTTTCTTCGATTAGAGAGGGATTGGTTAGGCTCTGCAAATATAGACTGCAAAAAAACAATAAACAAATAAATGTCTGGTGAACTATCTGAAGATCATAATCAGTCATAAGGATGTGTATGGACTTGGGCATCCAAAATCGAACATGGTATCTGTATGCGACAAAACTCTAGCTAGACTTTACGATTCCAGAAATGATATAAACATGATGACATCTGCTCCTGGAAAAGATGGTGACCTTGTCACGACATTTTCTAAGCACTTATGACTCTGAAGCTGAAAATGCACTATAATTCATTCCATAATGTGTACCAAAATAAAACATAAAGCTAAAGAGAGAACTGATCACCTTCTTTACCTGTCTTTTATTCTGCGTAAATTTTTGAAGTGTTTCAGGGGAGCTTGCACTCTCTGTATGATCATCTCCAAGTTCTTCTTCCTTCTTTACAGTTCTCTTAGTGAATGAACCACTACCTCGTACATCTTTTCTCGTGACAGCTTTTGTTCTTTTTCCTGTTGTAGCAGCTTGTGCTGAAACCCTAGGTGTGCTTACCACCAAAGAAGAGATAGACCTCTCTTTCCTCCTTGCAGGTAATGTAATTGAGGACACAACTTCAGACGTCCTTTCTTTTCTTCGTTTTAGAGGAAATATTTTGGCTCTCAAGTCTTGCAAAATGTGGTCAGGCCTAAAATACATGCATAAGAGTGGTTCCTTAGAGAATACATAAGTTCACCACCAACTAAGCTCTTATTGGTAAATGACTAGTAAGAGATAGTATAGTAGTAAAGAGATTTGATTCTGGATCTACCAAAAATAGTTGGTAGCAGGGAAGAATTAGGCTAACCAACATATTCAGGTTATAACAAATGCTTCTGAATCAAAATGATTTTTCTTGATCAATCCCACATTATGGCCCACAAATTATAGAAAACCCTTAGATATGTGGTACTGGCACATTCTAGCATAAACGTGTACAAGTTTTCAACATTATGTTAAAATTATTCATTTCATCAACAGTTAAGAGCCTTCTAACAATCTATGGTACAAACAGAATGTAGAAAGAAGAAATCACTGCTAAACCAAGCTTCATAAGAAAATTGAGTAACAGAAATAGAGGAGAAGATGAACCTACCTCAGTTTCTCCAGTGGAGCACCTCCGAGGTCAATATCACATACTGGACAGGACTCTATCTCATCCTCTGTGATTTTTTCATATATGCATTTTCTACAAACTGCATAAAAGTGATCTAAGAACTTATCTCATTTCAAAAGATAGCAACTATCAAGTAAGAACAAGATGTTTTATAATAAAAGCGACCAACTCAAAAGATCAAACAAGCAATGTCTCAGATCAAAAGTTCAACTAAAAAGTGAATAGCATTATGTTTTGAGGTTCAAAGCAAGCTGGCTGGCTACCAAGTTTGAATTTCCTTAAGTGCAAGTTTAGAATCTCTGATTCCATCCACCACAATCATTTTAGCAAGGCTAACAATTGATATGGCCTCTACTACATCAAGTAATACCAATTTTCAGGGCAGAAGCTTGTGGAAAAGCGGTTAATAAGCATCATCCAGTTTGGTTTTAAAAACTTGATTTTATCTAGTTAACAACCTAAGGAAACGAGATAGCATCTATGGCATGGATCCCTAGAAACCAAACCGCAAAGCAAACGAGAACACCTAATTTTGGCACTCCAGTAACTCAAAAACAGATTCTGCAGGGCGTTCCGAGAATTCTACAGTTGAGAAAAGGCTGCTACGTTCACAGAAACTTCTGGTGTTAAAAGGGAAATTGCTCAGTTTTGCAATGAATCGAACTCCTTACATTTAACTTTCTTGGGTCAGATGGAATAAGCATTATCAATCAGATTTACCTTACATGTGTAATTTAGTTAATCTCTACAATTACAGAATGGTGTCTGCATTCATTTAATTGACCAGATTGGCCATCAACGTAAATTTCTCGGTAAAGAGTAACAGAGTGCTGGTTGTGTATATCTTTGGAATTATGCAATAGTTTGATATGGAGAAAGATCACTGGTACATGTCAAAGAAACTAAGAAGCTTTCTAAACAGAAAATGATCTAAACTTTCTTAATTGTACAATATCCTGGAGAAGAAAGAGGCCGCTTAACACAAATATCATCAGAAGATTAAACTGATAAAGAGCAGAATATAACACAAATTACTAGTACATGTTCCTTGTCAGTTAAACTTCCAACACACAACTTACATGCTGGATATAACAAAGCAAGTGACACCTAACTAACAACATGCAACACACGATTAGCCGAAAACAAAATTTGAGAAGAAGCCTAGTTTTGACCGCATGAGTTGACCCAATATGCCATTTCCCAAACTTCAAAACAACAAACCAAAAGAAGGATTCTTGCAGGCTACAATGTAAACAGGTTTTGGTCAACACCAACTATTGTTGAGAAAAGCAGACAATAAACTATTCATTGACCCGAATAACTGAGGAAATTCGAGATTAACAACAATAATCACACAAATTTTCAATGTATAAGAGCAACCTAAAACAGGAATATAACAACGCAGATCATCAAATCAAATCAAATCAAACAACGATGAACACGAGAAAACCCAGCAATTACAAATCGCAGAGGGGAAAATTTCACATCGGAAAAGCGAATTGAAACGTAAATCGAAAGGTAGAAGGAAGAACTAACACGTGTGAAGGCACTCAGAAATGGTGGTAGCGTCACGGAGGAGCTTGTCGCAGAGAGGACAAGTCATGCATGCGGCGACCGTTTCTCTCTTCACCTTAGCCACCATATCTCCTTCCATTGCTAAACCACGACTCGTTTAGAGAGTTTTCGTGTATCGAAACGAAGATTCGTCGCTTAATCGCACGTACTATCCCCAAAACTGCATGTAGACGAGACAAACGAGGACCCAGAAAAAGAAGCACCCAGATTTACGTTCACCTCAGTCTCTTGAGCGATACCTACATTCAAATCCAAAACCCAATAGAATCTCCGCACTGAATTTAGCGGAAAAGGGTCGAGAACAAGCGGGGGGAAAAAGTCTCAATCAATCGGACGAAAGAGACTGATGAAGACGAAGAGATGGTGATTGTGAGGGAAGGAAATCGAGGGTTTGTTAATGGTGAGAGAGAAGGAAGAATGGAGAGAGATTCGGAGGAAAATAAGGTAAGTATGAAAATTGAGGAGACGATCTGAAATCGAAGAAGGGTTAAAGCTAATTAACAAAAGGGTCTTGTGGAAGAAGAAGGAACGATCCCGTAAAGAGTAAAAAGACGTTTCCTCCTTTTTTTTGTTTTTTCTATTTTTTTTTTTTGTGAAATGGGCTTTTCCGAGGAGAAGCACTACCTGATGTGTTGTTTAGGGTTGCAAAGTCCAGCAGTGATTTTTTAGTCTTTTTTATTTTTTCTTAAATCTGTGCGATTTTTACCTTTTTTTTGGTTTATTGATACTGGGAAAAAAAAAACTTTTGATCATTAGAGAAAAAAAATAAGTGAGTTGAGTACAAAAATTAAAAAAAAAATGAATTTAGAAAATATATATAGAGGAGGAACCAAAGTTGACAGAGTATTTGGCTCAATGATTGAATTACATAATAAAAAAACTATAAAATGATAACTATAAACAACACTAAGTTTATGGTTACCAAATAACTAAAATCACTTTACTATATTTCAAGATGTGTTCATTTACGCATTTGAATTGATGTATATATATGTATATATAATAAAAAAACGATAAATCTTATGTTAATCACTCAATTATGAATTTTATTTTGCTTTCTAAAAATTCAGCGTTATAGGTTAAGCTGCATGGAATTAGAAACGAGTACGCGGAAGCAAAACGTTAGAAAACGCGGAAACGACTCTTTAAGAAAAAAGAGGAAACATAAAAATTTTGGAAACGTGTATATATATATATATATATATATATATATATATATATAAATTAATAAAATATATATCATGAAACAAAAAATAACAAAAATTGAAATAATATATATTGAAGAAAAATAATTAAAACAACACTAATCCAATACATAAATATTAAATAGTTTAACTAAAAGATAAAAAAAAAAAACAACACTCAAGTCAAATATTTGAAAAAGAAAGAAAATATAAGTGTTTTATAATTAGTTTTTAAAGTTTATTAATAATCAAATAAATCTTTAATCATATAAATCATATTAACCACATATCGGTTAATCAGATGAGCTTTTCTTGGTCGACATTAATTTGTTCATATGCTCGATAAAATAGGATTACTAGCTAATTTAGACGCCCCCAAACATGATTTGAATGAGCTGATAACATGTGTTTTTGCAATACACTAAGGCTTTGGATTACATATGCATGTTTTATGTATTGATTGCCTTTTGGAAGAATTTTCTTACAACCGTCATTGTCTGATTTTAAGATGTATTTGTTTTATATAATGTTATGTTGTAGCATTCATATACAAATGTTTCCTCTTTCATTGCAGATTGCCAAAGCTTGTAAGCCTTTTAATCAATGGCTAGAGCTCTTATAACTGGTGAAGACCTTAGCCTAGAATAATGACACGTGATGGGTTAATAGTTTTTGTCTGGATCATTCTTGTAAAACTATATTTTGATCTACGTCAAACGCAGGATTAAAATATTTAAAAATAAAAAAATCATATATATATAATACTAGGTGATTCTTCCGCGTACATATAGGTAAATTATTTATGTAGCTTTTTTTTTTAATTTTAGTCTTTAAAAATGCGAAATATATAGTTGTTTGATTTTTATTATAGACATTGTTGTTGATTCTTTTGTTGTTAATTTTTTTGGTCAATATTATCATATTATTATTAATATGAATTTCAGAAATTTAGTTTTACCATTAATTATTTTATATATGTAAATGTGTCAAGTCAAAATATATAATAATTTAATACATTAGAGTTAAAAAAAATGTTAAATTTGGCTTGTCCGAATAACTTAATTAATATTTAGAATAAAAATAAATTACTTAATATTTTAAAACATTAAAATATATAATCATAAATTTTATAAATGAAACACAGATAAAAAAAAATTGCTGCTTTCGAATTAAAATTTATTTTTATTACTTTCGAATTGTTTTGCGTTAAAAAAAACATTTCAAAAGAATAATTTTTTTTATTACTTTCAAATTGTCTTGCGTAAAAAAAATTCAAAATCTTTTTTTAAAATTGGGAAATTTGGGAATTTTTTTTGTTATAAACTTGGAATTTTTTTTAAAAGACATATCAAAGTCTCTTTTAAAAATTTGGTAAGTATTTATTATTATTTTGAAAAGAATATATATTCTATGAAAATGTTCTATAATTTTAGTTTTAAAATAATCAATTCCTAAACTATTTTTAAATGAGAAACCAAATTAATATATAACTTTAGAATAAAAATGAAAATATGATAATATATTGATTAAAAACTCTTTGATTTATTTATGGTAACAAATATAAATTTAGACATTTAGTTGTACAACATTTTGTTATTGATTCAAAATTGTCATGTGACAATTTTGTTAGCTATATCATAATTGTTTTGGTGAGATGAAACATAAGTATCTTCTTACAAATCACGTTTGTGGGGATAAAATAATTAAAATCATTAAGATTATCTCCATAAAATATACGATATATTTTAATACACTAGTGTGGTATCCGCGCCTTGCGCGGGGAGAGTAAATTTTAAACCTTTGATACTATAACTTAAAACTTAACTTAAACATTCGAAGACATCTAATTGTATCCCTCCATTTCATATTAGTTATCACTCTAGGCTTAATTTTTGTGTGTCATATTACTTGTCATTCTGCAATTTCGATGCATATTTATGACAAATTTTCCAATTTTATCTATATTTTTAACCTTATTAATTACTCTTATCAAATAAAATATTGTATTAATTAAGGGTAAAACAGAATTTTAATATGTTTTCTAAATATATGTGAAATAACCTAGAATGACAACTATTTTGAAACAGAGGGAGTATTAGATAATTTTTATTTACATAAATCATAGAGAGAATATCCATACATACGAAATCGAGGAGTAAAAGAAAAAGCTCATAAATATTTTGGTTACTAAATTTAATTGTGGTTAATTACTAAATTTATTTATTAATCATTCCATCAATTACAAATATTGCATTTACATTTTGATGTCACTACTGAAGAATTTCAAAAAAAAAAATTCATTAATTTAATTAATTCCATTCTACGAAATAAAGACATTTTCTCCAACGTTATCACCAGTGATAACCTTAATTCCCAATGACATGATTTGCTATGGGAATTATTAGAAGTCTTGTACCATTGCATAAACCACCTTTAGGATTAACATTTCTTAATAACAGACATCAGTACTAATTTTTAACCGAAAACTATGGTTAGGCAATATAGATAACTTGAGTATTCAAAAACTCCTCGGTATAAAAACCATATCATAAAGAGCATATGCAAAGGTTCAATTAAAACAAAAATAGATTCATAGTAAGCATAATGAGCAACACTAAATTAGAAAACACCAAAAGTAAATTGATATTATAATAATAAAGATTATAAAACACCAAAAGTTTCTTCCTTTGACCGACTTCGAATTCTGGAAAAACCGTGTTGGCTTTCATACATTTAAACATATTATAATAAGAATCGACAATGAAACTGAATAACAAAAAACTCATACCTTGACAAAGAAGAAACCTGCAATCTGATCATAAAAACATATATAGAATCGAGTCTCAAACAACATACAATGCATGAAAAAAAAAAAAACAATGGCACACAACTATAAAACCAACCAATAAAAAAATATGTATATGAAGAGGAATCTAAATCGACGGAAGAAAAATATTCAAAATTAAACCCTAATTAACCCCAATATATAGAATAAAATTTACAAAGTTGCACTTATTAACCGGTTTTGTTCAATAACATGTTATTGATAAGCAATAACCAATGCAATCCATGGACAATACAATGATAAAATACATACCCAAAATCATGATGAGCCTAATACGTACCCTGTAACGCCCGTGATCCAAAAATAGAATTTTTTGGTAGGGTGTCGATCGACGCAACAGGAGTGTGTCGATCGACACGGGTGTTTGTTCGCGTGTTGGATTCGACCAGTGAGGTCTGTGTCGATCGACACAGAGTGTGGGTCGATCGACACGGTTTCGAAGTGATAATTGGGAGTTGGTTTTGGTCGGGTTGATCGCTCGGTTTGCGTGATTGGTTAAGGGAGAACCCTAGGGTTGGATATAAAGGCTGATCAGGATCCTGGCCGTTTTGTGGGATCAGAAATCAGAAGAGAATTGTTGAGAGAGGAGTTAAGTGTTTGTGTGTGTGAGTCAGCTTCTGATCGGATCTTTGAGAGGGCAAACGGCGGGGCTTTTCGCGGCGGTTTGGGCTGATTTTTGGAGGGTAAGTTCTCCAATCTCTGCTCATGTTATAGGCGAAAACGGTTCGTCTTTCGGTTGATTATTCACCGAGTTATGGCTGTTTGAACTCGGTGGGTTTGTGCAGATTGTTGTCTGCGATCAATCGGGTTCAGAGGGAATTTCCGATCGAACCAGAAGGAGTCTGGGGGTGATCCGCATACCGACGCGTAGCTGTGTGTGTCTAGTTTCCGGAACAGTCGCCTGTTTTGGAATTGGACCAGTGGTTCGTCGTGTACGAGGGTTTTAGTAAACATCGTTCATTCGTTCTTTTCGATCCTTTGAGGTGAGTGCGTGACCATAGATTTATCAGGTGTAGGTTGAATAGGAGACGATTGATTGCTGTTATGTTGTATGTATGTGGTGTGCTATGGGTAGATATGATGCAGATGATCGGTTGGGGTCGATTGGATCGGAGCCATGAGAGGATAGGCTCGATCCTTCGAGCAGCAGGTGCCGTGTCGATCGACACACTTGGGTTGTGTCGATCGACGCAGCAGACAGTCGTGTGTCGATCGATGCCTAGAGGCTGTGTCGATCGACACAGAGACTGCTGACCGGATTGTTGTTCTGTTTGCTTGTTTTGTGTGTGCCGCTTGTTTCACCCTGGTATTGTATTCTTTCTATGCCTGATCATATAATCTGTAGATAGGATGACCGTCTTGCTGAGTATTTGTGATAATACTCACGCAACTCTTTTTGCCATGTGTTGCAGGTAAAGAGAAAGTGTGATCGTGGAATCGGGCAAGGAAGGGGAGATGATATAGCGTCTCGGTTGTTGCATTTATGTTGAATTGCTAGGTTGCTAGCGAATTCTAGAGATTGTGGAATTTAGACTTGGTTAAGTATTGAATTTGATTTGACCTAGTTCTGGTTGATTCTAATGAATTTGGTTGGCATTTTACTGGTTTAATCGGTTGTTTTGTTTATGTGTGTTAATTGATTGGAAATTGTGAATTAATATTTATGGGAACATTAATTCGATTCCAATGTATTAAAAAAAAAAAAAAAAAAAAAACGGGTCGGGTTGTTTCAATTTGGTATCAGAGCCCTTACGGTTCTAGGGCGGGAGAACTTAGTAACTGCATGTATTGCTGATTGTGTAGAATAGTGTTAATTGATTATGTGAGTTAGTCAGTTGATTGTTGCTTGGGTTTGGAGTCCTGGATCATCTTCTCCGAGCCTTCAATATGATTCCAGGGTAAGTGTGTTCGTTTATGATTTCTGTTTCTAATGCTTAGTCTTCTGTGATTGAGTCAGTGAGAGATGGCTAGAGGCAGAGGTCGGGGTGCCCGTGGGGCTAGAGGGCGTGGTCGCGGCCGTGGTCGGGGACCGGCGGTTGATCCTGTTGAGTCGAGTGGGGCTCAGGAGGCCACGCAGGAGGAGGTTGCAGAGTCGCAGCTTCCTCCAGAGCCAGTGAGTGGTACAGAGTTAGCCAGTGTGGCGCAGGGCCCAGGTGGGGGTCCTGGCGGGGGCGATGCTCAGGGTCGGTTATACCGTTTGGAAGCGATGATACTTCAGGTTCTTGAGCGGTTGCCAGGTGGGGCACCGGCTCAGGGGTATGCTCCGGGGGTACAGCCAGGGGTGGCTGGTGTTGAGCCGTTAGCGGCGGGTGTTCAGCCAGCAGTGGTCCGGGGGCAGCCCGGTGTGGCGGCTGCAGAGGAGGCTCCTTCCTACCTGAGGATTTTGGAGCAGATGCATAGGATTACTACTGGGTATTTCTCGGGCGGTGCTAAGCCTGAGGAGGCTGCGGCGTGGAGGAGTCGTCTGGAGCGTAATTTCCAGGCGCTGAGGTGTCCCGAGGGATACAGAGTGGACCTTGCGGTTCACTATTTGGAGGGTGATGCACATCTGTGGTGGAGAGGTGTGACGAGCAGGAGGCCGCAGGCGGGGATGACCTGGGCGGATTTCTTGGCTGAGTTTGACGCCATGTATTTTCCGCAGGAGGCGGTGGACCGGATGCAGGCGCAGTTTTTGGCGCTGACTCAGGGAGTGAGTTCGGTTCGGGGTTATGATGAGCAGTTTGGTCGGCTGTTGGTGTATGCTGGTAGAGAGTTTGGGAGCGAGGAGTCCCAGATCAGGAGGTTCATGCAGGGACTTCGACCGGTGCTGAGGACGCTGTGCAGGGCTCGTAAGTACGCCACGAGGGCAGAGTTGGTTGAGACTGCGGCAGCCATTGAGGTTGATATGGGGACGGAGCTAGCTGCAGCGCTTAGCCCACCGGTGCAGCAGCAGCAGCAGAGGAGGCCGCAGCAGCAGCAGGCAGGTGCGAGCCGGGGCGGTAAGCCGGCTCAGGGACAGAAGAGGAAGTGGGAGGGCTCTTCGGGTTCCGGTCAGAGGGCCCAGAGGGGTCAGAGTGGTACGGGGTGCTATGGTTGTGGGAGCACGGAGCACCGGGTGGCAGCTTGTCCGAAGAGGAGAGAGGTTCGGACTACACAGGCGTGTTTCCATTGCGGAGAGACGGGGCACATTAGGGTGAGGTGTCCCAAGTTGCAGATGGCAGTGGCAGTGGTGCAGCCGGTGCAGGGGGCGGCAGTTGATGTGCAGCCGTTGAGACAGCTTGCTGCGCCGCTTGTGTTCACTTCGGCGGAGACGGGGGGTCCTAGCGCCAGGCCGATCACAGGTACTTAAACCTTAACTTGGTGAATTTCCAATTTTTAACGTTGTGAATTGCTTGTTTTGGGAGTCTTGTATCTGTGATAATACTTTAGGCTCTGTGACACATGAATGGTGTAGGGACCTTAGTAGTAGGCGGGCGTGATTCCCATGTCTTGTTCGATTCTGGAGCTTCGAATTGCTTCATTACACCGGAGTGTGCGGAGTACAGTGGGATCCAGAGCGATTCCGGGGAGCAGCCGGGAGTGGTTAGAGTGGCTGGAGGGAAGACTTTGGCTACTTTCGGGCGGGCTTGTGGAGTAGATGTTCTGGTGGCAGGAGAGGTCATGCCGGCAGATTTGGTTATCAGTCCAGTGGAATTGTACGATGTCATTTTGGGGATGGATTGGCTGGATCGTTACAAGGTTTATTTGGATTGTCATCGAGGTCGAGTGGTGTTTGAGCGTGAGTCGGGGAGGTTGGTTTATCAGGGCATCAGGCCGACTTTCGGGAGTTTGATGATTTCGGCGATTCAGGCCGCGCAGTTGATTGATAAGGGCTGTGAGGCGTACTTACTGACGATTGTGATGCCAGAGTCTGTTGAGGAGGTCGCTTTGGTTGATATTCGGGTTGTCCGGGATTTCCAGGATGTGTTTCAATCATTGCAGGGATTGCCGCCGTCTAGGTCTGATCCTTTCACGATTGAGTTGGAGTCTGGGACTACTCCGATATCTAAGGCACCTTACCGCATGGCTCCAGCGGAGATGGCAGAGCTGAAGAAGCAGTTGGATGATTTGCTGGGTAAGGGGTTCATCCGACCGAGTTGTTCACCGTGGGGAACACCGGTGTTGTTTGTGAAGAAGAAGGATGGTAGTTTTCGGTTATGTATCGACTACCGGGGCCTTAACCGGGTTACTGTGAAGAACAGGTATCCTCTGCCGCGAATTGATGAGTTGTTGGATCAGTTGCGGGGGGCTACTTGTTTTTCCAAGATCGATTTGGCTTCGGGATACCATCAGATTCCGATAGATGAGGCCGATGTGAGGAAGACGGCTTTCAGGACGAGGTATGGACACTATGAGTTCGTGGTGATGCCGTTTGGGTTGACGAATGCGCCAGCGGCATTCATGAGGCTGATGAACGGGGTGTTTCAGGAGTACTTGGATGAGTTCGTTATTATCTTTATCGACGATATCTTGGTGTACTCGAAGACTCCGGAGGAACATGAGGTTCATATGAGGTTGGTTCTGGAGAAGCTGCGGGAACAGAAGTTGTATGCGAAGCTCAGTAAGTGTAGTTTCTGGCAGCGGGAAATGGGTTTTCTGGGGCATGTCGTGTCTACCGAGGGAGTTTCAGTGGATCCGGCTAAGATCGAGGCTATTAGGGATTGGCCGAGACCGAGGAATGCGACGGAGATCAGGAGTTTCCTTGGATTAGATGGGTATTACCGGAGGTTCGTCAAGGGTTTTGCGAGTATGGCGCAGGCGTTGACAAAGTTGACGGGTAAGGATGTTCAGTTTGTGTGGTCTGCGGAATGTGAGGAGAGCTTCGGGAAGCTGAAGGAGATGCTGACTAGTACTCCAGTTTTGGCGTTGCCTGATGCGGGCGAGCCATATGTGGTGTATATGGATGCATCTGGTGTGGGGTTGGGGTGTGTTCTGATGCAGCAGGGGAAGGTGATTGCTTATGCTTCAAGGCAGTTGAGGAAGCATGAGTGCAATTACCCTACACATGACTTGGAGTTGGCTGCAGTGATCTTCGCCCTGAAGATCTGGCGATCTTACCTTTATGGTGGGAAGGTCCAGGTGTTCACGGACCACAAGAGCCTGAAGTATTTCTTCACTCAGCCAGAGCTGAACCTGAGGCAAAGGCGTTGGATGGAACTGGTAGCGGATTACGACCTGGAGATTGAGTACCATCCGGGGAAGGCTAATCTGGTTGCAGATGCATTGAGTCGGAAGAGGGTTGCTTCGGCTCAGGAGCGGGATTTAGAGGAGCTGGCGAGCGAGATTGGCGCGTTGAGCCTGTGTGTTATCTCGCAGGAGCCGTTGGGGTTAGAGGCAGCTAACCGAGCGGACTTGCTGAGCAGAGTTCGGGTAGCTCAGGAGAAGGATCAGGGTTTGATTGATGCTTCTCAGCAGGCGGGTTCGGAGTATCAGGTCTCCGGGAGTGGGATGATACTGGTAAACGGTCGGGTCTGTGTACCCAAGGATGAGAGTCTCAAGCAGGAGATTCTGAGTGAGGCTCATTCGAGCATGCTGTCGATTCATCCTGGAGTGACCAAGATGTACCGGGACTTGAAGAGGTACTATCACTGGGTCGGGATGAAGAGGGATGTTGCGAGTTGGGTTTCGAGGTGCAACGTGTGTCAGCTGGTGAAGGCTGAGCATCAGGTTCCGAGCGGGTTGTTGCAAAGTCTGCCTATGCCAGAGTGGAAGTGGGATATGGTGACTATGGACTTTGTGATAGGTTTGCCGATCTCGCGGACTTATGATGCGATCTGGGTGATTGTGGATCGTCTGACCAAGACAACACATTTTCTGGCCATTAAGAAGACTGATGGGGCTGCAGTGTTGGCTAGGAAGTATGTGCGGGAGATTGTGAGGTTGCATGGGGTGCCTGCGAGCATTGTGTCAGACAGAGATCCGAGATTTGCTTCGGAGTTCTGGGGAGCGTTTCAGGCTGAGATGGGCACGAAGGTGCATATGAGTACGGCATATCATCCTCAGACGGATGGGCAGTCCGAGAGGACGATTCAGACATTGGAGGACTTGCTGAGGATGTGTGTGTTAGACTACGATGGTCATTGGGCAGATCATCTGAGCTTGGTAGAGTTTGCGTACAACAACAGTTATTAGGCGAGTATTGGGATGGCTCCATATGAGGCTCTGTATGGGAGGCCATGTAGGACACCATTGTGCTGGACTCAGGTGGGGGAGAGGAGCATGTTTGGTGCAGATTTCGTTCAGGAGACGACGGAGAAGATCCGTGTCTTGAAGCTGAACATGAAGGAGGCTCAGGATCGGCAGAAGAGTTATGCCGATAAGCGGAGGAGGGAGTTGGAGTTCGTGCTGGGAGATATGGTGTATCTCAAGGCAGCCATGTTGAGAGGTCCTAACAGATCCATTGCAGAGAACAAGTTGAGTCCGAGGTTTATGGGTCCGTTCAGAGTGGTTGAGCGGGTTGGGACGGTAGCTTACAGGTTGGAGTTGCCACAGAGTATGAGGGCTTTTCACGATGTCTTTCATGTTTCGATGCTGCGGAAGTGTCTACATGAATCTGAGGAGGTGTTGGCTAGGATCCCGGAGGATCTTCAGCCCAACATGACATTAGCGGCGAGGCCTGTGAGGATTCTCGAGAGGAGAGTCAAGGTTTTGCGTCGTAAGAGGATACCATTGGTGAGAGTCGTGTGGGACTGCGATGGTGTCGAGGAGGAGACTTGGGAGCCGGAGGTGAAGATGAAGGCCAAGTTTCCGAAGTGGTTCGAGAAGCAAGCGGAGGCTTGAGTTCTTTCTTTTGCTGGTTTTGGTTTTGTAGTAGTATGTGGCTACAGTTGTTGTATTTTCGTTTTGTTGTAACGATTGTACGTTTTGGGGATTAATAAGATATGTTTTCTTATTATTGTTGGATCGTAAGATGCGAGTTCTTGTGTAGTAACCTAGTGGGGGTTACAGCGTTGTTGAGTAATTCCAGTGGGGGAATGTCATGGTGAGCCATGGAGGCATGTTGGTCGATAGATGCCTATGACGGCACGCTGCAGAGTATTGCTCTCTAGGGACGGTGGGTTCCTGTAGATATGAGGGATAGTGGATCTCTCCAGAGGATAGTGGTTTCCCTGCATGCATTCGAGGGGATAGTGGGCCTCTCTAGGGACGGTGGGTTCCTGTATACTTGAGGGATAGTGGATCTCTCCAGGGGATAGTGGATTCCCTGCATGCACTCGAGGGGTAGTGGGCCTCTGGGGACGGTGGGTCTCCTACATGTACTTTGAGGGATAGTGGGTCTCTCCAGGGAATAGTGGATTCTCTGCACACCGTAGCTCAAAGGGTGACGATCCTGCGAGTAGGTGTGGTGTATATGTGTACGAGTCATGAGTATGAGTATGAGCAATAGCGTCTGAGCAGGTTGCAAGTGGGCGACCGAATGGCCATCGGGGATCGAGGAGGATCTCAGGTGGGTTGACCGGTGGGGTCAAGTGTGTGGGTTGGATGGTAGGGTCTGGTCCAGGGTTAGTATTTGTGCTGGAACCTCGATTCGGGCAATTTCGGAGAGAAATGTAGCGTCCTGGTCGTGCATGTTCTTGTCTGATTGTTGCACGATCAGTTAGTCCTTTATGCCGGGTCTACGGTGGGTCGAACAACAATCAGACAAGAACCACTATCCCTCATATCTACAGGAACCCACCGTCCCTAGAGAGCAATACTCTGCAGCGTGCCGTCATAGGCATCTATCGACCAACATGCCTCCATGGCTCACCATGACATTCCCCCACTGGAATTACTCAACAACGCTGTAACCCCCACTAGGTTACTACACAAGAACTCGCATCTTACGATCCAACAATAATAAGAAAACATATCTTATTAATCCCCAAAACGTACAATCGTTACAACAAAACAAAAATACAACAACTGTAGCCACATACTACTACAAAACCAAAACCAGCAAAAGAAAGAACTCAAGCCTCCGCTTGCTTCTCGAACCACTTCGGAAACTTGGCCTTCATCTTCACCTCCGGCTCCCAAGTCTCCTCCTCGACACCATCGCAGCCCCACACGACTCTCACCAATGGTATCCTCTTACGACGCAAAACCTTGACTCTCCTCTCGAGAATCCTCACAGGCCTCGCCGCTAATGTCATGTTGGGCTGAAGATCCTCCGGGATCCTAGCCAACACCTCCTCAGATTCATGTAGACACTTCCGCAGCATCGAAACATGAAAGACATCGTGAAAAGCCCTCATACTCTGTGGCAACTCCAACCTGTAAGCTACCGTCCCAACCCGCTCAACCACTCTGAATGGACCCATAAACCTCGGACTCAACTTGTTCTCTGCAATGGATCTGTTAGGACCTCTCAACATGGCTGCCTTGAGATACACCATATCTCCCAGCACGAACTCCAACTCCCTCCTCCGCTTATCGGCATAACTCTTCTGCCGATCCTGAGCCTCCTTCATGTTCAGCTTCAAGACACGGATCTTCTCCGTCGTCTCCTGAACGAAATCTGCACCAAACATGCTCCTCTCCCCCACCTGAGTCCAGCACAATGGTGTCCTACATGGCCTCCCATACAGAGCCTCATACGGAGCCATCCCAATACTCGCCTGATAACTGTTGTTGTACGCAAACTCTACCAAGCTCAGATGATCTGCCCAATGACCACCGTAGTCTAACACACACATCCTCAGCAAGTCCTCCAATGTCTGAATCGTCCTCTCGGACTGCCCATCCGTCTGAGGATGATATGCCGTACTCATATGCACCTTCGTGCCCATCTCAGCCTGAAACGCTCCCTAGAACTCTGAAGCAAATCTCGGATCTCTGTCTGACACAATGCTCGCAGGCACCCCATGCAACCTCACAATCTCCCGCACATACTTCCTAGCCAACACTGCAGCCCCATCAGTCTTCTTAATGGCCAGAAAATGTGTTGTCTTGGTCAGACGATCCACAATCACCCAGATCGCATCATAAGTCCGTGAGATCGGCAAACCTATCACAAAGTCCATAGTCACCATATCCCACTTCCACTCCGGCATAGGTAGACTCTGCAACAACCTGCTCGGAACCTGATGCTCAGCCTTCACCAGCTGACACACGTTGCACCTCGAAACCCAACTTGCAACATCCCTCTTCATCCCGACCCAGTGATAGTACCTCTTCAAGTCCCGGTACATCTTGGTCGCTCCAGGATGAATCGACAGCATGCTCGAATGAGCCTCACTCAGAATCTCCTGCCTGAGACTCTCATCCTTGGGTACACAGACCCGACCGTTCACCAGTATCATCCCACTCCCGGAGACCTGATACTCCGAACCCGCCTGCTGAGAAGCATCAATCAAACCCTGATCCTTCTCCTGAGCTACCCGAACTCTGCTCAGCAAGTCCGCTCGGTTAGCTGCCTCTAACCCCAACGATAGCGATACATTGTGGTGTATCTCCGGGAAGGTTGGGTCGGGTTTCTGAGCTTAAGTGGTGACCTTAGCACGAATCTGAGTGGTTATTGGCTTATGATTCGAGGACGAATCCTTGTCAGTGGGGGAGAATTGTAACGCCCGTGATCCAAAAATAGGATTTTTTGGTAGGGTGTCGATCGACGCAACAGGTGTGTGTCGATCGACACGGGTGTTTGTTCGCGTGTTGGATTCGACCAGTGAGGTCTGTGTCGATCGACACAGAGTGTGTGTCGATCGACACGGTTTCGAAGTGATAATTGGGAGTTGGTTTTGGTCGGGTTGATCGCTCGGTTTGCGTGATTGGTTAAGGGAGAACCCTAGGGTTGGATATAAAGGCTGATCAGGATCCTGGCCATTTTGTGGGATCAGAAATCAGAAGAGAATTGTTGAGAGAGGAGTTAAGTGTTTGTGTGTGTGAGTCAGCTTCTGATCGGATCTTTGAGAGGGCAAACGGCGGGGCTTTTCGCGGCGGTTTGGGCTGATTTTTGGAGGGTAAGTTCTCCAATCTCTGCTCATGTTATAGGCGAAAACGGTTCGTCTTTCGGTTGATTATTCACCGAGTTATGGCTGTTTGAACTCGGTGGGTTTGTGCAGATTGTTGTCTGCGATCAATCGGGTTCAGAGGGAATTTCCGATCGAACCAGAAGGAGTCTGGGGGCGATCCGCATACCGACGCGTAGCTGTGTGTGTCTAGTTTCCGGAACAGTCGCCTGTTTTGGAATTGGACCAGTGGTTCGTCGTGTACGAGGGTTTTAGTAAACATCGTTCATTCGTTCTTTTCGATCCTTTGAGGTGAGTGCGTGACCATAGATTTATCAGGTGTAGGTTGAATAGGAGACGATTGATTGCTGTTATGTTGTATGTATGTGGTGTGCTATGGGTGGATATGATGCAGATGATCGGTTGGGGTCGATTGGATCGGAGCCATGAGAGGATAGGCTCGATCCTTCGAGCAGCAGGTGCCGTGTCGATCGACACACTTGGGTTGTGTCGATCGACGCAGCAGACAGTCGTGTGTCGATCGACGCCTAGAGGCTGTGTCGATCGACACAGAGACTGCTGACCGGATTGTTGTTTTGTTTGCTTGTTTTGTGTGTGCCGCTTGTTTCACCCTGGTATTGTATTCTTTCTATGCCTGATCATATAATCTGTAGATGGGATGACCGTCTCGCTGAGTATTTGTGATAATACTCACGCAACTCTTTTTGCCATGTGTTGCAGGTAAAGAGAAAGTGTGATCGTGGAATCGGGCAAGGAAAGGGAGATGATCTAGCGTCTCGGTTGTTGCATTTATGTTGAATTGCTAGGTTGCTAGCGAATTCTAGAGATTGTGGAATTTAGACTTGGTTAAGTATTGAATTTGATTTGACCTAGTTCTGGTTGATTCTAATGAATGTGGTTGGCATTTTACTGGTTTAATCGGTTGTTTTGTTTATGTGTGTTAATTGATTGGAAATTGTGAATTAATGTTTATGGGAACATTAATTCGATTCCAATGTATAAAAAAAAAAAAAAAAAAAACGGATCGGGTTGTTTCATACCCAGTATACGAAATTGAAAACGATCATATGTTGGACAAAAGAAAAAGACAACATCATTTATCGAATAATCGGAAACGCGACTATATGGATTTAAGATCTTAGAGAATTATGATAGACTTTTTTTATATACAATTGTCAACAGAAAACCAATTTCAGATGAATATTAACATTTAATAGAAGATGTGTATAAAATTCATTCCATGTTAATAAACACTGTAAAATAAAATGAATGTTCATAGATTTATAGAAGAAAATGTTACGATGAAAAACTCGTTTTATAATAGTAACCTTATGTATAAATACACCATTTTTCTTTTTAGCAAATTTATAAATTCTAAACATTTTAAAATTAAATTTTTAGCAAATTAAAATGAACTAAACCTTAAGATGGGGAGTATTAATCATATGGAAACATTAACCCTCACATACTGAATAAAACTACTATTCGATATTGTTCGACTATAGAACAAATTTGGTTCGTATGTGACTTTGCAGAAAGAAACAAAAAATTATTCGAATTAGTTTTTAGTGAAAATTACTACAACAATAAAATAAAATATTATGATCAAATATTCGTTTTATACTAATAAATTAATTTTTTAGGAAATTAAAAAGAGCTAAACCCTAAGAAGGGAAGATTTAACCCTCACACATTGAGTAAAACTACGGTGTGATACAGTTTGGCTATAGAAAAAGTTTGGTTCGTATGTAACGTTGGAGAAAGAAATAAAGTTTTAGTTCGATTTAGTTTTCAGTGAAAATTACTACAACAATCATGATATGACTATTAGAACAATAATATAATTTATCATCGAATACTCGTTTTATACTAATGACTAATATATTTTTTAATTTATAGATAAACCAATTATATTTTTAGTAAATGAAAAGGTATGAAACAATTAATTAAATCTATAGACACTTACCATAAATTTATTCAAAAAAATAATGGTTTCAATTCAAGAGTCAAAGTTTTGATCTTGTGGATTGGTAAAGTATATGGATAATGGAAAGATATAAAACCTGAAAAGAACGACAACAAAAAACACAAAAATAGTGATTACCAAAAGACATACCTCTCTACGTAATAATTTAAGTCCAAACAAACCATTCATTGTAAACCACTTAGCATGTTCATGTTTTCAGAATAGCTACATGCAAACACTTCTTACTTAAAGATAGCAGAATGTGCTTATATTTGTGTTCATAAATTACTTGAATAGCAAAGACTTATGGAAAACAAATCCACCAACCAATATTGATTATGAAACAAAGTCATTTTAAAGACATTACAGCACAAATGATTATGCAACATTGAGAGTTCTAGTTTTATACAGATTTAATGAATAGCAACATCAATTGAAGAAAGTTAATCTCAATCTTAAGCATAATTGCATAAATATACTTGAGATTTTTGTACCTCAAACTGCTTTGATAGGTAGCTCAAATTATCATACGGATATTTTTTCGATGAGTAAAAAAAGGAATGGACTTTTAATAAGCCTACTTGCCGCCTCTTGGTTTTGAAATCGGAGAGAAGAAATACAATTTTTATCTGTCAGTTTCAAGCCTCGAACAGTTGAATCGACAGAGCGTGGATGTTTCGATGGAGCCGATTGTTCCCTTCTTTCCAGATTTGGTAGATGGTAACATACTAACATGGCAAGCAAGTTTAGCTAGGCAATGGATGGATTTATTAAGTCGTGAAAACATTATTAAGTCATGTCACAGTTTGATAAAGCATTAGCAAACTAAATACCTTTGAAGCAATGCTGGATCGAAAGATTGATAAAATTTTCACCTTTCTCAGTTGCTACTACTTTCGCCCTTAATAAAAAAAATAAAAATAAGAACAACAGTTACAAACGGTAGGGGAGTGAAGAACACAAAAAGCATAGAATGTTATAAATCATGTTAGCTAAACATAAAACGGAAAGAAAGAAATCATCTCAAAAGTTAAGGCACCTTATCAAACCATATTATCAAAGCTTATCAATACATGGTTTGAGTGTTATATTACGTAACCAGCTTATCAACAGATAGATAAAGTAACATCTATCTATTGATATATCAGTTTAAAACTCAAATAAAGAATTTGTGATCAGCCGATTTATAAAATTCATCCAATTTGTCTCAATCATGTTTTGGAATTCGATGTTTAAGATTCGAATCTTCTTAAACAAAAGGGAAAAAAAATCTAAGAAAAACGTAAACAGTATTCTAAAACCTATAAGATTACGAAATCTGCCAAACAAACAAAAAACACAACGAATCAATTGTATATTATTAATACCTATATAAGGTCTAACCTTATTGAAGAATCGAACCTGCCTTGAAAACACCTAAGAAAACTAAACCATGATTAAGTTTCAAACCAATATCGAAAGCACAAAACAAAAAAAAACCTCCAGGACACGTATAATATCCATTTTAGTGGACAAAACAAAAGCTAGTACTAAAAGATATGAAACGAATTAGTAGACAAAACATCGAAACGTTGATGTTGAAGTATAAACCTTCATACCCGCATAAGAAAAAAACTTTTGACAATCCAAATTCGATGTTAAGTCCTTCCAGAAATTTGAAACTAAACAATATACAGAAATCATACCTTGTTAAAGTCGATTTAAACTACGAAATCTGGAAAAATAAAAACCAAAATCAGACCTACCATCGAGAAAAACAAAAAAGAATGATGTAAAAGTGATTTAGAGATCATACCTTGTTAAGGTCAATTTAAACTACGAAATCTGGAAAACATAAAAACTAAAATCAGACCAACCATGAGCACGATGCTTATGATCAAAGTGATTTAGAAAAGTTCATGCTTATGAGCACGATGATCAAAGTCACATGATATAAGAACATTAATCAATGTGAATATGCAAGAAGAAAATCCTATATATAAAAGGAGAAACATATATAAAGCAAACTTAATAAGAACGATTGATTTCTCTACATGTGAAAGAGAAATAGAACAATTGATTGAGTTTACTGTTTACAAAAACATAAGAAGGGTATATATAAGCATGGATGAGATCGTATACTTGAGTTAGGGTTTAGAAATCATCTACATCTATACAAACAAAATCTAAAACAATCGAAAGAATATATCCATTAGTTAAAGTACTTTTCAAAAAAATATAAAACAATGAGTATATATATATATATATGCATAATCGAACATATTTTCGACTAAATATAATAATATCGTCAAATCATAAGTGGATGAATCTGCACAAAAACAACAACAACAACAACAACAAACAATTAGTTAAAGCGAAGAAAAGTAAAAAACACGTAAAAAAATATAGAAACTTACGGAAGTGACTTGGAAACCGTATCATTCAGTCCAAGTTTTGTAATTTTTGTGAATATTTATTAGTATGATCCAAACGCTTTATCTCCGACATTAAACCCTCAAATGAGGGTCGCCAAAGAAGAGAAGATGTTAAAGAAAAACATATGATACACAAAGTACCATTGTTTTGAAAGCATAGAGGTATGAGATTTAGGGTTTTGTGGTTTTACGTAGAGAAAACTATATGATGCCGCCGATTTTTAATGCTAGAAGTCAAAATCTAAAGTAAGATTATATTTATAGGTGTTATATGGTTAGTGGCTAGGGTTTTTATGTGATGGGTATGAAAAATTATGGGCCTAATCTATACTTATTCTCAGTGGATTGACAATAATTATTTTTATCGAACATAATATTTTGATTTTTAAATATCGATGGCATGGAGTGTAATTACATTGATTCATTAAGCGTAATATCGGTAAATCAACTCTTAAACTCGCCGTAGAGCCACCACATAGGAAAAATGACTTCTCATTTATAAGTACGATTCATTAAGGATAATATCGGTAAGTCAATTCTTAAACTCACCGTAGAGCCGCCACATAGGAAAAGTGACTTCTCATTTATAAGTATAGATTTCCATAGAAATATTTCCGATACTTTACTACCTTCAATTCTAATTACTATGGAAATATATTAAAATACATTCGAAGATAGTAAAGTCTCAAAAATATTTCTATTGAATTGTATTAAAATAAATGGTATATTTTGTGGAGATACTCTTAACGATTTTCCTAGTTTTCTAATTATAAATAATGGTACTAAAATTTTGGATGTTGTTAACGTCAATCAATTAATCAAGAATGGTAATTCTTATTTAATTGGAATATTTCCAAAATATTGTTCTTGTGTAGATTTTATAGAAATTTTTCATATTTTTAAATTTGGAGTTGATGATACATAAATTTCGTACCATAATAAGTCCATTATTAATTAGATATCGAAAATGTTAATCTTTTTTTTTTTGAAAACTTTCAATATTCCCAATTATCAAAGGTTTTCATATTTGAAAATTAGAATTTATGATACATAAATTTCAGAGTCGTCAAATTCCGCACTTTTAAATTTGTAGTTGCTCATAGATTTTATTTCTGAGATATTCTTTAATTTTGGATAGGCAAATTTGTGGAGATAACGATTTCCATAATCTTTTAAACGTCATATTAATCTTGTGTAAATTTTACTAAAGATTGTCATACTTTTAATTTTGGAGTTGATGATACATAAATTTACATTTAGATCGAAACGAAGTGTAATCGATTTATTTAATTGATCTTTTGGTTGAACATATTTTTTTGGAAATAAAGTAAGATCCATTAAAATAAAAAAAGAAATTATTTTTAAAAGTAACAATAACTAAAATCTCTAATCAAATAATCGAAAGAAAGGATGTAAAAATAATCTTCTATTCCGTGAGATTATTTTTTGATAATCACTTCTTAACTTCATCAATTGATCCATCATTCTCATCCTCTTTTTGAGCTTGGACTAATTTTAATAATTGAGTTTGGACTATTTTAATTAGGGATTAATGGGCTAAATTAGAGAGAATGCCATGTCATATTTTAATGGATGCCATGTCACATTAAAATTGGGAGAATGATTTTGGTGAAGACACCTAAGCTTTTTTGGAAAACTCACTCTTCAATTAATATATAAGGAATATGAGAGAAATTAAAAACAACAAATATCAAATGTATATCTCCCATGTAGATAAATATATCTTGCAAATTTTAATGTGCATGGTACTTGGATTGAATGTAAGCATTTTTAATGTAAATCGAATACGTTTGAGATTATGAGTTTTTTCAAACTTATTTGAGCTTGCCACATCCAAAAAAATATCGCGTTAATATGTAAAATTTCTTAAATATAAAATCAAATAAATAATAAAAAATAGAAATGGTGATTTTTGAAACTCAAGCATTAATGTTTGATTTGTAAAGTTGTACGTTTATAACAGTGATTAAAGTAATATGGATACAATTAAAAGATATAGACTTATTTTTTTATGATCAATCACATATGGTATTCAAATGGACATAAATACAGTTTTAATAAAGTAACTGACATCAATAAGTGATTAATCGTAAAAAATTATGTTATATAAATATTAAAATGTTATATTTTAGTGGATTAAAAATAGTAACATATGTATTTGTGAATACATATTAAAAATTATTGTAAATATATAGAGATTTTCAACTAGACATATATAATTAATGTAATTTTTTATTGGTTAATATAAATTATTTGTCCCTTTAAATCTTCATTGAGTGACACATAAGATTTTTTTACTTTAACATCTTCTCAATTAATATATAAAGGATTGTTGGTTTGGTTCCGGCTTGTATAAGAGTTTTAGTCAAGTATTTTTCACCGAATCTTTAGCAAAAGTATACAAACCTTTCGAGAAACGGTTGTTTCATTCTTCTTGAATTTGCAATTGATAGATTTATTTTCTGACTATCATGTGTGTAGATTAAATTTCCATGTTAATATTAGTTTTGTAATTTTAGATCTGATAAAAATCAACATTAACTAAGGAAAAAAAAAAGAGAAAAGTTAACGTTGACTTTTTAATTCAATTTTATAGATTAACTCCCCAATTTTTAGTTCGCAAATTAATTACTAAAATTTGTGTTCACTTCGCAAAATTGGAACTCTCAACTTTTCCTACAATGAAAGGAACTAGGGGTGGGCATTCGGTTTTTCGGTTCGGTTCGGTTCGGTTTTTTCGGTTTTTCGGTTTTTCGGTTTTTCGGTTTTTCGTAAAATGAGTCCATATGAAACCGAAATTGTTTCGGTTTGGTTTTGGTTTGGTTTCGGTTCGGTTTCGGTTCGGTTTATAGAGATCCATATATCGTATATACACTAAAATTCATAATATTTTTCGGTTTTTTTGGTTTCGGTTCGGTTTTTTGGGTTTCGGTTCGGTTTTTCGGTTGTCGATAAAATGAGTCCATTTAAAACCAAAATTGTTTCGGTTCGGTTTCGGTTTTGGTTTTTTCGGTTCGGTTCAATTCGGTTTTTCGGTTTTAGGTATTTTTGCCCACCCCTAAAAGGAACTATACGTACGTAGGGTTATAACTTATATCTGATGCTGCTATGCTTAAATAGCTAAGGTAAAATGAGAAGAACCTGAATATTTAACATAATATATTGATATACCCTATATTTTACCACTTTTACTATCTATTTTACTATAGTTTTTACATATATTAATAAAGCTTTTCGACCAAAAGAGGTAGTTTTCTCGTATTTGTAGATTTTAAGGTCTTAACAGGTTTTATTATCAAAAAGATGTAAAATGGAGCAAAAAGAGTATTATCTATGATGCAGCTACTCATTCAATTCAAAGGAACCGAGCCAAGTCATTTTGTCTTGAAGATAATGCATATTCTCAAACTGGACAGAACGTATACGCCAGAAATTCGCTGATGAACGGAGAACCAAATCAACTTGGAATTGAACAAAACTTTTAATGGAGATAGCCCTTTGAGTTAGCTTTTCAATGAAGTTAGAATCACATCATTTCGAGCTGTACTTTAGAAGATACACTGGAAACACTGAGGACATGTCAAACTACCTGAACTAAAGTGAGTGCACAAGGAAGCCAAGCATCGGGCCGCCCATAGGCCGATGATCCAGACTTTTGCCGACCTTCTAGAAGCGCCATAGAAGCCTCAAATACCGGTCACGTAACCCGACCGGTACTGTGACCGGTATTGCCTCAGTTTCGACCAAAAAGACGTTTTTGTCTGAAGAAGACTTAGCCGACTTAAGCCTCCTTAAACCCCTATATATATTTGTTTTTAGTCTCTCTAGGAACTTAAGCAGCTGGCCATAATAGCCTATATCAATACCTAAACATGTATTTCGTTTTTCTCATGTTCTTAATGCATATTTGATTCTAAAAGCCTTTAAGGATAGATTGACTTTGCTCTATTGCGAAGAGATGAGATCTAACTCCTTACGCTTTGTAGATCAACGATTTATCTTTATGTTTGTGTGCTTTACTCTTGCTGCTACGTGTTGCAAAACATGTTAAAGTACTAGCTTTGATTTGATTTCTATGCACTTTCTTAATTCTATGTCTTTACATACTTAATCGTTTAAAGTTTTATACTAGAATTGATTCTTCATCTTTATTTATACTCAAAGCACGAACTGGCTTAGCTACCCAAGGGTTGATCTTAGGTTGATATACTCTCCAAAAGTTTGTTATATCTCCGGACCTAGTATTCGATGAGCTAGGCATCTTAACAATTCGATAGGTTAGTTAAGGAGTCTAGTGAACAATTAATCTTGATCATAAAGCATGTTTTCACCTTGTAATAACCTGCGATAGTTGAGTCTATTAGGGTAGAAAACGTAGAAGGTTAGTTACGTCATGACAGTGGGATGCCTTACATTAGTGATATGAGTTCTAGAACAACTAGTATTAAAATCCTAAATCGATTTTTTATGTTTGCATATGTTTTGTGAATTACTTGATTTCTCATCTTAATTGATCTATCTATCCCTTTATTTTATTGTTTTGTTATTTGCTTACATAAAAACCCCAAAAACCAAATAATATATTTACTTAGCTTAATCTGAATTATATAAGTTTGTAGTGCATTCATCACTTAGTCCTCAGTGGATCGACCCCTAAGTACTACAATTGTCTTTACTGTGCACTTGCAGTTTCCTAGGGTTATAAATTTAAAACTCGTATTGCATCATTAAAACCCTACACATCATATATTGCCATAGAGATAATCTTACTTTTGGTTGTGCACCACCTTTCTTAATGACATGGGCATCGTTAGGTGCTTCTTCCTTGCCAAGTACTTCTGTTACTACACCCATTATATTCTTTGTAACAAGTTCCTAGAAACAATACGAACATGTATATTAACTGAGAGCTGGAATAAATGAATACATATATAACTGCAATAAATAGCAATTTAACCACACATATGTGTATATATGTTAAGCGTTGTTGATTAACTTACTTCTGATGGTGATTTATCTGGTTGGAAAGATGGTGCAACATCTTTCTCGATCACAGGGGGGTTGGTAGTTGTCTTCTGAAGATCAGCATCAAGAATATCCTTCGCCATATGTGCCTGTGTGAAAGACGCATATAGGTAGAAAATATTGAACTATATTAACTAACGTACTGTGCATATAGTTTGTTATATTAGTTGACCATATGTATATATGTAGTAATGGTTGTGGAAATACTTACTCCTGATCATGAAGTAGTTGGTTGGATAGATGATGGAAGACGTTTCTCGGACTCATGGAGATCGTAAGTTGCCTTCTCGAGAGAAGCGGAAGTAGTACCCTTGGCCCTATGTGTCTTAAAAAAAACAAAGATAGTATAATAGAAAAGTAATGTATAAACACTTAGAAATAGTTAAGTAAAATGATTAAGGGTGGGATTACCATTGTTGTGGACTGATTTGAAGACTTTTTAGTCATAGCTAAAATGTCTTTAGCAACTGAGCCAACTTCAGTCTCAGCATTGACCGCAGATTGTTGAGACTTCAATACAACAATTTGCTCGGACAGGACAATTAGCTTCTCAGACATATCTCTTAAGTCATTTTTAATAGCCCCATCTTGATTTTGCAGTAAACAAGTGAATTTGGCGTCAAACTCTTTAGGTTCTCCAGCAATTTGTTATAGTAAACAACTGCAATATGGTAAATCATTGTAACTAATTTAAATATATGTAGCTAACATCTAAAAAAACACAAGAGAAGATACCTGCTGAGTTGTCAATAAGTTTTTGCACGTCGGCCATAGTAAGAGGAGTGATATTCTCTGATGTTTGTCCCTTGTCATTTTTCTAAGTTCTTTCTCTTTGCTTTTCTCTTTCTGCCAGGGCTTACATCTGCTGCATCACACTTGTTTTTACCCTTCTTTGCATTGGCATTATCCTTTTCCTCGAGAGGCAAAGCTGTTGCATCAAATCCGCCAGACCAAGAAGCTTTTGTGAATATATGATTTTGGTTGAGAAGATCTATTATATGCAAAACTTTGGCATCATCCTTCTCGTTATGCCATTTAAAATCTTCTCCTTCGAGACCTTCCGCAGGTAAAGTATATGCAACGTTTACCTGAAACAAAAACACATTCGACTGAATTAAATAGTTAACTATTTTTAACACGTAGTCAACTAATACTAGACCGCAATTGGCTATGAAGAATAGTTGATCTTTATCTAGTTAACTATTGAAATACCATAATCGGAAAAGAAAAGAAAAAATTTACCGGTTTTTCTTCATCTAGCTCTTTAGCCAATCTTATAACGATGCTTAGTGGTTTCTTTGTTTCTTCATCATCTGATTCATCTTCAGAATCGATCATTTTCGTTTATTTAGTGTTGTTCTCAGTTGCTGATAAGAGGTTATCTTAGGGTATACAAGTCAATGCAACAAGCTGCAAACCATGAATGAAACCTCGAATTGCCATCGATTTCTGACACATATCAGCAACTTCTATGGCCTTTATACTCTTCATTGTGAATGCGAAACATTCTCTTCCCCATGGGTGCTGTAGAAACACATCGAAGTCCCGAATCATCTTAACATGAGAGTCAATAATCTTACCTGAAAAAAGAACAAATAGCTAACTACACTTACTTGCATCAACTGGTAAAATTACGACATAGTTAACTACAAAAAGGCAGAAACGCTTACCATCAGCATTTGTAGGTAACAGGATAATGTCGACTAGTAATAAACACGAAAGCTGGAGTCTTTTCATTGAAACCGTCTTTGAGTAATTTCCCAAACTGAGATTTGAAGAGGATTTCCTTCTATGCAGATTTTTGTCTCAAAACTTCATTATAGCGCGGTGGTATTTGATAAAGCAGTAGACATGGACTTTGTTCTTGGCGGGCTCACAACCATAACGAAAAACTCTCTTAGGTAATTTAGGATTTTTCATCTTCTTAATATGTGTAAGATACAAAGAAATTGGAGAGAATTTTGTATGAAGAAATGAGAAACAGAAATCGAATGATTTGAAGAAAGAAGAAGAACGATGAAAATTGAAATCGCAGGCTTTGGAGGAAGAAGAAGAACGGCGTTGTTTCTGAAGAGGAAGAGGGCGAAATTAGGGTAAAAGGTATTATCAGTTTTTGTTTTGTTTTGTCTTTTACTTTTTTATGTAAAAGTAAAAAAATAAATAAAAAAACATGGGTCAATAGAATAAGGCTAATTTTAGAATTTCAAGGATACCCATTGTTAGACACTTAATTAGTAATTAGGTTATGTTAAATAATCAATTATATCTACCAAACATAATATACATGCTATTACTCTAGAATTATTGGTGTTATAATATTGTAAAGTACACTATTTCATCTAACTAAAAACATCATTTGTGGAAATCTCCTTATCCTAGTGGTTGATTAAGGGTTCATTGATACTTATACACCAAAATGTGTGAGATTCGAATCCCATAAGATACGATTTATTATTATATATATTAATATAGACAAATTTGCATAAGATATTCAGCGTGGTGGTAATGTACAATCATTTGGCATGGATCAAAGCGGTAGACTTGTCTGTTGTGAAATCATCGATATAACAATTTTCATAATTTATAATAGAATAATAATAAAAATGGAGTGTTAAAAAAAATCATTTTGATTTATGAAATTACTATATTTAAAAAATTTAACAAAACTTTATATAACATCAGTTTAACATAAAATAAAAATATATTTCAGAAATATAAAATTCACATCAACACATAATTACATATCATAATTTATGAGAAAATAAATATATTATTCTCACACCACAAACATTTGAAACAAGAGAAAAAACAAATTAAGTTATTCTTAAAATAAACTCTGTTTGACAATAAAAAAACAAAAATTAGTTGGGAAATTTAATCAATAATGTGTCTTATAAACTGAAAATTGGTAAAAAAAAAGTGAAATCATAATTTTGTTTAAGTAAAAGATCAAACGTTAAATTCTTTTAACTCTCACAAAATTATTTCATTTTTTGTCAAGAATCAAAATTATAATTTTTAGTTAGATGAAAAAAAATTTGGTTGCTTTATAGATCACATTTCTTTTATTACTTAAGACGTTTTTTTGCATATTTTCCTAACTAAAATAATTATAATCTATATAATTTGTTTTATTGCCAAACGCATCAATATCATTGTTGATACATTTTTCTGTATTAAGTGAAAAACAGAAAGAAAGAAAAAAGAGCAGAAGTCCCCGAAAACATGCACGAGGAAGCTCTGAATCCCCAGAGATAAACGCGTCTCACATTAGACGAAACGAAACCAATTAAATGGAAACCCTAATCTAATCTGTTTCATCGTTTCATTGATTGCTTGTTAATCAAGCAGAGAATCTCCCGAGATCTGTGTGTTTTCCCTCTCTGATGTGCTTCTTCTTCTTCATGGAGAACGATTAACGAAAAGGGAGATTACAAACGAAGAGCTCTCTGAGAGAGAAGTGTCGCACATTGATGAATCAAGCACGTCGTTGGCAGAGGATTTTGATCCTCTCGCTGCTATTGTTATCCGTCTTCGCTCCGATTGTTTTCGTTTCGAATCGCCTCAAGAGCATCACTTCCGTTGGTGAGCTTCTTCTCGCTCATCTTGTTCGGTTTCTTCGAATTCGCTGTCTATTTTTGTCTCGCGGATGTTAGATTGATGGATATGGCCATATAGTATAGTGTAGAGTTGCTCGATTGCGTTTATTGAATCTCTGGAATCACTATCGGGAGATATCTGTGTTTGATGTGGTCTCAGCTTTTGGATTACGCATCTGAAAGTTGCTTTTGATTTTGTTTACTGGCAGATAGAGGAGAATTCATCGAAGAGTTATCCGCCATTGTACGTATTATCCTGTGCTTTATTCCCTGCTTTCTTCTCTTCTAAACCATTTCCAGGAACTCTTCAGTATTTGTGTTTGATTGTGCCATGATTTCAGATCGTAACTTTGCTTTATTATCCAGTTTTTTGTTTGATTTTCTCGAGAAATGAATAACTGAGATGCTACCTCTATTCTGCAGGGATTTAAGACGAATGATGACCCTAGACTTACCGCTACTGAACAGGTTCTGTTCACTGTCACTCATCTCCTTAACTAAATCTTGTTTGAGAGCATTCATTTTGTTGAAATTGGGTTGCTTTGTACTTTAGGACAGTGAAGGCTTCAAGGAGCTTAAACGAATTCTACATGATCAGGAGGAGTTTAATCCTGTGGTTTGGTCCAGTTCCTCTAATAAAAGTCGTGATGCTTCGCAGTCTAATGAGGGAGACAAACAAAAATATCTCTCAGAAATTGGTGGGGGTCATATATTTCTGATCTTGTCTTATTTTGTTTTGTTGTCATTATTGTGGAAGCTTTATTATCTGTAGATACCCTGGGTTTCAGGAAAGAATGACACAACTAAGGAGGAACAAGCAGTAGTTTCACAGCAAACGACAGTAAGCTCTGATGCAGATGTGCGCATATTTTAATTCAGTCGTTTTGAAGATAAAACGAAATTGTGGAGTGATTAGGTTTTCAAGCAATTCACAATGATTATCCTAGGATCTTAAAATCAAATCACAGGACACTTTCGTCCATGGCCCTGCAAAACACTTGTGAATAGGAAACCCAAATTAGACTATGCATCAAGATAGTCAGATCATATGCTTTAATTTTGAACTCTTTTATTTTCTTTTTCTTTTCTCTCAGGAGAAAATTCCTGCCAGATATATTCAACTTAATCATAGAACTGAAGTCCAACCCCCTCTTCTTAAGAATGAAAAGAATACAAGGGTCCAGCCTGAAAGGGCAACAGATGAGAGGGTAAAAGAAATCAGAGACAAAATAATCCAAGCAAAAGCCTATCTGAATTTGGCCCTACCTGGGAATAACTCCCAAATAGTGAAGGAGTTGAGAGTTCGAACAAAAGAGCTGGAACGGGCTGTCGGTGATGTCACCAAAGATAAATATTTGTCAAAGAGGTAAGCACAGCTGATTGAGTCAAAAGGATTCCTGTTCCATCCAGTAGATTGCTTTGGCATCTAATTAGTTTCTAGTGTTTCCACGGTAAAATAAACAAACAGGCTGATCTTGTTTCACCGGGGAGGGAAAATTTTAAACATAAAACCTGTGCTTTTTTTTTTTGAAGAGTCATACAAGAATGTTTTGTTTCTTTTAGCTCTCCTCAAAGATTGAAGGCCATGGAAATTGCTTTATACAAGGTCAGTCGTGTCTTTCACAACTGCCCTGCCATTGCTACCAAACTCCATGCCATGACTTATAAAGCTGAAGAACAAGCTCGGGCTCAGAAGAAGCAAGCATCAAATTTAATGCAGCTTGCAGCTAGGACTACCCCAAAAGGTCTTCATTGTCTCTCAATGAGGTTGACAACAGAATACTTTACCCTGGACCATGAAAAAAGGCAGCTTTTTAACCAAGGTTATAATAATCCTGATCTCTACCATTACGTCGTCTTCTCTGACAATGTTCTAGCCTGTGCGGTTGTTGTCAACTCTACAATCTCCTCTTCAAAGGTAGATGCTTCACTTTTGTTCTCAATCCTTCAACATGTCCTGGTTCAGTTCCTTTATACTTGTGATTTGATATCTATATCTAGACAAATGCTTTAGGCTTCTACCGTAGTTGACACCATCGCAAGTTGTTCGGTTATACCATAGGATTTTGTTCGGTTTGAAACTAGGAAAAGGAATTTACATTTTGTGTGCTCTTTGTTCGTTGAGCAACTTTGTTTTTCTGATTAATGTTGAGAAACCTTCGGTTGTTCTATGTTTTCGTGATTCAAAATCTCTGACCCATATTGTGACTCATTTATCACTGTTAATCAATTTTCGTGCAGCGTACACTATTTCATATCGTTTTCTTGAGCCACTTGTTAATGCAAGATCTGTCTTCTGATCCAAACTTTGGGTTTGGTTTATGCATGAAAGAGAATATTTCCAAATTTCTGCTGTAGCCACACGTAATTTACCGTTTTATATTGCTGCTTGCAGGAACCGGAAACAATAGTATTTCATGTGGTGACGGATTCACTCAGTTATCCAGCAATCTCAATGTGGTTTACATTAAACCCGGCTGGCAGAGCTACAATCCAAATCCTAAACATTGATGATATGAATGTCCTGCCTTTAGACCATGCTCAATTGCTGATGAAGCAAAATTCAAGTGACCCGCGTATCATGTCAGCGCTTAACCATGCACGCTTCTATCTCCCAGATATTTTTCCAGATCTGAACAAGATCGTACTCTTTGACCATGATGTAGTAGTTCAAAAAGATCTAAGTAGACTGTGGAGCCTTGACATGAATGGAAGAGTTGTTGGAGCTGTAGAGACTTGTCTCGAAGGTGAACCTTCATTTTGTTCGATGGACACATTCATTAATTTCTCAGATGCATGGGTTGCTCAGAAATTTGATCCTAAGGCTTGCACTTGGGCATTCGGGATGAATCTTTTCGATCTCAAAGAATGGAGAAGACAGGATTTGACATCTGTATACCTGAAATACTACGACCTGGTACAACATTTCATTCCCTTTTAGTCCTCTCTGCATCAAGTTTCACAATTCACACTGTTTCCGTAGAAGAACAATGGTTATTATGTCCATCAATGGAACATCTTAGATATATGCGTGGGTTGTGAAATTTTTTTGGTTGCAGGGAGTAGAAAGACATCTGTGGAAAGCAGGGAGCTTGCCGATAGGTTGGTTGACTTTCTTTGGGCAAATGTTACCTTTGGACAAGAGATGGAACATGGTTGGGTTAGGTCACGAATCAGGAGTCAGAGCAAGCGACATCGAACAAGCAGCAGTTATACACTACGACGGTATCATGAAACCGTGGCTAGACATCGGTATAGACAAATACAAGCGGTACTGGAACATACATGTACCTTACCATCATCCATACATACAACGGTGCAACATTCACGATTGATTTCGGAACAACAAGTTCCCACAAAGCTTAGGTTCAATTCGATTCTTTTCTTCTTTTGTCAATGTTATAATTAGCTTCATTCTTTTACGATGTCTCTTTTGTAAAGAAAATATTTTCTTCTTTTTGATACAACAATACAACACACCAAAATTTATCAGAGCTTAATATCAGATTTAGTTTAATAGCAACAGAGTATTTTGTTTGTTATGTGCAAATCTTGGATGCAGTTTCTTATTATTATAATCCACACCAGTAGAGAAGGAGAAAGAAAAAGAAAAAGATTGTGTTGGAGGGAAAGAGATGAAATGTGACACGTGGATGGAGCCTATTGGTCAAATGTAGATAGAATCATATCCAAGTTAGATGGCTTGTGTTGGTTCCTAGAGATTTTTTTTTCCACCACTAATTTAGTCGCTACGTTGGATCCAAAAGCCAACACAAGCAAAGAAATTTGAACTCTATCAAAGAAAAGAAAAGAGAAGTTCAATTGCTTTGTAGTTGGGAGAAGCAAAAAGCAAAAGAGAGAAATGGCTAGCTTCACTGCCTCCGCTTCCACCGTCTCCGTCGCTGGTCCTACACTCCTTCTCAAGCCAACCGTCGCCGTCTCCGCTCCTGTTCTTGGTAAAGGCCTTCCCTTTTCTTTCTTAGATCTCATCTTATGCTACAAACTCATTCCGATTATGTGCAAAGTCAAGATCTTTTAAAACCCAAAAAAAAAAAAAAAGAAGATCTTTGGTTGCTTTATATTCTAATGAGTTATTTGAGATCATATATAGACAGAAGCTTAGTTTGGCGATGAATCAACAATAAGAGTTGATCTAAAGGTTCGATTGTGGTCATAGCAAATCAAAAGAGTATTTTAGAATATTGCTGATTGAGTGTTGTTGTGTTACTTTAAAGTGTATATATAACAGAGCTTAGTTTGGTGGAGAATCAGCAACAACAAATTTTGCTTGACTGGATTTGGAATTTTAGAGTTGTAAATTTGATTATTGTTGCTCAGGTTTGCCTCCACTGGGAAAGAGGAAGGGAGGAGTGAGATGCTCAATGGAAGCAAAGCAAGGAAACAGCTCAGCCGTGGTGGCTGGAGTTTCTGCGGCTGCAACCACAGCTTTTACCGCGGTGATGAGTAACCCGGCCATGGCGTTGGTGGACGAGAGGATGTCGACGGAAGGAACAGGATTACCCTTTGGTCTGAGCAACAATCTCTTGGGTTGGATTCTGTTCGGAGTGTTTGGTTTGATCTGGACATTCTACTTTGTCTACACTGGTTCTCTGGAAGAGGATGAAGAATCTGGTCTTTCACTCTGAATAATCAAATATGTATGTCCTTTTAGCTTCAGTGTTCCAACTGTCTCTCTCCGTTTCCATTTTCATGTGAGGACATGAATCAAAATTGTTCATCTGGTTTCTTGTAATTTTAAGTAAAGACCAAATATTTTCCCGTGTACATCTTCTTTCAATGTTTCTCTCTCTCTCTCGTAGATGATGATGGTTAAAGATCATCATACACTCCCAAACCAAAAGATGAATTACAGAGCCAAAAATGTAAACTTAATGCATGATTAAGTTCAATAGTACTACTAATACACGAATTCATAGGAAGATTGAAGAAGATTAAATTTTAAAAAACCTCATTTATTTGATCATTAGATAAATATATTTGGTAGTCATAGCCATCTTCACTGCATGTAGATATTGAATATTACAGACCGAAGTCACTTGCTGCCATGGAGATTATCAAAGTAACCTTTAGGGTCACTCTCAAAGTTATCTCTTGAAATGTAAGAAGATCCGTTGCTCCCTGGAGCCACCATGTAGCCTCCTCCACCACCACCACCACCGATTTTCCCTCCTCCTCCTCCTCCGCCGCCGCCACCTTTACCTCCTCCACCCCCACCGCTCCTTCCTCCACCACCACCACCACCACCGCCCTTTCCTCCAACTCCACCACCGCCACCGCCTTTTCCTCCACCTCCACCACCGCTACCGCCTTTTCCTCCCATTTTATAATTCTTAGTTAGACTCTTAAGAGATTTGTAATTTAGATTTGTGAATTGTGTGAATGAGAAATGAAAGTGAAAAGTAAGGGGGTATTTATAATAGGGTAAAATTTCAAAATGGATGGTCAAAACTAGTCTTTACCAATTAATACGATTTATTATAGTCGTTGCATTGTAAATTGATAGACGCAACCCAATGGCAATCACTTCGTAAACGTAAGTAGCATCTACTAGTAAAGGAAAAAGAGTCAGCCTCGGAAGACCAACAATAATAATACCCCTGAATTTAAGTGCATATTACTCGTCTTGTGTTTGTGTATTACTATGACTAGTGTGTTAGGCCAAAAGGCTCGGATATGAGATTTTCGGGGTCAAATACGAAAAAACAATTAATAATTAATTTAAATATTTTTTCAAAAAATCTGATTTTTTAAAATAGAAATATATGTATGTTTACTTATTTGAATAAAATTATGTAAAAACATACTCAAAAGTTTTACCCTTTTACCATATAATCTCATAAAATAATAGATTTTGCAAAAATATTTTTTACTATCTCACTTAATCTTCATTTTTTTCATTACATAAAAAATATTTTAAATAAATTAATACATAAATTATTTTTTTTTTAAAGTGGAGCCCCTACAAGTTGGGGGCCCATTCAAATGTTTCAAAAACATCCCCCCTCAAATATGGCTCTGGTTAGGCCTGTGCCTCGCACGGGTCGAGGAGTAAAAGATTATATAGTATGTTATATAAAATATAATTTACACCTGTAATATATGTATTCTATATAACTGTCTCTTTTAAGGTTAGGACTCTCTATTTCGGTCAGAGATTTTGCTTCTCTATAGATAATATCTAAAAGTGGTCTTATCCTTTGTGTGTGGTGGAAAATTCTGGGTTAGTTCATCGCATAAAGGTTTTTCAAGGTAACTTTGGTTTCAACTTTGGACATTAAATGGCTTTGGTAGTCTGTTTAGGGGATTTCTGGGCTGGATTCTAGCTCAAATTGATGTTAGCAGTTAGCGAGTGGTGTGAGGTTATGAAGAATGTCTGCGAGTATAGACCGAATCCTGATGGCGATGAAAATCAACGATTTGGATGACGACCTTCTCGACGACCTCGAGTATTGCTCTATAGAGGAAAATCGCCTCAGTTTAATAGGGAGGGTTCTACATCCGGCTCGACAAAGTATCCCAGATCTGGTAAGGGACATGCCTCGTAAGTGGCAATTGTATGATAAAGTGGGAGGTGTGGCTTTATCTTCTGAGCGTTTCCAATTCATTTTCAAAGAGGAGGAAGACCTAGAAGAAATTCTTAACAGAGGGGTTCACACCTACAATCAGTGGTCTCTCGTCATTGATAAGTGGATGTAGAATCCTTCGGCAGATTATCTGCAGTATCTACCCGTATGGGTTCAGACGAGGAACATTCCCATCAACCATAGAACTATCAAATCTATCAAGGATTTGGGTGGTTTTGCTGGTCAGGTTATAGAAGTGGCGTTTGATCCTATCAAAACTCCATGCAGGGAGTATGTGAGAGTGCGGGGTGAAGCTGAATGTATCAAATCCGGTTAGGAGAACAAAGGTGGTTAATCTCCCTAAAGGAGGGCACACTGTAGTGCACTATGACTTTGAGAGGTTGCAGAAAAGATGCTACTCTTGTCATAGATTGACTCATGAGAAGGAGTAGTGTCCTCTCTTCTGAAATAAAGAAGCGGGGTAGCCTGCTACTGGTCTTTCTTTGGCTTCAGGAATGGTAGAGCCTATTCTTAAAAAAGGTAATCCTTTGTATGGTATTCTGAAGGAAGAAGAGGTAGGGAGTAATCCGATTTCAAGCAGTCCTAAAATTGCAACGGAACTCCTTGAAGGTATGATACTTTATCTTCTGGTAGGTTATGGGGTTGACATGATCATAAAAGAGGCAAGTGTAAGAAGCTCCATTGATCAGGTGATGAATTGCCCCAATGGCTAAATGTCTATGCTTAGCTTGGAACCTAGTCCAATCATTTCAATAGATTTGGACAAAGGAAAAGGAATTGTGTTTGGATATGAAAAGAAGTTTGAAGGCAAAAGACTGGAGAGTAAGGAGGTTAGTTCTGGGAAACTTCTCAAGGGGCCTCTGAGCTTAGGTATTGCTAATTCTGTCCAGCCTTTGACGGATGGAGTTCAATCTGATGGATGTCTCTCTTCTCTAAACATGGTGAATTCTTCTTATTATGATGTTCCAACGGCTTATAGGGTTGGCTTCTCTGAAGCTAGTTCTTCCGGGAAATCAAAAAGGAAGAATAAAACTCGTAAGAGACATTATATCAGTATGAGAAGGCTAAAAGGTGAGGTAGAGGAGAATAATGCCCTGACTATGGAACTAAAGAAAGGAGAAAGAATTGGGAAAGTAGAGAAGAGGAAAGCAGAGGAGGAGATTTGTGGTTCAGTTCATCAGACTCAGCGCCAAAAAACTTTGGTAGTCCCAGTTGAGGGACTGTCCAGCCCCCAATGAGCTTTATGAGTTGGAATTACCAAGGCTTGGGACGGTTTCAATGGTTGGGTTATGATAAGGTGTTCACTGTAGATACTAGAGGTAAGAGTGGAGGATTATCGTTTATTTTGGAAAAGTAATATGGATGTGGATGTGCTTTTCTATTACAAGAATCTGTTGGATTTGAGTATTAGATATGCAGATGTTACCTTTTTGTCTCTTGTATATATGGTGATCCTTCTTATGTTAAACTTAGGTCTGTGATTTGGGAAAGGTTGTCCCGTATTGGGGTTACTAGGAAGGAGGTTTGGAGTATCTTTTATGACTTGAATGATCTATTACACGGAGGAGAAAAAGTGCGCGGCCCTAGAAGGAATGATGAGGCTTATGGTCCATTTAATGATATAATAAAGGCTTGTGGGATGTTTGAATTGCTGAGCATGGGGAATTGTATGACTTTGGGAGGCAAGAGGGGTGATTGGTGGGTTCAATGTAGACTGGACAAATGTTTTGGTAATCGGAATTGGTTTTCTCAATTTCTAGCTTCTAATCAACAATTCCTGAAGAAGAGAGACTCTGACCATAGACCGGTGCTTATAAGCCTCAACTCTTCTAAAGATGCTTATAGAGGTAGGATTAAGTTTGATAGAAGATTCCTCAATAAACCTTTGGTTAGGGAGGCGATTCTTAAGGGTTGGAATTGGAGAGAGATCAGTGGCTGAGAGATTGATAAGTTGCAGGAAGGATTTGAGTAAATGGAAAAGAGACAAGAATTCCAACTCTAGAGACAGGATAGTGCAGATTCAGGTGGCTCCGGAGGCTGAAAAATCTAAAGATTACTCTAGTATTTTGAGAATCAATGTGTTGAAAAATGACTTTGTAACATCCCCGATCCGCGATAGGATCGGCAGGACGGACCATGGTCGAGAAAGGGGTGTAACTTGACGAGATAACAAAGGGGAACTCGTTCTATGGTCGAAGAATGGCTAAGTTTAGTTTATGGCAAGGACTTGGCCGAGATAACGGAGTTTGAGAGATTTAAGCTAAAATAAGCTAAACGGTCGAGTTAAGTCAGTTTGGCCAGCTGTCGGGCAGGTCGACCCAGCTGGGAAGAGTGATCGGTAGTTGAGGCAGCTGGGTGACTGGGGGCTCAGCTGGGCAAAACTCGAGAGCTGGTCGCACGTGCCCAACGTGTGAGGGTGGTTACAGGCGGTTGGATAGTTTTTCCCGAACGGTTACAACTGCCCAAGACCCAACCGTTCGCATAAAGGCCTATAAAAGGGCGGCTTTGGAGCAGATTTTTCCCCATGCTCACTTTGGAAATTTTCCTAGAAAACTTAAGTAAAGATCGAGAGAAAAGGGAGGATTTGAGTTGCGGCACGATTCAGTTAAGGCCTAGCATGCTTTAGGGCAAGTTGCGGTGACTAGAGAGTTCGTGGGATCGATCAAGAAGTCGAAGGAAGGAAACTTGGCCGTGTAGAGGGAAAATCGCCTTCATAAGTGTTTTCTTCAGGCCGCGTGGCTAAGGTGAGTGTCGACCGTGGCTCTATGTATAGATCCGAGACTACCGGTGATTCGGTTAAGTCTATGAATTTGGTTAAGTCTTTCTGTGTGATCGACTTGAGCGGTTCGGGGATATTTTATGATTTCTGCTTAGATTCCTTACCGCTTATATTATCGTTAGGTTGCTCACTTGGGCGAATCTAGGACTCAGGCCTAAAGGCAACCGCGGTGACTCGGCCGGATCTGCTAAGACTCGGCCGAACTAGAAGCGGTGAACCTTGGCCGGATCTCAGATCTGTCTAAGTGATTAGACTTGCATAATCTAGGCAACATGGGCATTCGTATATTAAAACTAGCGTGACGGCAGTCCGCGTCACTAAGTAAACCTTGGGTTACTTACGCCTCTTTGTTTCAAGAAATGATGGGGATCGTGGGAAGGATTTGGCTTAGATGCGTGAAGACTCGTGGCCGGGAAGATGGGTGGTGTTGGTTCGAATAGGGCTAGAATTGAATATTGTAATAGCCTAAATTGCAAACATATCAATGTATCGAATTCTATTATTATCTAATAAAGATCCAAATTATTTGCTTGACTCTATGATTATATTGACTCTATAGAATAAATCTCAGAATTGAACCTCGAAAACAGATTGTTTAAGGAATGGACCCTAAAATGGACTGAAAGGCTCGGTGTCACTTAGTGATCTGAGTGGGAACAACCACCGGAGACTTAAAGTCCAGGTATGGGTGTTTCAAGTTGGTATCAGAGCATATTTTCTCCTAGGACAAGTAGGTGTCGGGTATGGGAACACCACTCATCGGCTGCCGAGTCTTGCGCGGAAATTGTTAATGTGTTTACCTTGCAAGAAATTTGAAGTTAGTATGTTCTAACTAACCTATCTTGAAGATGGGTAAAACTAAGACAGGAAAGAGTAAGAAAGATAAGGGAACCGGACCGAGTATGGCTACTCCAGACCTCGTCGGACCTGAGACGAGGCCAGTTGACCTGACGGTGCTGTTGCAAACACGGATGGTGGATCCAGAGATCCAGGTCGAGGATAATCGGGAAAAGATGGTGAGACCTCGATTGGGGCGAGTCCATCAGCCGTGGGTAAAGAGAATGATGGGACTGGGGTCGAGAATACGGCCGCGGCTCCTTTTGCGGAGGAGATGTGGAAAACACTCTAGCAAATGATGACACAGATGACGACCATAGCTAAGGCTTTGGAACGGGCTGGGAATCCGGCAGTCGTGCCACTAGAAGTACTTTCCGCAATTCCATTCAGAGTGAACCCCGCTGGGGTAACCCTGGAAGTTATCGAGATAAGATCCCTTGGCCCTAAGACTACCCAGAAAAAGGTGGATTATTTGAGCTTGTTGGAACATATCTTTAGGCTTAGAACCAAGAGCTTCAAGGGTAATGCTGATCCTATTGAGGCAGATGAGTGGTGGTGCAGGCTGGAAAGGAGTTTCAGTTCCACTCATTGTCCGGATGATTACAAGGACATAGCGATCCACTTCCTGGAAGGGGACGCGCACAACTGGTGGATTGCAGTCGAGAAACATAAGGGAGATCGTGTTATCTCGTTTGCGGATTTTGTTGCCGAGTTCAACAAAAAATACTTCCCATCGGAAGCTTGGGACAAGTTGGAGGCCGACTTCCTGGATTTGGTGCAAAGAAGGAGATCAATTCGAGAATATGAAGAGGAATTCAATCGCTTAAGGCGATATGTGGGCCGAGAACTTGAAGACGAGTCAGTTCAAGTTCGTTGTTTCATCCTTGGCCTAAGGGTGGAACTCCAAACCCTTTGCAAGGTACGCATCTTTGGCTTGGTGTCCGAGTTGGTGAAAAAGGCTGCCTTGATCGAAGCAAGTTTGGAGGAAGAGAACCAACTAAACCATGGGAAAAATCAATCCCGACCAAGTGGGACTAGCAAGCCGGTGAAAAAAAAACAGAAATGGGACAAAGTTGATGACGGTGGTAAGTCATCGGGCAGACGTAACGAGTGCGGTACGTGCGGTATGTGCGGTAGGAGACATAGTGGTGAGTGTTGGAAGGCAATGGGCGCATGTGGTAGATGCAGTAGTATGGAACATGTATCCCAGAGCTGTCCCCGAATTAATCTAGGGCTTAAGGCTTATGGTAGTGTTAAACAGACTTGCTACCATTGTGGGAAAGTTGGGCATGTCAAGAGGGACTACCCAAAACTGCAAGTGGGACAGAAGGGAAACCACGGGGGAACAGAGCATCCATCGCAAGCCAAGAGGTAGGCAGGAGCTTTGTGCATTTATGAGCTATCTAAGGAAGCTGGCGAAGCCGGCAACTTCACCTCGATCACTGGTACGTTACTTAACCCAATCGTTCCAATTTGGCATGTAGAATTGCATCATGCATAAACAGTTAGGTACTTAGTATTCAAGGTGAATGTATAGGGACCTTAGACATTGGCAGTGTTGGGACACACGTAATGTTTGATACGGGTGCATCACATAGTTTTGTGAGTCCCGATATGATCGGAAAGGGTATGTTCCAAAGGGAACCTAGGAGTCCTTATGGCATAGTGAATGCGGCCGGTGGTCAGGTCATGCATTCTTTGGGCACGGTTCGAGACATTCCAGTGAGTATTGCGGGCCTAAGTATGCCGGCCGATCTAGTGATTGTCCAACTTAAGAATCACGAGGTGATTTTTGGCATGGATTGCTCCGTAAGTACAAGGCAACACTGGATTGCCATCGTAGAAGGGTGTAGTTTGAAAAGGAAGGGATACGACCAATTTTAGGGAGCTTAGTGGTAATCCAGACAGAACGGATGCTCGAGAAGGGGTGCGAGAAATACTTAGCCACTATATCCACTAGTGACGTTGGAAAGGGTGGGGAGATAAAAAGGATTCCAGTGGTAAGAGATTTTGCGGATGTGTTCGAGTCCTTATCAGGTTTGCCGCCTAATTGGTCCGATCCGTTCACAACTGAACTTGAACCTGGAACGGCCCCACTTTGCCAAAGCACTGTATCGGATGGCTCCGGCAGAGATGGCCGAGCTTAAGCAGCAACTAGAAGAGTTGCTGGAAAAAGGATTTATCAGGCCGAGTGATATACCCTATATTTTACCACTTTTATTATCTATTTTACTATGGGTTTTACATATATTAATAAAGCTTTTCGACCAAAAGAAGTAGTTTTCTCGTATTTGTAGATTTTAAGGTCTTAACAGGTTTTATCATCAAAAAAATGTAAAATAGAGCAAAAAGAGTGCTATCTATGATGCAGCTTCTCATTCAATTCAAAGAAACAAAGCCAAGTCATTTTATCTTGAAGATAATGCATATTCTCAATCTGGACAGAACGCATACGTCAGAAATTCGCTGCTGAATGGAGGACCAAATAAACTTGGAATTAAACAAAACATCTTATGGAGATAGCTCTTTGAGTTATCTTTGAAATAAAATTCGAATCACATCATTTGGAGCTGTACTTTAGAAGATACACTGGAAACACTGAGGACATGTCAAACTGCCTTCGAAGTGAAGTGAGTGCACAAAGGAGCCAAACACCGGGCCGCCCATGGGCCAATGATCCAGACCTTTGCCGACCTTCTAGAAGTGCCATAGAAGCCTCAAATATTGGTCACGTAACCCGACCGGTATTGTGACCGATATTGCCTCAGTTTCGACCAAAAAGACGTTTTTGCCCGAAGAAGACCTAGCCGACTTAAGCCTCCTTAAACCCCTATATATACTTGCTTTTAGTCTCTCTAGGAACTTAAGCAACCGGCCATAACAGCCTAAATTAATATCTAAACATGTATTTCGTTTTTCTCTTGTTCTTAATGCATATTTGATTCTAAAAGCCTTTACGGATAGATTGACTTTGCCCTATTGCTAAGAGATGAGATCTAACTCCTTACGCTTAGTAGATCAACATTTATCTTTATTTTGATGTGCTTTACTCTTTGCTGCTACGTGTTGCAAAACATGTTAGAGTACTAGCTTTGATTTGATTTCTATGCACTTTCTTAATTCTATGTCTTTACATACTTAATTATTTAGAGTTTTATACTAGAATTGATTCTTCATCTTTATTTATACTCAAAGCACGAACTGGCTTAGCTACCCAGGGATTGATCTTAGGTTGATATACTCTCCAAAAGCTTGTTATATATCCGGACCTAGTATTCGATGAACTAGGCATCTTAACAATTCGATAGGTTAGTTAAGGAGTCTAGTGAATAATCAATCTTGATCATAAAGCATGTTTTCACCTTATAATAACATGCGATAGTTGAGGCTATTAGGGTAGAAAACATAGAAGATTAGTTACGTCACGACAGTGGGATGACCTTACATTAGTGATATGAGTTCTAGAACAACTAGTATTAAAATCCTAAATCGATTTCTTATGTTTGCATTTGTTTTGTGAATTGCTTGATTTCTCATCTTAATTGATCTATCTATCCCTTTATTTTATTGCTTTGTTATTTGCTTCCATAAAAACCCCAAAAACCAAATAATATATTTACTTAGCTTAATCCGAATCATATAAGTTTGTAGTGCATTCCTAGGGTTATAAATTTAAAGCTTGCATATGCATCTTAAACCCTGCACACATCAAGTTTTTAGTGCCGCTGTCGGAGACTTTTGTTTGATTGCTTACAAATTTTTTTGATGAAAATTAAGTCTAAGTTTGTTTTTCCTTTTGATTTTTCCTTAATTTTTCCTTTTTGTTTTGGTTTTATATTTGTGTGTTTCAGAGATTCATCAATAGAGCATCACAATCCTAGGAGAATGGCGAGTCCTTACCCTCGCGAAGAAGTTGGAGATTACATCCCTATGCCTCATGCATTCCATCAACTACCACTTTCTCACAACAATCGATACAATCCAACCTTGTATCAACCTTGGGAAGTTTATGGAGGAGAAAGGCGCCCTCATACTCATCACATCCTTCCGCCACCTTCACCACAGTCCCACCACCATCCCCACTCAAACCACCAAGAAGAAAAATTTAAAGCCTTTATGCATCGCTTCATGGAAGACACTAAAACGGCTATCCACGAAGTTGATGCAAAGATCGAAACAATCAACTCATCTCTTAAGGAGAGGTTTGATGTCCTTATTGTTCAATTTGAGAAAATTGAAATACGCTTGGTCCTATTGGAAGAGATAGAAGAGATTCATACAAGACATCTACATGAAGATAAAGACGATATTATCGATATCAAGTATAAGATTGATCAAACTTATGACCAATTGGAAGAAACGGTAAAGGACACTAAAGAAGATGTTGGAAAGCTTAATACTCAACTAAAATCGGTACCTATCAAGGCTTACCAAGCTGCTCATGCCGCGGGAGAAGTCAAGACCAACCGAGGCGAGCTCACTTCAAAAGTAGAAGAATTGGAGAACGATAATAGGCTAACGGTACAAACTCTTAATGCCGTTCGTTTTGACCTTGAACGCCATAACATGGAGATCATTGACACAACAACAAAGCTAGGAGAAGAAACAATCGATACCTCCAACCGCGTGAAGCAACTAGATGATCGTTTGAAGAAAATCGAAGAAACGGTGCAAATTTGTCTTTGATTGGAAACAAGAGAAGAAGAATCTATACCCAAAGCTAATTGCTGCACCCTTACTACCATTAAAGAGGATGAGTCCACCTTTACTCAAGACGAAGAAGAAGTCTCAAGACCATTGAAGAAGGCGAATACAAGCCAAGGAAAGCTTACGGCGAGAATTTCGGTAAAACCACCCCCTAAAGGATTCAAGTTTGCCGAAAGGTCCAGCAAGAGGACACATTTCATAAGTGATGAGATGCTAGCAGTATTCAATTCAATTGTGAAAGAACTCCCTCAAGAGTTATCCTTTGAAGAAGCATGGCGAGAAAGTCCATCTTTGAGAAAGTGTTTCTCACAAAGCAAAGAAGAAGATTTCATGATTGAGGAGCTATTTGATCGAGCTAGGAATCCTCATAAGTACTTTAAGATCCTTTGCAAGACCCTCAATCCAGGTCCTTTCACCATCTCTTGCTCTATTCGTGATTTCAAATTCGACGATGCACTTTGTGATTTGGGAGCCGAAATCAACGTTCTTTTGGAATCTCTTGTGTGAGTGATGAAGATCACCAACCTTCGGCCATCACGGATACACATTGCACTCACCAATGGTGCATCTACACTTTCATTAGGCGAAATCCACAATTGCCCTTTGAACATTGGAGATTGCATTATTCCGGTAGACTTTGAAGTGGCGAGTATGAACAATTGTTCAACACCTTTCATCCTTGGAAGACCATTCTTGGCGACCGCTGGAGCTATCATGGACTATCCTCTACAAAGGATATCCTTCACTAACATAGGCACTCGTGTCTATCACTATGCCGCACCGCCGGGTTTTCGAGCAAAACAAACTCGATACATTCTTTCGGAGAAAAGAGAAGTGTCGATCAATGAGCCAAACCAAATCGATGAAGATGGAGAAGATGACTTAAAGAGACCTCATTAACATGCTAAAGGCAGCCTCAAGCCTTTAGAAGACCTTCCACAATCTTAAAAACCCCAAGGAGTCGAGCTATAAGACTTAAAACAAGCGCTTTATGGGAGGCAACCCATATTTATGTTTTTGATTTTATTTATCTACTTATTCTAAGTTTTTGGATTTGATTTAATTTTTCTAAACATTGTTATTCATTATTCTATCTATCTATGAATTTTTCAGGCTTTTACAAAAAATTTTAAAAATACAAACAAATGTGTTTTTAAGAAGAACGATGAAAAGGAGATAGAACATGACTTGTTCAGTTCATGGAATGAACGGAGTACCATATGAGCATGGACGTTTTTGAAATTTGGTAAGCACAAAGAAGACAGTCTTATGAAGCCACAGAAAAAAGCAGAACATGATTTGCTATTGCGGTTAGCAAGTTATGACCGATTGAACAAGACCGTCAAGGAAGGTTACGAAGCCGCAACTTCAAGATTTTTAACAGTTCAAGCCACGATGAACCAGGCTACAATCTCTATACCATTGAAATCTCGTTCTCAAGAATCCGTAGCATCTTTCGGATCTCAAATTTGATGTGTATAGACGAAGAAAAAGCTCTATGAAAATCGCTTGGACCGCGACCTGATACCGGTCGAACACGCCGACCGTTATACCCAACCGGTATCGAGCCACATTCATCCTGCAACACGCAAGGCCCAGTACCAGACGCGCGTATCGGTCCAAAATCGCGACCGATCCTCAGGACCGTAATGCCACGACCCGCGAGCCCGATGATGATAGTCCTTTTTCGGGTTTATGAGTTTTAACCTAGGATTTCACTAATCAGATGTAGAATAGTGAGGTTCGTAAAGGGACCAGCAATACACTCTAATTCTATGAATTTCGATCTCAGCTAAGCAATTCAGGTTGGGGTTTTAATGTCACAAAAATAATAAAGAAAAACACAAGTAAAATTTGGTTGCAAACAATAATAAAAAGGCGTTAGGTCAGGGATAATTCTCAGGGATTCGATTATCAAGAACCAAGCAATTATTCAGGTATGCGATTACGACCAAGTCTAGAACTCAACCATAAATATAAGGAGATCCACTTTCGTGGCATCTACAACTTTCACAATCAATCTAACACCCTAACTGTCGTTGAGGTTACAAGGATTATCAAGCTTTATCGATTAGGGTTGATATGTTCACGAGATGCCCTAACTTCAACTTTCGTTGGCTAAGGATCAAATCGCCCACCTAAGTCAATTCCAGCGATTTACAACACTGTCGCGAGTAAATTCAACCTAAAATCAAAGGCTAGGTGATCAATCTAACCTAGGCATAAAGATCGACTATAGGTGGAGACTATCGATTAATTATATGAAAACCTATCTATGCTTAGTTCATGAATCAAATTCCCATCGAAAAACCCTTAACCTAACAAGATGACTACTCGCTCATAATCAAACAAGTAATAGCAGCAAGAGATGAAAGAAACTTCATTAAATCAAAAGCAAGAGTTTAGGGTTTAGAAAACTTTGATAAGAACGTGAAGGATAAACTCTAAGACAATGGTTTGAATCTCTCTCTCGTCGTGACCTTGCTGCTGCGTGAAAACGTGGCTGTGTCGTCGTAATCGTCTCCAAAAATCAGCAATAAAAACCTATTTAAAGGCCCATTACGGCTGGCCCAAAAATAGGCTTGCAGAATTAGAGTTTTGCAAAAGGCCCATTAATGATTCTGCTGGGAGCAGGTGCTCCCTTTCTCGTACTAGGTGCTCCCTCCTTTGTACCAGGTGCTCCCTCCGGATCGATCGATCATAGAATTTACGTCGGTCGATCTGAAATTCAGATCGACCGATCTGCTCGGATATCGATCGATCTGCTCCATTCTGGGTGTCAGGTGCTCTCTTCTGGGCGTCAGGTGCTCTCTTCTGGGCGTCAGGTGCTCTCTTTCTCCAGAATGTCCAAAAAGGGTCCAACTTCATTCTTTTCTAGCCAATTCCGATTGTAAGTTCCAGTTATTGCTTCCAGCCGCTTTTTGTACCTAGAACGACTCGATAGAGAGTGAAAGACTCGATAAAAGCCTACAAAACAAGGGTTAGAATGCGCCAAAAACGCATTATATCAATTCCCCCAGACTTAGATCTTTGTTTGTCCTCAAACAAATTCAAGACCAAGTGAAGGAGAAATGTTTGAAAACGCGGGAACTCTTTTATCCTCAGTGAACCGGGTTTAAAACTTTTCAATCTGCAGACCACATAATCCAGATCACGAATAGCAAAGCTTTACCAAAACATCCTCAACACATTTCTCAACCAAGTTCCATTTCCCAAACACAAACTCAACGCATTCAAAGTTGCGTGAGGGTCTCGCTAAAGACACCATTTAGGGTAGACGACGCTAGAGGGTATAAGGCCATTTAGAGGTGGAGCTAAAAGTGTTTAAAGTGTTTAAGGTTACCCAATGTTTCGTAGAGGATGCAGGATATCGCGCAAAATTGCAAGAGAGAACGGGTGCGTTGATATCCACATTCTCTAAACCACTCTTTCTTCTCCACATCTCTCCAACGTCTCAACATCTCATCATCCACCTTGGGTATATTCGCTGTGTAGAGAGACATTTCTAATATACAGATTTTACCACTCTTCATTATCTGTTGAAATTCAAAAGCAGCGCTTTCACTACTGTTGTTCCTTGTGAGGAGACAGGGTCGTGAGATCGCTCGTCCTCTACATCCGTTCTACGGGACTCGGACTACTGCTTTTGAGCTCTGGATGATCACTTCTTGAGTACCGATTCACTGGAAATGCATTTCCTCATCGCGTATTCAAGAACTATCATGTCATCCCTATTTTTTTTTTTTTTTTTTTTTTTGATGAAGAGGGTTTGATCACAAGCGTATGTCTCTCAAACACGAAGAAAAATCAGAGTTACTGTACATATCCAAAAGCGTGAAATCATCTCCTGGAAATAAGAGCGGGTGCTCCTTCTGGGGAGCAGGTGCTCTCTGTTCTTCAGAAAGAGTGATCTAGATGCAGTGTTGACCCAATTCTCTCCAACCCTTTTGCGCATATGCTGCACATGTGACAATGAAGTAACAAGAATGCAGGGGGTTTGAAAAGAGGTAAGGGTTAAGGAGGGTACTAACTAAAAATGAGCTAGCTATTCAGGATCAACAAGAGTGATAAAAGGAGTAAGGAGTCCTGAATATGATTTGTTTCCCTAATCTAGTGCCAATAGCGAGATAAATTTTTGGTCAATATGGAACCTGGAAGATAGTGTATCGAAGTGTTCCAGCTGTTCCTTGTACTTATGCTCTGAAGAAATGGTCACTAGAGGGAAAGTTAAACACAAATAGTTCAAATATCATCATGAGATAAAGTCCTAATTCCCTACAAAGTTTTGACTCAATAAAACAAACGAAAAATAGACTCAAACAGGACATAAGAAAATAAGAAGGAAAATAAAAAGTCATTAGCAACAACTCCCCCCAGACTTACTTCACACCGTCTCGGTGGGAAAATAAGAAAAGAGAGAGCATAAGAAAAAGGAACCATGATGAAAATGCAAGAAAGTAAAAATGTTCAGAGAAAATACGAGAGGGGGAGAAGTAGATAGTGATGACTAATCGCTGGAGCTGGCACCATCATCCGTGATCAGCTTCTTCCTCTTGGATGATCGTGTGTTGGGGCGAGCAGACGAGGACGGTCGAGCAGCTGGTGGCTGGACTGGCGCAGTGGAAGGGATCGTCTCCGCGGCTTGCGAGCTGGAACATCCCTTCTACAGCATGTGCAAAAGGCGGCGAAGGAGCCCGTTGTTCTTCTTAGTGGAAGCCACCATCCAATGGCGGTACTCAGCGTCATCCGGGTTATCGGAAATATCATCAAGTGTCAGCTCGCTGGTGTAAGGCCGGCGGTAGTGAGCGCGAGACTGCTGCGTACGCTGTGTGTCAGCTGCCAAATCCTCTTCTTCCTCTTGGCTCAGCGGGTCCTCAGCAGCGGGAGCAGGAGCAAGTGCAGAAGTGGAGGTGCTCTTTCGGGCAGCAGAGGTGCTCCCTTTCTTCTTCGGGGTGCTCCTGGTTGGTGCTCTAGGGGCTGGGCACAAATACTCTGTTTCAGGGGTGAACCCGATGTTGGCAGCAACCTCCAAATCGGTCAATGATGGTTGAGGCAACCTGCAAAACAGAATACTACCGGCGCGTGACGTGAAACGGTAAATGGTGGGTTCAGCTAAGATCTCACATGAGAGGAGGTAGGCCGTGTCCATAGACTCGTACTCCGTGTTGTGCGTATATCCGCTGACATCGATTTCCAGGTGAAGGAACAAGCGTGTCAGCAGGCTCCCCATCCGCTCTGCGTGGGCCGCGGCTTTGCCCTTGGCAACCTTGGTCCTCTTATCAGTTATACACGAGGCAAAAAGTGCTCCCATGTTGACGCTTCCATCGAACTCGCAGCCCAAACCGGCTTCACCACTAATGGTGTCTCGCACAACATTGTAAAGCATGATCAATTCATCGGTTCGCACCTTGCTTGCATCATCTCGTGAGAAGAAAACAGTGCTGATGGCTTTGACACCGATTCGAAGAGCAGGGTTGCGAATGATGGATTGGGCTGCGGATCTGGAGAAGTAATCTCCACTTGCGATGAAATCCCAGAATTTGTGCGCAACCGGTAGGCGTGTGGGGAAAGTCACCTTCTCCTCAGTGGAGTCAAAACCGTAAAGGTCACAGAGATCCCGGACAGTCACCTCATACTTCTTTCCTCCAGCAAAGAAAGAGAGAACTCCCTGTGAAGCCACAGGTCTACGTGGGTCCGAATAGGTCAGTTTGGCAGATGCCAAACACTGCCTCACCAAATCTGGGTATAGATCATCGGGCTGTGTGAGCAGATCGGTCAGTTGGCAAGCCTCAAGTATACTGCCCACATCATAGAGCAGCCCTAGATCCTTTAGCGTTTGCCCACACAAGAAGCGAGTCGGCTCAATGGTAATGTCTAGCCAGTTATTGTAGTAATATGCGTCCGCCTGGTCCCATTCCACGTCGGAATCGAGATGAAGGGTTGAATTGCTCAAATCAAAACGTTGGCATTCGTCACGTGGCCAATGGCTTGTTGCGAGTTGGGTGGAGGTGGAGACACCTTTTCCCTTGCGTGAGCGGGATGGGTTACCAAATGACGTTGTTGGTTTGGACATCCTGCAATGACAGCAGCAAACACGAACCAAAGCCAGCATAAGTTCATTGTCCCAATATCCACACAAATACATATCCAAGCGGGTAACTACAATAGGTGAAAATCAACAAAGACAACAGTCCGGACAGAAGAAGCATAAACCAATTGTCCCATAAGAGTAATCTTCATCCCCTTAATTCCGATTTCACACCACAAAAGTGGGTTTGGTTTTAAGCGAAAATTTCAGTCAAATTTGCACACCCCTATATACTCGAAATCGGCCCTAAACAAGTTTAGAGTAACCCTAAGCAATCGCATTCAACCAATCAAGCCAAACAAAGCCGGAATTTTACCCTTTGTCGCGAAAACGGCGGAGATAAAAAGTGAGTTTTCGAAGCGTTACCTTGCTGGTTTGGAGAAACGAGTGGTAGATTCGAAAAGAGGGCGAAAAATCGAGTGGGATAGAGCCTAAAATTGCTTAGATTGGTTGAGAATCGAAGGAGTTGTGCTTTGGGCAAAAAGCTTTGAAACCGTTTCAATGGAGGAAAAGAAAAACGCAGAAGGAAGGAGAAAAAGGAGTGAGAGGGGCGCGAGATATATAGGGTGTTTTTAGGGATGGCCCATTATGCCTATTTTTTATATCCATTTGAAATTGGAAAAATCCCTTAATTAATATCTCTCGGGCCCACCTCATCATTCTTATTGGACTTACCTGGTGATAGACCCAGACCGAATTTTGAAAATTCGTTTTCCGTTTTAGGTTGGGGAGCAGGTGCTCCGCTCTGGGCATCAGGTGCTCTCATCTGGGTTTCAGGTGCTCCCTCTGGGTTGTGGTAAAATCCTCATCCGGATCGATCGATCTCAGAATTTACGTTGGTCGATCCGAAATTCAGATCGATCGATCCGACTCTGAGATCGATCGTTCTACTCCTCAAAGCGCGAAATTGATCGATCTAGGAACTTTCGGTGGTCGATCGGAAATTCAAATCGATCGATCCGTGAAGAGATCGATCGATCTCCACCTGCTCCTTTTTTTTTTTTTTTTTTTTTAAAACCTGAAAATTCAAAACTCAAACAAAAGTTAGTAATAAAAGAAATCAAATTGAAAAAGTTAGAAAACGTACCGGTGGGTTGCCTCCCACCAAGCGCTTGGTTAAAGTCGCTAGCTTGACTTGATTAGCCTTTTAGGCTTTGGGCGCGTCACCTAAGGTGATAACTCCACCTTCGGTCGGGGTTGCATCGGCTAAGTACGGTTTGCAGCGCTGTCCATTGACCACGAACTCTTTCCCTTTGGCGTCCAGCAACACCAGAGCTCCATATGATCGAACATCTTTGACGAGGAAAGGGCCGGACCACCTAGATCGTAATTTTCCAGGAAAAAGTTTAAGGCGAGAGTTAAAGAGAAGTACCATGTCATTGGGTTGGAAGTTTCGGTTAAGAATTCTCATGTCGTGGTACATCTTGGTTCGTTCCTTGTACAATTTCGAACTTTCGTAGGCTAGGTGCCTAATCTCCTCTAACTCGTTAAGTTGCATGGATCGCCTTTCCAAGGCGGGTTTGATGTCGTAGTTCATTAACTTAACTGCCCATGTCGCCTTATACTCAAGCTCTACCGGAAGGTGGCACGACTTACCATACACCAAGTGAAAGGGCGTTGTCCCTAATGGCGTTTTGTAAGCGGTTCGGTAAGCCCAAACTGCGTCGTCCAACTTGGCGGCCCAATCTTTCCTTGTGGTGCCTACGGTCTTTTGCAAAATGTCCTTGATCTGCCGATTACTAACCTCAACTTGACCACTAGTTTGCGGGTGATATGGCGTTGCAACCTTATGCTTTACGCCGTTCTTTCTCAAAAGGTTCTCAAAAATCAAAGGCTAGGTGATCAATCTAACCTAGGCATAAAGATCGACTATAGGTGGAGACTATCGATTAATTATATGAAAACCTATCTATGCTTAGTTCATGAATCAAATTCTCATCGAAAAACCCTTAACCTAACAAGATGACTACTCGCTCATAATCAAACAAGTAATAGCAGCAAGAGATGAAAGAAACTTCATTAAATCAAAAGCAAGAGTTTAGGGTTTAGAAAACTTTGATAAGAACGTGAAGGATAAACTCTAAGACAATGGTTTGAATCTCTCTCTCGTCGTGACCTTGCTGCTGCGTGAAAACGTGGCTGTGTCGTCGTAATCGTCTCCAAAAATCAGCAATAAAAACCTATTTAAAGGCCCATTACGGCTGGTCCAAAAATAGGCTTGTAGAATTAGGGTTTTGCAAAAGGCCCATTAATGATTCTGCTGGGAGCAGGTGCTCCCTTTCTCGTACTAGGTGCTCCCTCCTTCGTACCAGGTGCTCCCTCCGGATCGATCGATCATAGAATTTACGTCGGTCGATCTGAAATTTAGATCGACCGATCTGCTCAGATATCGATCGATCTGCTCCATTCTGGGTGTCAGGTGCTCTCTTCTAGGCGTCAGGTGCTCTCTTCTGGGCGTCAGGTGCTCTCTTTCTCCAGAATGTCCAAAAAGGGTCCAACTTCATTCTTTTCTAGCCAATTCCGATTGTAAGTTCCTGTTATTGCTTCCAGCCGCTTTTGTACCTAGAACGACTCGATAGAGAGTGAAAGACTCGATAAAAGCCTACAAAACAAGGGTTAGAATGCGCCAAAAACGCATTATTCCTTGGACTTGGAATTCAATACACATGTATTGAAGGCTTTGATCCAAGATGAATTTAACAAGTGATTTCAAGTGTTTTTGCAAGGATATGTTGCTCTTAAACAGGATTTCCAAGAGATTTCATTGTGGACGCACAATTCAATCGTCTTAAAGATTATCCTCCATTCAAAAGAGATGTGACACAAAAGAGGAGACATTGGAGATACAAAGCATGGTTTCGATTCATACGGGATACCTAATGCTCAAAAACAACGAAGATCTAAGATTGATCGCGACAACCTAAGATTTTTGTCGAAAATAGCTAAGCTCATCGGTACTATCATTATAATCTCTATCTTTTTGATTCTTCTTTCAAATAAATTTTTCATCATTACTCCCTTAATTTGATTTTATTTTACACCGGGGACGGTGTAATTTAAGTCTGGGGGGGATTGTTGTTACTAACACGTTTGTTCGTGTTTGGTTTTTATGTTTTTAAAAGGATTTTTCAAAATTTATTTTCAAAAAAAAAAAAATCGTTTTCATAAAAATAATAAGATAGGAATTAATTTCTAGGATTGACGTTTTGATTTTGAAGACTATGTGACCATTGTTGCAGAGTTTTGTTCATGACAATCGATTCAGAAACCTCATGATGGAACTTCCGTCCAGAAAATTTCTACTTGCAACTGTTTGGATGGATATGATTTTGACTCTATATGTTTGACTACTAATATGGTTTTTGATTATTTCTTATTAAGGATGTTAGATCAAGGAAACTAATCACACATTCATGACATCTTATCCTCTTTTTACCACTCTTTGTTGTCATGAATGGCCAGCTCATCTTTAGTTGGTACCCTACCTAAAACCCTTTACCTTCTTTCAGACCTCATGCATTCTCTTTTAGTTTTATACCTGTAGATATGTGCAAAAACGTCGGAGACAAAAGGATCGACGCAATTTTCCAATCACTAAGAGATGCGACGATTTGGTAAAGAATGGAGGAGTACAAAGAACGATTTACAAAGAGGGTGACCGTTCCTTGGACGCTTAAAAACACGGTTAACATTTCGTGCCTTTACTTGACTCATATCAAAAGGATACCGTTTTCCCCCTTTCAAAAAGAAAAATTAAAAAAAAATTAAAAAAAAATAAAAAAAAATAAAAAAAAATAAAAAAAAGAAAAAAAAATCCAATGAATATCCAATGAATGCCTAGTGTCTTATGGCCAAAGAATATCCAATGAATGCTATGACACAAAGAAGAGACGAGTTAAAGAGATTTCAAGTGATTCCCGGAGAAAGATCTAAGTCTGGGGAGAAAGACGTGAAGAAGTTGTTGGAAAATTGTGGACATCGACAGGTCCATTCACTCTTACGATTTTGCATAATATCTCACACCCGGAGTCTATGGTAACCCTATACACTTTTAACCTCACCACTAAAATCAGCCTTTCCCTATACCTAGCCCGTCTTCCTTGAATGATGTTTTTTATTGAGAAGTCTTCAATAAATCTAGGAGAGTAGAATGAGTCAATTGAGTTGAAGTTGAGATTTTTGCAGGGACAGAAATTTAGAGTATGGACATGTTTCGAATTCGTGATGGAAGAGATGACAACGTCTATGACCTAACTTTGTTTCATGTGGATTACAGGTTCAGAATTTGACACAACGATCCAAAAGATATGTGAGTTCCTCCGAATTTCAAACCTCTTCTCAATTCTTGACATATGTTTGCTTGAGGATAAGCAAAAGATAAGTCTGGAGGAGTTGATATACCCTATATTTTACCACTTTTACTATCTATTTTACTATAGTTTTTACATATATTAATAAAGCTTTTCGACCGAAAGAGGTAGTTTTCTCGTATTTGTAGATTTTAAGGTCTTAACAGATTTTATCATCAAAAGGATGTAAAATGGAGCAAAAAGAGTCTTATCTATGAGGCAGCTACTCATTCAAGTCAAAGGAACCAAGCCAAGTCAATTTATCTTGAAGATAATGCATATTCTCAATCTGGACGGAACGTATATGCCAGAAGTTCGCTCCTGAACGGAGGATCAAATCAACTTGGAATTGAACAAAACATGTTATGGAGATATCTCTTTGAGTTAGCTTTCCAATAAAATTTGAATCACATCATTTGGAGCTGTACGTTAGAAGATACACTGGAAACACTGAGGACATGTCAAACTGCCTTCAAAGTGAATTGAGTGCACAAAGGAGCCAAACACCGGGCTGCCCATGGGCCGATGATCCAGACCTTTTCCAAACTTTTAGAAGTGCCATAGAAGCCTCAAATACCGGCCATGCAATCTGACCGGTATTGTGACCGATATTGCCTCAGTTTCGGCCAAAAAGATGTTTTTACCGGAAGAAGACCTAGCCGACTTAAGCCTCCTTAAACCCCTATATATACTTGCTTTCAGCCTCTCTAGGAACTTAAGTAGCCGGCCATAACAGCCTAAATCAATACCTAAACATTTATTTCGTTTTTCTCTTGTTCTTAATGCATATTTGATTCTAAAAGCCTTTACGGATAGATTGACTTTGCCCTATTGTGAACAGATGAGATCTAACTTCTTACACTTTGTAGATCAACGATTTATCTTTATTTTGATGTGCTTTACTCTTGCTGCTACGTGTTGTAAAACATGTTAGAGTACTAGCTTTGATTTGATTTCTATGCACTTTCTTAATTCTGTGTCTTTACATAGTTAATCGTTTAGAGTTTTATACTAGAATTGATTCTTCATCTTTATTTGCTCTCAAAGCAAGAACTGGCTTTGCTACCCAGGGGTTGATCTTATGTTGATATACTCTCCAAAAGTTTGTTATATCTCCGGACCTAGTATTCGATGAGCTAGGCATCTTAACAATTCGATAGGTTAGTTAAGGAGTCTAATGAACAATCAATCTGGATCATAATGCATGTTTTCACCTTGTAATAACCTGCGATAGTTGAGGCTATTAGGGTAGAAAACATAGAAGATTAGTTACGTCACGACAGTGGGATGACCTTACATTAGTGATATGAGTTCTAGAACAACTAGTATTAAAATCCTAAATCGATTTCTTATGTTTGCATATGTTCTGTGAATTGCTTGATTTCTCATCTTAATTGATCTATCTATCCCTTTATTTTATTGCTTTGTTATTTGCTTCCATAAAAACCCCAAAAACCAAATAATATATTTACTTAGCTTAATCTGAATCATATAAGTTTGTAGTGCATTCATCACTTAGTCCTCAGTGGATCGACCCCTAAGTACAACAATTGTCTTTACTGTGCACTTGCAGTTTCCTAGGGTTATAAATTTAAAGCTTGCATATGCATCTTAAACCCTGCACACACCACCGAGTAGCTTGCCGTGGGGAGCACCGGTGCTGTTTGTGAAGAATAAGGATGGAAGCTTTAGGCTTTGCATCGACTACCAGGGGCTGAATAGGGTTATGGTGAAGAATAAGTACCCAGTACCACGGATAGATGAGTTGTTGGACCAGCTTAAGGGAGCAACTGGTTTTGAAAGATAGACTTGGCCTTGGGGTACCATCAAATGCCGATAGATCCAACGGATGTTCGGAACACCGCGTACCAGACTAGATATGGCCACTATGAGTGAAACAACCCAACCCGTTTTTTTATTTATTTATATATTAGAATCGAATTAATGTTCCCATAAACATTAATTCACAATTTCCAATCAATTACCACACATAACCAAACAACCGATTAACCAGTAAAATACGAACCACATTCATTAGAATCAACTAGAACCATGTCAAATCAAATTCAATACTTAACCAAGTCTAAATTCCACAATCTCTAGAATTCGTTAGCAACCTAGCAATTCAACATAAAAGCAAACAATCGAGACGCTGGATCATCTCCTCTTCCTTGCCCAATTCCACGATCACATTTTTCTCTTTACCTGCAACACATGGCAAAAAGAGTTGCGTGAGTATTATCACAAATACTCAGCGAAGCGGTCATCCCGTCTACAGGTTATTTAAGTATAGACATAACGAAAGACAAATACCAGGATGAGCACACAAGCAAGCAATAAGAAACTAATCACGAACCCGTACAGTAACTCTGTCGAGCGACGCAACCTCTAGGCGTCGGTCGACGCGAAGCGTCTGCGTCGAGCGACTCACCACCCTGGCGTCGATCGATGCGATATCCACATAAACGAGCCTATCCTCTCGTGGCTCGAATCCGTCGCGATTTATCGAGTCACCTGCACGATCCCAGTCACAGAACACACGAAAACAACAATCAAACGCATTCCATCTATCCCTATGCCCACACAACCCACGATCACGCACTCACCTCGAAGGATCAAAATGAAAAGAATGAACGACGTTCACTAAAACCCTCGTATACGACGAACCACTGGTCCAATTCCGAAACAGGCGACTGTTCTGGAAACTAGACACACCCAGCTACGCGTCGGTATGCGGATCGCCTCTAGAATCCTTCTGGTTCGATCAGAATCCTCCTCTGAATCCGACTGGTTGCAGACAACAATCTGCACAAACCCACCGAGTTCAAATAGCTATAACTCGGTGAATCATCAACCAAAAGATGAACCGTTTTCGCCTATGACACGAGCAGAGATTGGAGAACTTACTCTCCAAAAATCACTCCAATCTGCCACGAATAGCCCAGCCGTTTACCCTCTCAAAGTTCCGATCGAAGCTGTTCACACACATGAACCTCTCAAGAACAAAGTCTCTTCCTCCCAAACCTTTTCTCTCTGATTTCTGATCAACAAAACGGCCAGGACACTGTTCTGCCTTTTATATCGAACCCTAGGGTTCCGCTAAACCATCACGCAAACCGTGCGATCAAACCCGACTTCCCGATCTGATTAAAGATTTGCGTCGCTCGACGCATCCCCCTGCGTCGCTCGACGCACCATCAAAAATACACATTTTTGGTTCACGGGCGTTACAATGAGTTTGTGGTGATGCCGTTCGAGTTGACTAACGCCCCGACAGCGTTCATGAAGATGATGAATGGGATATTTCGAGATTGTTTGGACGAATTTGTTATCATTTTCATTGATGACATGACATACTTGTGTACTCAAAAGATCGAGAAACGCATCAAGGTCACTTACAAATCGTGATGGAACGGTTAAGGGAAAAATGGCTCTACGCAAAGCTAAGTAAATGCAACTTTTGGCAGAGGAGTATTGGGTTCCTTGGGCACATTGTGTTTGACCAAGCCGTCTTAGTGGATCCAGAAAAGATAAGGGCCATCAAGGATTAGCTAAGGCCGAAGAACGCCACCGAGATCAGAAGTTTCCTTGGGTTAGCTGGGTACTATAGGCGATTCGTTAACGGATTTGCGATTCTGGCCCAAACAATGACTCGGCTAACGGGGAAAGACGCAAAATTCGCATGGACGGAGGAATGTGAGAAGAGTTTCTCTGGGTTGAAAGACATGCTAACAAGCACACCAGTTTTGACTCTACCGGAACCCGACGAGCCCTATACGGTGTATACGGATGCATCAATAACGGGATTAGGGTGCATTTTGATGCAGCAAGGCAAGGTGATCGCGTATGCTTCCAGGCAGTTACAGAAACACGAAGGGAGCTATCCAACTCACAATCTGGAAATGGCAGCGGTGGTGTTTGCACTTAAGATCTGGCGATCATATTTATATGGGGCTAGGGTACATATATTCACCGACCATAAGAGCGTGAAATACCTGTTCACTCAGCCGGAATTGAACCTAAGGCAGCGGCAATGGATGGAATTTGTCGTTGACTACTGATATGCTCAAATTTTCCTGAGCTACTCCCTCAAATTAAGAGATCGTAGTAGTACTTAGGGGTCGAATCCACAGGGAATCAAATCACACAATCGACTAATGAATTCGATATGGTTCTAGTAATCAATAGACAAAAAGAGTTAGACTATGGGCAATTCTCATGAATGAATCGAAATCAAGGATAAAAGACTGTTAGGATTTTATTAAGCGCAGTTTTAGAACTCAAACACGAATATAAAACCAATCAACTTTCGTTGCAGAGATTATCTATGACTAAATCCGTAAATTCCAAATTTCTTTGCAAACTTAGTGAATAAAATCAAGCATTAAGTTCAAGTTTGATTGTTCAGAAAATTACTAAGCCAAATTTCTTTGCGAATAGATAATTTTGCTCATCTAAGATTATATCAGGTTGTTAATAATACTTTCGCATCTATTAATGCAACCTAGGGTTTCTAATTTCAGTTGATCAATCCTAAAATCAGAGTTATAGTAATCTAGATGAAGAACAAGAAGATAAATTCCAACAGTAATCAATCCTAGCAATTTCTCATCAATCCCTTGAATCCCCAAAACCTAACAAGGAATCTACTCAGACATAGATGATGAAAACATTATCAATAGAAAAGAGTAAAACAATTGTCTCAATAGAAAACAACATCCTCCCTGTAAAACCTAAAAGAAAACTATATATAATGTATCAAAAATGGACTGGGCTTCTTTTGCAAACTTCTGGGCTTCTATCGCAAAAAGAAAATCTTCAAAAACTTGACATCTTCTCGTCAGATATAAGTGTGTCGATCGACACACATGTGTTGTGTCGATTGACACAGTCTTGAAAACTCAACTTCTTCTCGCGTCAGACATGTGTGTCGATCGAAACACATGGGTTGTGTCGATCGACACAAGCTCCAAATTTCGACTCCAAGTTGATCACTTCGGCTCTTCTTTCCTTGATGCTCCAAAATGCTCCAAAAGCTCCCATTAGGCTCCAAACGTTCATTGACCTACAAAGACTCTAAAACAATAGGAAAACACCAAAAAGACTCTATAGAAAGGACTTATATCATGGTCACAACCGGGTAAAAACCATGATATATCAATTACGACTTGGATACTGCCTACCACCAGGGAAAGGCAAATTTGGTCACGGATGCCTTAAGTAGAAGGCGGTCCGAGGTAGCAGCGAGGAAAGATACAGAAATGTTGGTTCATATGATCAGGACGCTGCAACTTAATGCCTTGTCTCAAGATCTAGAGCCTTTAGGCTTCGGAGCGGCAGATCAAGCGGATTTGTTAACCCGAATTCGGATTGCTCAGGAGAAAGATGAGAATCTGTACGAGGTGGTGCAAAATGAATAAACCGAGTATCAGACTTTGAACAATGGGACGATCGTGGTCAATGGGCGGGTCAGAGTGCCGAATGACAAAGGTCTTAAGGAAGAAATACTTAGAGAAACACACCAATCTAAGTTTGCGATCCACCCGGGGCTCACTAAAATGTACCACGACCTGAAAAGGCACTATAATTGGGTTGGCATGAACAGAGACGATGCCGAATGGGTCTCAAAGTGCCAAACGTGCTAGTTGGTCAAGGCAGAGCACCAAGTCCCAAGCGATTTGCTGCAAAGTCTGCCGATTCCATAATGGAAGTGGGATCATGTTACAATGGATTTCGTAACTGGGATGCCAAGGAAAAGGAACAAAAAGGATGCGATGTGGGTGGTGGTGGATAGATTGACTAAGTCGGCATACTTCATTGCAATTAAGAAAACTGATAGGGCCGATGACATTGCAGTCAAGTATATCAATGAGATCGTCCGGTTACATGAAGTACCGACAAGAATAGTCTCGAACAGGGATTCTCGGTTCACGTCCCATTTCTGGAAAGCTTTCCAAAAAGCCTTAGGAACGAGGATCAACATGAGCACCGTGTGTAATACTTCGTATCAAGACCTATAAATGCGGTGAGGCAACCGTGATGTGGTGAAAAAACAAAGTTGCGGTCAAGAAAAAATTTAGCTTAGGCAAGCTAAATCACGTCAAAAGAAGACAATGGCTCGAGACTCGATTTATCACAATTTGAAGTATGGGGACAGAGACTTCTTCAACCAAGTCGTGCGGCAAGGATGGAGGAGAGTTACACAAGGCTTAGAAGACGGTTATATGAGATTTTATCAAGACGAAACCCAAAGACATCAAGGAGAAGAGAAGATGACACGGAGGACAAGACCGGACCATACCGCGTCTCGGTAATCCGATCGGCACGAGCGATCCGTAAAGAATCGGAAGATCTTATCAACTAGACATGGGCTTGGGAAAGGCTTAGAAAGGTCGTGGTTGAATTCCACACTTCTTGGATAAGGCAGGCCAGAACAGTTCGTGGACCACCTACCGGCGGACATGTGGCGGCCAACCACCGCGTGTGAGATGCACGCCACCGCCCGACATTTTTACTAAAATTAGGGGAACATTTGGAGGAGTTTTAGCAATGTCTTAGGAATGCTCAAAATTAATTTCGTGATTTTAAAAATCTGTGGCTTGGGACGAATTTATCGGTAAAAGAAGCAGAAACAGCTATTCGAGATGTGTATCGCGTAACGCATCAAAACGAAGAAGGAGGCTTGATAATCTAATCAAGGCGTGGCTAGGAGACATCGTGGAGACAAGAGAAATCTTGGAGTGACATGTGATTGGCTGGAGAAAGATTCATTGAACCATCATGATGGGACCAAAAACATCATCATGGTGTTTCACTTAATCATTACGAGCACTAAGGGAGCATGGAGGCTTGCTGAAATCTGAGTGGCTAGAGAAGTGTAGTGGGGGCAAAGGATTTGTTATGCATCACCTTATCATTGAAAGACGGCTGCCCAATGGAGCGGAGGAGAACGGCGGACATGCATTGGCCGTCCGCGGTGACACATGACGAGAACGGTGACAAATGGCGACTTCCGGTGGACAAATGTCAAATGTGGTAGCTTGATTTTCAATCTAACATCACGTCACTTCCCCAATAAATAGGACTCTTCCTTAGATGTTTGGGCATAGTTTTATTCCTTAGTAAACCTTGTCAAAAATTTTAAGTAGTGAGAGTGTTAGGAGTTAGTCTTTCCGAGTGATTCCGTTACACCATAACGTGAATCTAAGGTTGGCTACTAGAGTGTGAGTGAGAGTTAGGCTAGTGTGTGTGGAGCAGCTACGGTGACGTAGAGTCCAGGAGCTAGGAGATCGCCGTAACTGGTGTGTGTGTGTTTTTGTAAGATAAAACGTTTATTTTGTTTATTTGCGATGTTATCGGGATTTGGGTGGGTCGTAACCTAGCAGTTGTAAAACTTTGAACTTGTGCTTTTGTAAAATTATTATTTTGTAATAAAAATGTATTTTTAGTAAAAGTTTAAGTTGTGGATGTATTGATATTTAGTCTTGTCTAGACTAACATAACTCTCTGACTACGGTACGGGTTGGCAAGCCTTAGACCGTGCATGAGAGGGACGGTTAGGCAATGGAAAAGGACTGGAACCTCTGATTTGTCCTTAAGATCTAGACCGACCGCTTGCCGAAGCTCGTCAACTGTGTGCTACCGGGCCGTCCTATGTCTAGAACGGTTCGGGGGTGTTACACTGCGTATCACCCACAAACGGATGGGTAGTCAGAACGCACCATTCAAACCTTAGAATATATGTTGCGAGCATGCATTCTGGATTGGGGCGGCTCAAGGGAAAGGTACTTACCCTTGGCCGAATTTTCTTATAACAATATAGCTTCCAGGCAAGCATTGGGATGTCGTTGTATCAAGCATTGTATGGGCGGCCGTGTCGAACACCGCTATGTTGGATCCAAATGGGGGAGCAGGGTGTAATCGGCCCGGACATAGTGGAAGAAACCACATAAATGATCAAGCTTCTAAGGAATAAGATGAAGGAGGCACAAGACAGACAGAAAAGATATGCGGACAAACGTCGGAAAGACATCAGATTTTCGGTAGATGATCTAGTCTACTTAAAGGCGATCACGTTCGAAGGGAGAGCCAGAACCTCACATAAAGGGAAATTAGATCCAAAGTACTTCGTACCATTTAAGATTATGGAAAGGGTTGGGGTAGTCGCTTACAAGTTAGACTTGCCGGCTGCGATGGCAACGTTCCACAACGTTTTCCATGTGTCGCAACTGAGGAAGTGCTTGACTGACCAGGACGTGGTGGTGCCTGAGTTACCTTCAGATATAAAGGAAAGCCTCACCATAGAGGCAAGGCCCGTTCGAATCATTGACCGGATGGAAAAGGCAACAAGAAGAAAAATAATTCCTATGATCAAGGTTATTTGGAATTGCAATGGAACAGAAGATGCAACATGGGAAACGGAAGCCAAAATGAAGGTTGATTTTCCTAAGTGGTGCGAAGAACAACTCGATCCGGATTCAAGGATAAATCTACTTCAAGTGGGGGAGACTTGTAACGTCTCCAATCTGCGATAGGATCGGCAGGATGGATCATGGTCGAGAAAGGGGTGTAACTTGACGAGATAACAAAGGGGAACTCATTCCATGGTCCAAGAACAGCTAAGTTCAGTTTGTGGCAAGGACTTGGCCGAGATAATGGAGTTAATTCAGTTTGGCCAGCTGCCGTCAGCTCGACCCTGCTGGGAAGAGTGATCGGCAGTTGAGGCAACTGGGTGACTAGGGGCTTAGCTAGGCAAAGCTCATGAGATGGTCGCACATGCCCAATGTGTGAGGGCAGTTACGGGCAGTTGGGCAGTTTTTGCCGAACGGTTACAACTGCCATAGACCCAACCGTTTGCATAAAGGCCTATAAAAGGGCGGCCTTGGAGCGGATTTTTGCCCACGCTCACTTGGAAAATTTTCCAAAAAAACCTAAGTAAAAATCGAGAAAAAAAGGAGGATTCGAGTCGCGGCACGATTCAGGTAAGGCATAGCACGCTTCGGAGCGGGTTGCGGAGACTAGAGAGTTCGTGGGATCAATGAGAAGTCAAAAGAAGGAACTTGGCCGTGTAGAGGGAGAATCGCCTTCAAAAGCATCTTCTCCAGACGCGTAGCTAAGGTGAGTGTGGACTGTGGCTCTATGTCCGGATCTGAGACTACCAGTGATTCAGTTAAGTCTACAGATTTGGTTAAGTCTTTATGTGTGATCGACTTGAGCGGTTCAGGGATATTTCATGATTCCTGCTTAGATTCTTTGCCGCTTGTATTATCGTTAGGTTGCTCACTTGGGGAGATCTAGGACTCGGGCCTAAAGGCAACCGCGGTCGAGGAGTGAATTAGGGATTCTTATTGATCCGCTAAGACTCGGCCGAACTAGAAGCGGTGAACCTTGGCCGGATCTCAGATCTGTCAAACCTTGGCATAATCTAGGCAACATGGGCATTCGCATATCAAAACTAGCATGATGGCAGTCCGCGTCACTAAGTAAACCTTGGGTTACTTATGCCTCTTTGTTTCAATAAAAGATGGAGATCGTGGGAAGGATTTGGCTTAGACGCGTGAAGACTTGTGGCCGGGAAGATGGGTGGTGTTGGCCCGGATAGTGCTAGGATTGAACATTGTAATAGTCTAAGTTGCAAACTGATTAATGTATCGAATCCTATTATTATCTAATAAAGATCCGGATTATTTGTTTGACTCTATGATTATATTGACTCTATATAATGAATCTCAGAATTGAACCTCGAAAACGGATTGTTTAAGGAATGGACCCTAAAATGGACTGAAAGGCTCGGTGTCACTTAGTGATCCAAGTGGGAATATCCACCGTGGACTTAGAGTCCGGGTCGGGGTATTTCAGACTTGGTAGTGGCGTAGAGAGATGAGGAAGGATCAATTGCTCCAATGCCCTTCTAGGTTGAACCGAATTCAACTTTACCCTCGCTTATAATATAGTTATTCGTTTTCGTATTTTTAAAAATCAAAAATCAATCAAAACAAGGTTAAAGACAGATATGTCCTTAAAAAGTTGACATAATTATCGGGTCAACACCGCAAACTCGAGAACCCATCGGACAAACAAAATCGGACCCGATTTCTCAAATCGATCCCAAAATCTCAACACTTAAGGTTTTCGATTTTATCTCTCTCTTTTCACTCCTCTTTGATACGAAAAACCCAGAAACCTCAATTCGTCCACAATACCATTGAAATCTTTGTTAGAGTGGAAATAAATTGTTCAGAGGATAGGATTCGAAGGAAATGGCTCGTAAAAAGAGTTTGGCTAAACGAACGGTGGTTACTGTTCGCGACGGAGCAGAGGCGAGCAATAGAGCAGAGGAGAGGAAGCGAGAAGAAGAGAGAAAACAAGAAGAAGAGAAGAACCGAGAAGTTCAGAGGGATGCAAAATCAAATGAGGAATCGGATGAGGTGGATTCAAATGAGGAATCGGGTGAGGAATCAGTAGAAGAATCAAATGAGGCTTCAGAGGAGGAAGCAGAAGAGGAAGTAGAAGCGGAAGTACAAGAGGAAGTACAAGCGGAAATGGATAAGGAAATAGAACCAAAACCATTGAAACCTATGCGGATGTTCTTTAAACCCGTTGACTATACAAAGAAATGTAAGATCTCAACTAGGTGTTATCCAAAGACAGCAGTTGAGCTCTTAAAGAAGTTGTTGTCACCAGATGAGAAGAGATGGTTTGAAGATCACCCTCAATTTAAACATTCTTCCACATATTTAAGGATAATAACCATAAGGTTCAAGGTATGTGGCTGTTAATTGTTCGCATGGCTTGTACTGATAAAAAAAGGAATGTTGGTTTGTTGTGAATAGAGTTCTAATCCGATATTCGTTAAGAGAACATGCAATCATATCCGGATTAGACTGTCATCATTACCCTAGAGATTATAAAGAAAAAGGCAGTATGAGGTTTGTGAATAAGTATTTTAAAGAGGGAGGAAAATTTACAATCCAACGGGTTGAAGAGAAGTTGGTGAAGATGAAAGAGGGTAAAAATATATTGAAGATGGCAGTTCTTTTCTTTTTAGATAGTGTTTTGGTTGGGAAGGCTAAGACTGGAAAGAAAGCAAATGAGGTAGAGCTTTTCTTTCAAAGAGTTGTAGATGATTTGGAGTTGTGTCAGACGTTTCCATGGGGGCGTTATACATTTGATGACAACATCAAAGAAATAGGTAATATGATGGAAATCTTTGATGGGGTTGCTAAACGATCATGGAGCTTTCCTAGTTTTTGTATTCCTTTGGAGGTAATTATGATTTCCTAATTTATATGTATATGATTAAGTTGATTTAGTTTCTATTTATTCATTAAAGTTGTCGTGGTTGATATCCATTGAAATTAGTTAAATTTGTAGGTTCTGACTTTTGAAGCAATTCCTGATTTGAAGAGAAAGTTTAGAGAAGATGTTATTGCTAGTCCAAATTGTCCAAGGATGTGCAAGATGAGGTTCAAACGAAGTTCTATGAAAGGTTATTCGTTAGCAGAAATCAACGATGTGCTGGGATCAACAAAGGTAATTTTGTATACTTTGTTTATGATTTAACATTAGTTTGTTTATAATTTGTATTTTTCTATATTGGACAGAACATTCAAAGTGTCTTGCAAACTGAAAAGGTTGAAGAAACTATGTTAGAATGGTTGATGGATGAAGTAGATGATGACGAGATGGACAAATTTGATTCAATGGTTGATGTGTGGAGGAAGTGTATAGGGAAAGGGAAGAGTATATGGTGGGAAGATATGTTCAATGCCGATGTCCACGCTCGACAAGTAGAAGATATACCTGAGGAAGGCCCTTCACCAAGACAAGCTTCTATGGCTAAGGAAAACGCATATTCACCTAGACTGGCACACGTTATAGAGGGTGTGCAGTTGTTGAGAAAATAGCGAGCTTAATGAAGGATTAAAGGACATACACGAGAAGCTCGATGCACAAGATAAAAGAATCATAGCTGTTGAAGTATTTGTGAAGAATGCACAAGATAGTGTACATGATATGGATGATGAGTGGAGATGTAATGATGTTGGTTATGATTTCAGTTTTGATAGGGCTGAAAAGTATCAAGAAAGAGCATACACTGCTGGTAAAGGAGCAGGGAGTGTTGGTAAAGAAGCAGAAGAAGAAGAAGTAGGGAGTGTTGGTAAAGAAGTAGAAGCAAGCAAAGGAGTAGAAGCAAGTAACAAAAAAGCACAGCAAACGGATGTTTTAATGGAAGAAGCAGGTAATAGAGATGTTGTCAGGGAGAGAGAAGTAGGTGTGAATGAACCAAAGGGTGATGTCATGGAAGAATCTGAGAGTGTGATGGACCCGAGTGTGATCGCTGCGGAAAGTCATATTGAATCAGAGGGTGCGACTGATGAGGTTGGTTATGAAGAAATTGTGTGTACTCCTAGTGTAGTGGTGAAGAGAGGAAATCAAAAACTGAAAATTTTATCATCTTAGATGAAGAGGATTAGAAGGCCTTCTCGTTTCCAACTGTCTCCTTTTGATCATTAGAAGGGCTTCTCGTTGTTGATATATTTAAGACTATTTTGTTTTTTTTTTTGTGGATTGGATTAGGACTACTTGATTCTGGTACTGCTTCTAGTACTGGTTAAATGTTAAGAATTGTACTGGTTAAGTGGTTTAAATGAAGTAGGAATTTGTTATGAAGTAATTTTAGTTGTATGTGGTAGTTAATTCGAGTACAACTGGTCTAACTGGTACAACTGCGAATTAAAGTACAACTGATACAACTGAGAATTACAATACAACTGGTACAACTGAGAATTACAGTACAACTTCCATAACATAACGTTGATTCATAGAGCACAATAAATTACAAAATATTGATTCATAGCATATTAAGATATTAAGTCTTAGTCTAGATCCAGATTCCTAGCATAAAATAGATAGCATAGATATGGATAACATAGATATTACTTAAAGAAACGGAAAATTGCAGTGGATATGACTGCAAACCCAATAAGTCCTCCACCAATCGCAAACTTGAGCATCCACTCCTTCACACCTCGGTTGGCAAGCAACTCCAACTCCAACTCCTTCAGCTTTGCTTCATACTCCACTAGGCGCTGCTTCATGGCAAGAAATTCAGTATTATGAAGAGTCGTCCCCCCAAACACTTTCAGGTTCCGAATCTTCTCAGCTGCCTCATCTAATCGGACTTTGACGATGTTGAATTCCTCCCTAATGGCATCGTCCCACCATTTCCAAACGTGAACACCTCCTTTCTACACATTAAATATACATCAATCCTAAATGTTTATCGGTCAATGTATTACTCACTACAATCCGGATCTTTACCTCACTGTTCTTGCAAGTGAAGAACCTCGTTCCCGGGTTTAGATCAGTCCGAGAAGTCTGGACAACGACTCGTCCACCACAGTAACAAAGACTCACCGGAATGTCGTACTCTCCATCAGCTTCTCGACATCCACTGCGGATGCTAGCGGACGAAGAACTTAAACTGTAATTGAAAGTTCTCCCCATCGTTGCTGTACAAAAGCCAAAGATCCAAGATTCAATACCCAACAATATATCGAAACAAACCAAAAATTGAAACCCTAATCGAAACGAGAAAGAAGTGATGGAATGATTTCACAAACAAACCCAAAATCGAAGCCGGATCTATATTGAAAATCAAAAACCCAAGGATTGGAAACCTAATCGAAACGAAAATGAAGTGATGGAAAGATTTCGCAAACAAACCCAAAATCGAAGCCGGATCTAGATTGAAAATCAAAAACCCAAGGATTGGAAATCTAATCGAAACGAGAAAGAGAAGAAGAAGTGATGGAACGAACCAGATTTCTTTCTGTAGGTTGAACCTCAAAATCGCAGAAGCTGCAGAGAAGAGAAGAAGAGTGAAGAAGTGAAGAGGAGAAGAGTGGAAGTGGAAGTGTGTGTCGGAATATCCAAATTTAATATGGATTTGATTTGGAAACCTTAGATATTATCCATTATAATCCGAAAACATTTGAAATTCAAAACATTCAAAACATTTGAAATGATCCATGGTGTATTTTAAATAATTCAAAACATTTGCAATTAAACTGATCCATTAAACTGTCACGTTTTTTAATGACAAGCACGTCTTTTAATGACAAGCACGTTTTTATTGGTATAAAAACGTGGTCAGTTATAGTAAACAATTATTTTTCAATAGTTGTACCTAATAGTTGTACCACAATTCATAGTTGTATCAAAGTATTCGTAGTTGTACTTTTTCCAATTTTAAGTAAAATTAGTTGTACTACATCTTCAAAAACCCTTTTATAATTGTACATTCCAAAATATTAAATATCTTAACATACCCAATGGTTTCATATAAAAATATTTCCTAAACGTTGTTTTCCTCGAAATTAACAACAAAATGTGAATCCCACTATAATATACAACCCGTACAAGTATATGATGTTCCTTAGAAGACTTATTGCTTTCAACATTTAGTTTGGAATTCCTCGAAATTAACGATGGGATGGTTGGACACATCTAAGGACTTAATGATGTTTGGACATAAATTAGGACAAACGTTTATTTCCTAAAATGTTTTTTCCCTAAAAAATGTATTTTTTACGAAAATTGGACAAGGATCCGTCGAAAACAAACAGAGCCAAAACAGAGACACATCACATTAGATTATTTGTCAAATGATCCGACGAAAACAGATATACATCACAATAATTAATGTTCCAAACATGACTCCAAACAATACTAACGTAAAAAGAAAATATAGAAAACAAGTGATAACTGAAACTGTTTGTTACAACTTCTTCACTTAAACTGTACGACTATCATCACCATTGAGGTAAGAATACAAAGTTTTACGCATCTTTTTAGGATCAAATTCTCCAACTAACGGCACCCTTTTCTCTTTCTTCCTGGTCTTAGTGTATAAGGTGGAGGCAGGGCAAACTTTGCTTTTTCATCATCCGGAACCTTCCAATGGGACTCATGTGGCACTAAATAAATCATCTTTTTGTACGCTTCCTTCCATTTTTTCACCAAAAAATATTTGGAGCACAACTCGTGTAATTGAAAGGTTTTCTTATTGTAATGGATGGCAGCCGCAATACCATGCTCACAAGGAAACCTGTCAATGTCAAAACACTTGCAGCTACAACTTTTCTTTTTCAAATTCAGTAAATACTTCTTACCATCGCTTCCTATGACACTAAACTCAAGTTCGAAACTGTTTAGCTCATTCACAGTAAGCTTTATTGTTGTCTCAATGGTTTTATGAATTACGTCTTCCACAGCAGGCACCAGCATCTGACCATCCGGAATTATAGCAGCTTCCTCTCTATGTCTGTTAAACCATTCAGACACTTTGTCAATAATCGTGTCAATCAATGGTAATAACGCATACTTCCTTGCATTTCTAAACACACTATTGATAGACTCAGCAGAGTTAGTGGTGTCTATGTTGTACTTCTGACCAGAAAAATAACACATTGCCCATTTCTTTACATCTACACTCTTATCTAGATATTCTCGTGCTGTAGGATATCGTGCCGTAAAAGCAATATACATTTTCTCAAACTCAGACACTGTACATACTTACGCGCAGTCCCTAAATGTATTCGCCACTATATCTTTCTTCATGTAAGACACTTTACCTTTCACATTTTGTGACAAATGAAAGATACAATAGCCACGATGAGCCTTCGGATACACTAGGCGAATTGACTTGATGAGGCTTACATTTCTGTCCGACATAAACACCAATTCTTTTGTATCCGGTACTACGATTTTCAAGGTTTTGAAAAACCACATCCAACTTGCATCTTTCTCACCATCAATTACGGCAAAGGCAATGGGATAATGATGGCGGTCTGGATCCTGAGCAGTTGCAACCATAAGCACTCCACCATACTCAGATTTTAGAAATGTTGCATCAACCATTAACACTTCTCTCATCGCCTTAAAGCCTTCAATGCAAGCTCCCAAAGCAAAGAAAATATACTTGAATATGTTTTCCTCGTCTACTTCCACCTTTGTAATTGTACCAGGATTAACCTCCGTTAACATGTACAAGTATGAATACAACAACTTAAAACAGCTCTCTGGACTTCCTCGAACATCATTAATGGCTTGTTTTTTCCCTCTCCATGCCGTTGTGTATGAAGGTCTTACCCCAAGTCTTCCTTGAACCAAATCCATGAGAATTTTTGGAGCCGGTGTCTCAAATCTTACTGGATAATCTTCATGCACAACACTAGTAACTAAACATGTTGAGGCTTTCTTTTTGGTTATGCTTGTACTTGTACTAGACCGAGAGCATGTATGCATCTTTCGGTAAGTTCTAACCGAGAAATGATCTGAGTTCCCATCCCTTGCAACTCGTAGATGTCAGTTACAACCATTCTTGACTTCACTACATTTCACCACATACAACATGGTATCTGACTTCTTCGTAACATACCCAAAACAGTTTTTATGTGTAGCCCTTTCAACCAAATCTTGAACTGCTCTCTTACTTTCAAATACTAATACCATCAACCCATTCTTTACCACACTGACTTCCTCCTTGGCTCGGTGTAAAGTCCTCAACTTGTTCACGCAAACCAGCAGCATCCACATGAAAATGATTTTCAACATTAGCAAATTCACAAGGAACATTAACCAAAGCCTCAAGTTGTTTTGATGTTTCTCTGTATACAGTCATGATACCTTCATTAACTTTATCTTTTCCATTAGAAAGCATCTCATCTCTTTCATCGTTACAAAGCATTTCATCTCTTTCATCGTTACCAAGCATCTCATCATTATTTCCACCAAATTCACTTTCTTTTTCTTGCTCCACTCTTGAAAATTCTTCTCCCCACTGATTTTTTTCCTCACCTCCACAAACATCAACATACAAAACATTCCTACATAGCTCTTTACTCATTTCCATCAGATAACCATAAACACCATCGTCATCATAAATATATGATGGTTTCTTACTCAAGACCATTGGAAAGTAACTCAATTTAACTTTCCTATTTCTATCTAGATGCATCTTCTTCATTATAGTCTCCACTAAAACAGAATATGTTACCTCCTCCACATGTGTTCTAAACACTAAAGTCTAAAGTTCATCTTCTCTTGAAATCCATTCCAAATGACCTTCTCTCTTGTCATAATGTCCCCCATACTCAAAATGTATTACTGTGCAATGGCTATTATTCATTGTCACCTGGAAAGGAATCAAAATGGATTTACTCCAAATCAAATTCCCAATATCATTATGTACGAATTCATAGATAATTGGATAACAAGCTCATACTACCAAGCTCATACTACCAAGCAGCTTACAGATATGGCCTACTTAACTCATCCTACCTAACTCAAACTATCTATACCTACAATCCATCAAGTCACAAAATTACAAGACAAACACAACACAAATTCATAGAAACCAAGACAAATCGATCCAAATCAGATACTCCAATCAGTATACTTCCATTTCGATAATTTAGTATAAATTCGACTGAGATGTACCCGATCTGTGATGGACACAATGACGTAGCTGCAAGAAAACGGCAACAGATCTGCTTGGAATGTAGCTGCAATCCGCCCGACAATGCGGAGCTTCTGGAATGCGACGGCGTCGTATACTCTCCGATGGTGACGGTGACGTATACAGATGATGTTCTCTGTTCCTCCTCCTCCGACGGATTGACGGATTGATGGATTGATTTTGGTTCGGGATTGATTTTGTCGGGATTTTGTTTTTCTTCAAGATTTTAAACAAAAATCAAAAATATATATAAACAAAAGAAATTTTCTGATTGGTTGTTGAATACTGCATTTTTGTTGGCTCTCAGAATATAGTTTTTAATCTGTTTATAATTCTTTTAAATTAAAACGAAGGGCAAAACTGGCAACACATTAAAATGAGGGTAAAGAGAATAGAGAAGAGTACAACTGAATTCAGTCCCACCTAGAAGGGCATACGAGCAAATGATCCGATGAGGAATCCTACTGGAGTAAAAAAAGTAGAGACAAGTGGTGTTTGGAGGGTGACGGAAACACTAAATTCTTTCATGCTTCGGTTAAAGCGACAAGGGGTAAAAATAGAATAACTGAAAGATGCCAATGGTGTGTTCCAAAGATTAGAGGCTTCTAAAGGAGAGGTGGTAGTGTCTTATTTCCAGGACCTTTTCTCATCTTCAAACCCTGCTGATTTTAGTGATCTCTTTCTGGGTTTTGTTCCTAAAGTTACTCAGTCAATGAATGCTAAGTTGGTCAATGAGATATCCTCAGAGGAGATCACATAGGCTGTTTTCGCTATCAAAGCTTCGAGTGGCCCAAGGACAGATGTATGACTGGATTGTTCTTTCAAAAATACTGGTATATTATAGGGCCTCAAGTCATTGAGGAGGTGAAACGTTTCTTCCTTTCTGGAATTATGCCTAGTGAATGGAACTATACGCAGTTGTGTTTGATCCCTAAAATCCCATCTGCCTCCCAGATGTGTGACTTGAGACCAATTAGTCTTTGTTCAGTCAGCTACAAGATTATTTCTAAGATTCTGGTGAAAAGATTGCAACCGTTGCTCCCTTAGCTAGTATCGCCTTTTTAGTCGATTTTTGTCGCTGAAAGACTTATTCATGGCTTGAGAACTCATCCAGTGGTCTCTAAGGAATTTTTGGCTATCAAGACTGATATGTCCAAGGCCTATGATAGGGTTGAATGGAGCTATCTCAAGGCAATGCTTTTAGCTATGGGGTTTGATATGAAATGGGTTTCCTGGATCAAGAGTTGTGTAACGACGGTTACTTTTTCTGTGCTTATGATTGATCAACTTTTTGGTCTTATAACTCCCTCTGTGTTATGTCAAGGGGATCCCCTTTCCCCTTTCCTTTTTGTGTTATGTGCTAAAGGCCTTTCTCATATGATCAGTAAGGCTGCTAATGAGGGAGAGATCACTGGGGTTCATTTCTCGGTTACTTGTCCAGCAGTTCATCATCTCCTCTTCGCGGATGACTGCTTGCTGACTTGTAGAGCTCAGGTTGAGGAAGTTAAAGACTTGCAGCGGATTTTGAAGTCCTATGGGGAGGCAACTGGCCAGGTAATAAACATCCACAAATCCTCTATTTCTTTTGGGAGCCAGATTGAGGAAGAGGTTAGACAAAACATCAAAGATATAACATGCATTCTTAGTGAAGGAGGGGCTGGATCTTATCTAGGTATGCCATAGTGTTTCAGTGGATCTAAAATTGACATGCTAGCCTATATTCATGAAAGAATGAAATCAAGAATGTCTGGATGGTTTGCTAGGATGCTGTCACAGGGAGGAAAAGAGATTCTTATCAAAGTAGTGGCTATGGCTCTCCCGGTGTATGTTATGTCTTGTTTCAAATTACCAAAGGCTACGTGTGATAAGTTGACTAGTGGTATGGCTGATTTTTTGTGGAATTCTAGTGAGGAAAAACAGGAAGATCCACTGGGTCAAATGGAAGAAGTTATGCCTAGCTAAGAGTCAAGGAGGCCTAGGGTTCAAGGACATAGCAGATTTTAACCAAGCCTTACTAGGCAAACAGGCTTGGAAACTTGTACAAGAACTAGAGTGCTTACTAGCTAGATTCCTAAAGAGATGATACTTTGAAGGTTCTGAATTTGTAAAGGTTGGAGATGGTACTAGACCTTCCTTTGGATGGAAAAATATGCTCTTTGGGAGAGAATTGATCCAAATGGGACTCAAGAAGAAGATCGGAAATGGCAAATCCACTATGATCTGGACTGAAAGATGGATTGATGGTGAAGTGATGAGATCTCTAGTGATGAAAAACCCAATCATTGACATAGATATGAAGGTCAGTGAACTGATTGACTTGAGAACTAGAAGATGGAACAGAACTAAATTGAATGATCTATTATACCATGAAGATGCTGAGAGGATCCTCAAAATGAAACCGATCGTTTCTAGGAAAGATTTTAGAGTCTAGAAATATAACAGAAGTGGGGCATACTCTGTTAAATCAGGTTACTGGTTAGTGAATAACAAAAACAAGGAGGAGATCTTCCAAGAAGCAGAAATGAGGCAGAAGTGGGGCATACTTTGTTAAATCAGGTTACTGGTTAGTGAATAAGAAAAACAAGGAGAAGATCTTCCAAGAAGCAGAAATGAGGCCCTCTACTAATGACTTGAAGAATGAGATTTGGTTGATGAGGACATCTCCAAAAGTCAAGGCTTTCTGGTGGAAAAAAGTTAAGTGAAGCACTACCAATAGTTGATCTAATAGTCAAAAGGGGTATGAATATTGATTCGAGATATCAGGTTTGTGGCCTAGAAAAGGAGTCTATTAACCATGTGATTTTCTCCTACTCTTTGGCTAGACAAGTTTGGGCAGTCTCCAACATCCCTTCTCCTAAAAATGGCTTTGATGGTAATGCCTTATTCACCAACTTTTCTTTCTTGATGAAGATGTATAAGAATTCGGCCATTCCTCTCTCTAGTAGAAGTAAAATCACTTGGCTGATTTGGTATATGTGGAAGAATAGGAATGGCTGGATATTTTAGAGTGTTCTTTTTACAGCTATGGAGGTTGTGCAAAAAGCTGGGGATGAGAGAGTATTGATTACACGAAGCAAGTGGATCAGGCAATCAGTTTCATTTGTACACAACTGGTAAGTGAAAATAGTATTGATGATTCTCTGCAATTTAATAAGAACATCACTTATGCTTATTGTTTCTCTCCTTGTGTCCTTAATGCTTCTTTACTTCGCAATTCTAGTTCTTAAACGATTTTTTTTTTGTCCTTCAATGCAGAAAATGACAATCTTGTGAGTTTCACATAAGTGAAAACGACTGAAAAATAAATGATCAAACTTAAAGAGTCTTTCTCTAGTTTAACCACAATCTTGAAAAGTACACATAGGCATGTATGTTGCTGAAAATAATTGAACTCTAAGAATGCAACTTGCAATTTAAAATACAATTATGAATTTAACTTCAAATTGAATAACTAGAAGACAAAAATGTACACAAACTTTAAGGCGATAAGTCTAAGTCCTAAACAGAATTAAGTGAGAAGCACTAACTGTTTTGTGCATATATGAAATATGAAAGCGTATTGAATAAATCCTACGGAATCTTTGCTGGAAGAGTATTGAAAATTTGGCAGTTAAAACTCTTTCCTTTGCTGGAAGAGTGCAGTTGATAGCTTGTCATCTACGGAATTATAAATTTTTGGTGCTCTACTTTTATTCTACCTAAGGGATGTTTGAAGAAGATGGAATCTTTGTGTTCAAGGTTCCTATGGTCTGGCATAATTGATGGTAGTACGGGGGCAAAAGTGGCGTGGAAAACTGTTTGCTTGCCTAAGAAGGAGGGTGGTAGGGGTCTGAGAAGGTTGAGTTCTTGGAATCTGACTTTGTGCCTAAAACTAGTAGGGCTCCTCCTTTCAAACAGCTCTTCACTCTGGTCTAAGTGGCACAAGCTATGCAACATCAGAGGTAGCTCTTACTGGGCATTACAAGAAGGCTCTACTAGCTCTTGGACATGGAAAATGCTGTTACAACTGAAGCCTCTGGCGCAAAAGTTTATCAAAACCAAGCTGGGAAATGGCCGTAATACATCATTCTGGCATGACAATTGGACCCCTCTTGGTCCACTTATCAACGTGTTTAACTCAGATGGTCCTAGATGCGCTGGTATTCCTATTTGGGCAAAGGTTTCTGATGCTTGTTAGGGAACAGGATGGAAGCTAAGACCTCCGAGATCGGATGTTGCGCTTAGTCTCTACTGTTATCTCACAACAATTCCTGTTCCAGCAATAGGTGATTCTGACGACTGTTATGGCTGGTTTGTTGATGGTTTGGAATGCAGGGGTTTCTCCAATTCTAAAACTTGGGAATCGATCAGACCAAGAGAAGCTGAGCAAGAATGGACAGTTGTGGTTTGGTTTAAAGGGGCAGTTCCTAAGCATGCTTTCCATATGTGGGTTTGTAACCTGAACCGACTGCCAACACGTCAGCGATTGCATGCCTGGGGAGTTGCAAATAGCTCAGATTGCTGTCTCTGTGTCGTGTCGCCGGAATCAAGGGACCATCTGCTGCTCTCTTGCTCCTATTCAGTGAGCATTTGGACTCACGTATTCTCTAGGCTTTCGCCTAGTCAGTAGATTCTGTTAACTTGGGCAGAACTGCTATCGTGGTCAAGACAAGACTCTTCTCATGGTCCTTCTCTTCTCCGAAAACTCGTACCTCAAGTGGTAGTATATCACATTTGGAAGCAGAGAAACAACAAACACCACAACAATCAGCTTATTCCTCCGCCTCTCGTCTTCAAGAACATTGACACGGAAATCCGCAACACCATCAACTCTAGAAGGAGTCGAAAAAATTGGCGTGATCTGATGGCCTTTTGGACTAGGTAGCTTATCAGCCAAATCATTCCCAAATTGATTGTAACCTTGTTTTTAACTTTTTTTGCCTTGGTTGCTCTAGCTTGTAGGTAATGCTCATGTAAAGCCTAAACTTTTCATTATATATGATATTTACAGTTTAGCAAAAAAATAAAAGATAAATCCTCTGGCTTAGGCTTAAACAAAAAACGGATCGGATTATCGGATTATTAAATTTTAAAGGACAATGCCAACATGCTACAACCTAGTTTCAAAAAATTCATCAGATTAGTTTCCATATAAATTATCTTAAAAGAAAAGATACGTATCACACTCACTGACCTTGAAGCCAGGCTAAACAAAGCTGAATCGTGATGCAAGTAGACTTAGAGATCGAGAGGTTGTCGACTATCCCGTCGGTTTTGCAGATTGTTGTCCATGACCTGAATATATGTGATGAAAGAGATATACAAATCTTCATTAAATATTGGTTCTAAACAGTTGATATTAAAACTTGATTCTGAAAAACCTAAAGAGATTACCTTGTCTGCGATTTTAGGAGGTCGGTGGAATCGCAGTATCCAATGATGAAAATAAAAAAATTCTCGAATGACATAGGAAAAACTTTGATTAATGCAGGTCGGTGGAGACCTAGTAATAGATCCGCCAGAGAGATTGGTTTGAGAATGACAATACGAATGAAAAAATTGGAGAAACAAATAGCCAAAGGCTGTTTGCACCTCAAATTCACATTGCGATTCGAAGCCGAAGCACCAGTAAACAAAATAACAAAGCCAATGTAATAAAACACGCGATAAATATGAGCATAATTTTCAATACCTTTACGCGGAGAGAATTGCAGAAAAGAATCAGGCAAGGAAATCGTAAAGAAATATAGAGCTGCTTAGTAACGACTGTTAGTGTAAACTTTTACTTTAGACTTATAGCCTTAAAAGTCTTCAACCAAGCACACCCATGTTGGTGTTTCATTGTTGAAGATGGGAGAGAAAATGGGGATCTGGAGATCGTAGTTGATGGAGAAGTTACTCATTTTTTTTTTTTTGTCGAATCATTGGTGAATTGATTAGAAAGGTGAAGGGATAAAAAATGAGACTTAGGCCATGTGGCAGTAAAAGAAGGTTGCAGTTTTCAGGAAATTGACTTGTCATTTATTGTAATAAGATTTCAAATATGCATGCAATGAAAAACAGAATGGATGTGAAGATATATATAGCAAAGTGGGGACGTTGATATTGCAACATTTTATTGAAGAAGCTCGATGTGACATATATAATTACCAAAGATGGAGTATACGAGTGTGGTTAAGAACAATTTTAAAAACAAAATTGTTCATCTGGTTTCTTGTAATTTTAAGTAAAGACCAAATATTTTCCCGTGTACATCTTCTTTCAACGTTTCTCTCTCTCGTAGATGATGATGGTTAAAGATCATCAAACCAAACGATGAATTACAGAGCCAAATAGTATACTTATTGCATGATTAAGTTCACTAGACTAATACACGAATTCATATGGCAGATTGAAGAAGATTAAACATTAAAAACCTCATTTATTTGATCATTAGATTTTTTTATTTGGTAATAATAGCCATCTTCCTTCACTGCATATTGATATTGAATATTACAGACCGAAGTCACTTGCTACCAAGGAGATTATCAAAGTAACCTTTAGGGTCACTCTCAAAGTGATCTCTTGAAATGTAAGAAGACCCATTGCTCCCTGGAGCCACCATGTAGCTTCCTCCTCCACCACCACCGATTTTCTCTCCTCCTCCTCCGCCACTACCTTTTCCTCCTCCACCCCCACCGCTCCTTCCTCCACCACCACCACCGCCCTTTCCTCCACCTACACCACCGCCACCACCTTTTCCTCCACCTCCACCACCGCTACCGCCTTTTCCTCCCATTCTTTAATTCTTAGTTAGACTCTTAAGAGATTTGTAATTTAGATTTGTGAATTGTGTGAATGAGAAATGATAGTGAAAAGTATGGGGGTATTTATAATAGGGTAAAATTTCAAAATGGATGGTCAAAACTTGTCTTTACCAATTAATACGATTTATTATAGTCGTTGCATTGTAAATTGATAGACGCAACCCAATCACTTCGTAAACGTAAGTGGCATCTACTCGTAAAGGAAAAAGAGGTAAGCCTCGGAAGACCAACAATAATAATAATAATACCCCCTGAATTTAAGTGCATATTACTCGTCTTGTTTTTATGTATGTATCATTTCAAATATGCATGCAATGATATAAAATGAAAACCTGAATGGATTTGACGATATAGATATAGCAAAGTAGGAAGGTTGATATAAAAAAAAGTGGGAAGGTTGATGAAAGCATGCAAGTGAAGTGATTATTGCAACATTTTTATAAAAGAAGATCGATCGGTGTAACATATATAATTACAAAAGATGGATGTAATGTATACGAGTGGGGTTAATTAAGAAGATTAAATTAAAGACAGAGCTGGGAGAGATGGTGGTGAATGTCAGGAGAATGATGGTCCTCGGAACGGAGTCGCTCGGCTTGAGTCCAACGACCTTCACTGTCCCTAACCATTCCTTTGTTCGCGTCTTGTCTCCAAAACGGTGGAACCTGATGGTGCTCTTTCAGAAAGTCCGATGCTTTGTTCACTAGCGCTGGATCTCTCCCACTCGCCAGCATAAATCTCTCCCCTTTTCCATGATACCTATATTTTTCACCATTACGGAATTTATACATTTCAATATTCGGATCAATCATATCGCATACACAATTTGTCAAACTAATTTGATGCTCCCAAATATTTTATGTCAAAGTCCAGACGTAATCCAGAACAGCTCAATATAAATTTTTCAAACTAATTTCATGTTTCCAAATATTTTATGTGAGTATTGATCGTATCTTCTGAGAATCAAATTGGATCCCTTGTCCAGTCTATATAATAATCATTTGCTAACGTATCTATAAGACTTTTTTATTTGGCTTAATTAAACTTCTTATTTGCAATTCCCACCATATCTACATCATACATGAAATATGATCAAACCCTTATTCACTATGTTTTTTTGTTCTTTGTAACAAATGATTTTGTTTTAAGAGTTTTCATTTCTGTGATCTCTGACTCTGAGCATTGCAACACCAAAAATTATGAGCAAGAACATAGTCTAAGCTAATTAATTATATATACAATAATACATTTAAAAAAGAAAAAAGAAAAAAGAAAATAGAGGACTACTGACCCGTCAAGGAGATGGAGCATAGCCTCGAGGTTATGAGCGGTAGAAATATCAACGGAGGGTTTAAGGAACGGCGAGTTCTGGTGGTCGAGCACCAGCTCCTCCCCCACATGGCAATAACACCACGGCAATCCCTCCGCTATCTTCATCAGCGCGTGCGGCGCACTCTCGTTCAGAAACAATCCCGGCGATTTCGGCACCACGTCGTGAACATTCACCACCCTCATCACCTTCACTCCCAGCTCCTCCATCCTCTCTTTAAACCTCACGTTCCCTACTCTCGGTCCTCCGTAACTCATCACCGTCACCGGAATCACCTTCCCTCTCTTACTCCGATTCAATCCCATCTCCGCCACGTCGTACGCGCTCAGCATCGCCAACGCGCCGCCGAGACTGTGTCCCGTCACGGTGATACTCAGATCCTCCTCCTCGTCGTCTCCGTATCTCTCCACCAGACGCTTCACCTCCGCTAATATCTGCTCACGCGCCGAGAATCTCGAGAAATTGCAGGTCGTGTCTTTGTCTGTGTACAGATCTAGAAATCCGGATTCTACTTTAACCGCCCAGTCGGAGCACCGGAGGTTGTTACCGGATACCGGTTTCAAATAATCCTTTAGATCCGCGACCCACTCGAGCTTCGTCACCGTTCCTCTCCACGCGATCGCTATATCACGGCGGCCGAGACGGTGACGCGTGGCTTCGTCGTCGGAGACCGCCACGTAACCCATCCAATTAGCGTTTTTGCTCCACACTTTCGACCATCTCGATTTCGAGAAGAAGTTTGGGAGATTGATGTTCGATGTCGCGTAGAGGTAACGCGCCACCTCGTAACCGGAATCGATCATCCCCAAGGAATCGAAGAAATCGTGGCGGGAGAATCTGGAGGTTCCGGTGTATTTGGAAGAAGGATCGAAATCGAAAGCGTCGTAACACGCCTGAGCCATTTCTCCGTAACGGATAAGCTCCGATCTAAGAACTGGATCCATCGGATCCATTAACCCGGCCCAGTCGTCTTCTCCTTGGATCTTCCTCCACGTGTCTCTCAGTTTTCTCTCTTCCTCTGTTTTTTTATCCCGCCGACGAAAATCCTCCGCCGTAATCCACCGTTCTCCGCCGCAGATTACTTCCGTTTCTTCCACCAATCCTTGCCTTTCCCGTTCGATACTAGAAATCACGGAGGATAGAGAAGACTCGTCGGTTCTCGACAAAGCTCTTGTACTGGTGGCTAATCGGAATCTTCTCGCCGGGAGATTAATAAACGAAGAAGAGTGATTGGTTATGAAGTTATTATGGTTGATAGTAACAAGGTTGTGAGAAGGAAGAGTCGCCATTGTTGAGAAGCTTCAAAGCTTGATTTCCAAATGTTACGATCAACCTTTATATATAAAACGTGTTCAACAAACAAATGGTTTACTTGCAATAAAGAAACTGACCTCGATTTCATATCTATATATATTTATGATCATAGTAGTAGTATTAAAATACTAGTACTAGTAGATATTTTTTTTTCCGAATGTTGGGAGTTTTAAAATTGTAGTTGCATAAATGATTAAAGGCAATGAGCAGGCATGAGGATATGGTGGTCGAGGATTGCGCGCGCAAAATCATGTATTTTGATTTTAAATTTGTAAGGTCTGACAAAGTTCGTAACCAATTTACATTTTGCATGGAAACATAAATCACGAGATTGAAATGAAGCTATGAATATTATTGTCCAACATACATTAGACTAGGAAATATTTTTAAGTTTTTTTTTTTTGGGTTACCAAAATATTTTTAAGTTAATGTACAATTATTAAACAATTAGAAATATGTATACAAATACAATTCACACGGCTTTAAGTAAATGAATATTCATATTGAACACAATTAAAAATCTTTTGTTTTAAAGTTATATGATATTTAATAAACTAAACAATAATTATTACGCGTATAGCGTGGAAAATCATCTAATTTTATCTATACGTGTAAAATACAATTAGTCATTGTTCATAACAAATTCAAATTATTTAACAAATTTATCATGGTTCGAACCAATCGGTGAAGACACGCCTAGCGGTAGGCCCCGTAACACAGTTTGGACCTGAACTTACACTGGGCCAAACCAACGTGTGAAGATACCCGAACCCATAAACCCTTGGTTACACACTTTGCAGCCGAAGAGAATCAGGACCTCGGGGCTGGTAAGACAGGCCCAAGACGGACATCTTTACGCCGAAAAGGAACATGTGGCCCTAGTCTCTTATCAAGAGTTCGGGCAAGGTAAGAAATATATTTACATCAAATTATTTTTGATTCCTTCCTTGGTTTCAACATTTGAACCTAGTTAAAGGGTAAAATCACTTTTACTTTATGCGTGTTAGGGTAAAAGCAAGTTGTCCATACATGGAAATATGGTTAAAGCTTAAAGCAACTAATTTTGAGGATACACCCCGGCGCCTAATCCGTCATGTCAGACACTATCTGCAGTACGAGGAGTCAGTTGCAGCATAGCAGAGCCATATGGTCGGTCAAGTGGCGCGAAAAGACAAGGAAAGTAGATGACAAGCACTCAAGTAGATATATCGTACATATCCAGACTCGAAGATCCAAACTCTAAAAGACGTAGAGCCTGATATTCGAGCTCGGACAAGTAACTGGCTAAAAATGCTTTTCTATTTACTTCACAGAGGAGATCCAAAATTTTGGCTAAGATCACATACATTAAGCCCATTTCTCTACAAAGCTCAACTCAGAGCCCATTTCTTAGCGCCTCTGAACTCTTTTCGGCTATTAAAGGCCTCATGCACATACTTTTCCGTTCTCTTCTCCGGTTACGACTACTTTCTGACAGGAATCACTCATACATACGATCTCTCTTCTCTCTCTCTAACCATTAGATTTCCTACTCAAATTTTCAGACAATATGCGGACCATCCAGTTTGGCCTGGAGTCACCGTTTTCTTACTCTTGTTTTCCGACTCTTTTTTCACACTCAACGACTCATCGTGATCTTTCTATTTTTCTCTCCTTGTTGACCCCTATTTGTCGTAGCATCATTGGAAAACATCCCCAATCATATTTTCCGAAACCTCCGTGTTTGATGAATGTGAAAGAGCGGGTCTCTCAAATGGTTGTTTGGGAGAACCAAAATCCTTCAAAAACAGAATTTGTAATTTAAATGTTTGGGTTCAAGATTTAGTTTTTAAGTTTTGAAAGTTTAATGTTTAGTTTTATTTTTGAAAAAAGAAAATTTGAGTGGCATTTTAGAAAAATATTAGTGATGGTAAATTTAGAACAATAATTTGTTTTATGGTATCTATTACTATAATTAGGGAGTTCTCTCTCCATCTAGGATGTCCACTTTAGCAAAAAAATAAAAAAAGTAACAATAAATTTTATTTTAAATATTCCATTAATTCATCTTAATATGTATTGATTGTTATCCATAGCTACTAAATAATTGAACTAAATAAAAAACAAAAATAAGCAAAAAAAAATGATAAAAAGGAGTACATTCAAAAATAATTTGAGTATTTATTGTTGTATATAAAAAAATTACAACAAAAAATGTATTACATGTATACTTTACTTTATTTAATAGTAATAAAACAAATTAAGATTTTATGATAAAGATGAATGTTTACATATTTTAATTTCAAAAAATTGAAAATATGTAAAATAAATATAAATATAAGAGCAAATAAATAAAAATGTAGATAAACGACATGAGAGAATCAAGGGAAAAACATTCTATTAATGGTTAAGTATCGTAGTTGAGTATCAAACGATAATTAGGATGCAGAAAGTCCAAAGAGAAAGATAACATCTTATTTCACTAAAAAGATATTGAACAATATCACTAAAGATGAGAACTACGTTGAAATTTTTGGATATATGATTTAGTTGAAATATTATATTTGATTTCTGGAAGTATAGAAAAAAATTCTAATTAAAAAAGCGGTGAGGGATTAAATAAAAAACTCAAAACTATATATACATATATATTTATTCCACTTTCAAAAAATATATTTATTTTCAAATATGAACTATGGATATTGAAATGAATAAGTATTACTTCATATTTTCATACATTTCAATTCAAATCATATACTCCATCATATCTATAAAAATTGGTTGTTCGGTTAATTATAAAGATAAAAGTACTTGATTAATTAAAAAAATTTGTCACTAAGTTTAACAAAATTGCAAGAGAAAAACTCGCGTATCGTGCGAGTTAAATTCTAGTTTCTGAAAATTTGTTCTCAATACTGCAAAACTGTCATTTAGTAAAATAATAATTTTGGGCCACACTAATTAAAATTGTCCTACTTATCATAAGAAGAGAAATTTTGAGATATACAATTTTTGAAGTGCCACTTTTCAAAAATACTACATTTTCAAAATCTTTGCAAAAATGCCTCATTTTCAAAATTATTTATTTATTATATCATTTATATTTGGGTTAATTATGTTGTATTAGGGTTTAGTTTTGAAGGTTTAGGATTTGTTAGAGGTCAAAACATTTTTTAAGGTTTAGAATTTTAAGATTTCGACTTTAAAAATTTATAATTAGTGGCATTTTTTACAAATGGATACCCCATTGTGGCATTTTCTAAAAACGACACACCAAAAATGTCATTTTTGCAATTGTCTCTCATAAAAATTTAGAAGTTATAGTTGTTAGTTTTTAATGATCTAACTAATAAGTGGTTGATAGTTTTCTAGTTAAAAGTCTAAACATAAACTAAAATTAAGTCTTAGGATCTAAATGGTAACATCGGAATTTGGCTGAATCTAGTTGAATTGTGGAATCTGGCTGAATTTATGGTGATTTTTTTGCAGAATCTAGCTCAATAACTTAAAATGTAAATGGTAACGGCTGAATCTAGCGGAATTTGGCTAATTTTATTTTTAAATATTTAATTAAATAAACTTAAATAAAATTAGTTAAACAAATTTGTGTCAAAAAATGGTTAAATAAACTAATAAAGTTTGAATTTATATTTAATATATAGTCTATCAAGTTTTTCAAACAATTTTTTTATAAAATTATCCAAATCATACGTATTTACTTGAAACACCTTAACACGATTTACATGTTCGTTAGTGCTTTTAAATATCTGAATAATATATATCATCTTCGTATTATCTTATTAATTTTAAAGAATAGTTCAAATGTAATTTTTTGATATCTTAAATATCTTCATCTACTTCTCATAGTCGTTATTATCCGATTGATATAATTGCGTATCACTATGTGTTATATGAATTGTTGAATTTAACTATATTTAATTGAATTTCGTGTTTTTGTTGTTGAATATGGCAGAATTTTAAAAAATATCAAATTGTGTTGGCAGAATTGCTGAACTTAGCTGAATGTAGCTGAATAATTTCTGTTTGTTACCATTTACTGCCTTAATTTTATGTTTTTAATAGGAGTTAAAGGTACTTAAAGTTAAGAACAAACAAATCTTTTGGCATTAAATGGTAACACACATTCAACAAATTCAACAGATTCAACAAATTCTGCAAATTCTGCAGTTACCATTTAAGTTACCATTTATTCAGCAAATTCTGCAATTCAACAAATTCTGCAATTCAGCAGAAATTCAGCAAATTCAGCAAATTCTGCAATTTAACAGAAATTCAGCAAATTCTGTAATTCAGCATAAATTCAGCAAAAATTATGCGGTTATCATTTACACCCATAGGGTTTAGAATTTTACGATTTAGACTCTAAAAAATTATAATTAGTGACATTTTTGTAAATGGACAACCTACAGTGGCATTTTTGAAAACGTAACTAAAAGTGGTATTTTTGCAATTTCAATATAATATTGTATATTTTAAAAATTAGGTTTACTAAAAAATAATTCAATTTCAATAGCAAAATATTATATCATAAATTACGTATATAAATTTGTTTTATCAATCTATTAATTTATTTAAGGGGCAATTGTAAAATACCATTTTTGGTGTATACATTTTCAAAAATGCCACTTATAGGTGTCTATTTGCAAAAATGATACTAATTATGGATTTTTAAAGCATAAATATTAAAATTATAAATCCTAAAGCATATATGCTGAATTACGTTAACATTTAGATCCATTATTCAGCAAATTTCGCAAAAAATCACTAAAAATTCAACAAATTCAGCAAAAATTCAACAGTAATTACTGTTTTAAGAAAATTCAGCAAATTCAGCAAATTCTGCTGTTACCATTTAAGTTTGATATTATTCAGCAAATTCTACAAAAAATCAACAGTAATTCAGTAAATTCAGCAAATTCAGCAAAAATTCTGCGGTTACTATTTAGACCCTTTGTTAGTGCCATTTTAAAATTAGAGAAGGCTATTCGTTTCTTTTTTCAATTCCAAAACATAGCGACGACTTTTACATTGTTTCAGCATTTAAAAAATAACTTCGAAAACAGCTAATAAGCGACAAGAGAATTGGACTTACTCAACTTGCCGTCACAAAGAAAAAAGAATGACTCAACTCGTATTATAAGTATGCGTTCATTGTAAAAACTAACTTCGAAAACAGCTAATAACTTCGAATTTTTTTTTCAAAAAAAAAGTATGCGTTCATTGTAGAAAAAGTCATGCACCAATGGAGGGAGATACATTACAAAGTCGTTCAATTTATATAATTTTTCCTTTTTTGGTAACCTCAAAATTCGACCTTATATAAGCTTATATAATTCGAGCTTATATAATTATAATTCACGAGATCACGATATGTATCTAATAATAAGATTGATCAGATGATTGTGGGAGTTGAAACTAGCACAATTCGATTTGCAAGGGTTTCGTGAAGAAACAGAGATTTCTAGGTTAAACTACGAAAGAAACGATGAGTAAAGAGAAACGTTTGTTATTGTTGTATATGCTTTTTGTGAATAAAATTGCGGATCACTTTTACAAAGGTTTGTATATTGATATATATAACTCCCTAAGTCGGCTAGACATATTTTCTAAAGATAATTTTCACTTTCCTAAGTCTTCGCGGATTTCCTTTTCCTTACGTCGGTTATGTCAAAGTGGATCTCGCCATTGGACCGCGTTTTAGCGCAGGGAACCTTTACTCTGACAGGTCTACGGTGGCTAGTGTCGTCGTTGGCACTGTGTCTTCGCTAGCACTGCACTTCGCTGGCACTGCTTTTCGCTGGCGCTGCTCTTCGCTGGCACTGCTCTTCGCTGGCACTGCTCTTCGCTGGCACTGCTCTTCGCTGGCAGTGTGACTTCGCTGGCAGTGTGTCATCGTTGGCAGTGTGATCTTGCTGGCACTGCGACATCGCTGGCAGTGTGACCTTGCTAGCACGACGCCGGTTCTGCACTCTTGACTTCTGCTGCGAGTAGAGATGACTCAGAAGACTCCCTTCTTGGACGGAGAAGACTTAGGAAAGGAGAAAGAATTCATCTTCTAGTTAGGAAATGACTTGGGAGAATCATATAACATCTGTACATTAATGTGATTTCGTGTCTATGCGCTGCGCTTGCATAACTTTGTCTCCAACGTTAAGCGGGTGAAATCCGACCCCAACAATGATTAATATGTTAAAATTTAAAATTAATTAAGAAAAATAAGTTTTAAAATGGAAAGTAGTTGTCAAGTTACTAATAAAATAATAAAAAGAAAAATTTCTAGAGAAATTTTTCAAAACATGCCACTTTTCAAATGCCACTTTACATAAATGCCACACTTCTGAAATCTTTACAAAATTGCCACTTTTTCAAAATTATTTTTTTCATTATATTATTTATGTTTGGGTTAATTATGTTCTATTAGAGTTTATTTATGAGGGTTGAGGGGCCAAAACATTTTTTAGTGTTTAAGATTTTAAGATATAGGGTTTAAAAATCTATATTTAGTGGCATTTTTGCAAATGAACACCGTTAAGTGGTATTCTTGCAAATATACACACTAAAAATAATATTTTTTGAAATTGTCCCCTATAATAATTACATTATCAAATTACATTATCCAGAAAAGAAGAGGATAAATCAAATTATTATAATAACTAGGTGACTGACCCGCACTTTGTGTGGGCATGAAATTTTTATGAAAATAAGTTAATTCTAATATTACATAACCTAATTTTACAATTTATAAAGAAATAGATCGAACAATAAAAATTAAAGGTTTTGTGTTATTAATTTTTGTGGAAAAATAGATCCTGATCGGAACCCTAAACCAGATTTAGATTAAACAATAGTTAAATATAAATTAAGTTACGTAGTAATTTTTTGTTAAATATTTAGATTTACTTACATATCAATTTTTTTTATTGGTTGTTAATGTTTTTTTAAAGTCCGAAATTGGTTATGGTTAAAAAAAAAAGATTCGAAAATTGTTAATTGTAACAATAACAATAACAATAATTCAATTCAATTAAGCAAAACAATCATAATAATTCAATTCAATTAAGAAAGTTATATACTTAATTACTTTAAATCAAGTCATTATTTTGAGAAGACATGTCATAATTTTTAACCAATAAAATTAAAACATTTAAGCCTTTTTAATAATTGTACTTTGGTTTTAATAGGATGGAGATTAGATGTAGAAAAAAGTGAGAACGAAGAAAAAATTGAATATGAGTGCATATGAGAAAAAAGATAAAAGTACCAGAAGATGAACAACTACAAGTATGCATTTAAATAGAAAATGTAATTATGATTTACCAGTTTTTTTTAAGTTGGCTTTATTTTTTTACTGTCATAACTGTTTTATACTACTTTTTAAATATATTAGTTTTATTAACAGGTAAAAATGTGTATATATGATATTTGTTATAACATATAAAAATGTCACATAATCATGACATAATTTTAAAAAGATACAAGTAAAAAAATATAATTCACATTATAATATGTTAACTAAACATGATCAATGCAAATACAAACATAGGTAATAAAGCATCCAAAACTAAAAAGAAAATTTTATACTTGAACAATAAAATCATAAAACAACACAAACATTTCTGTAACTATATTAAATTTACATTATATGTATAACTTAGTTTGTAATTTTTAAACATATATTATTACACGCATACGGTAGGGGAAGTCACCTAGCTAATAGTTAAAGTATACAAGACTGTTGAAATACTAAAAACACTTTTAATTTGGTCTTTAACAAATGACCTAAAACGCATTAACGCATTAGTTGACCATATCTTTACAACAAAAAGACAGCTCAATCTCGTCACATTCTGGATGAGGTGTACATCCCTCGTCACCACTTACTTTATGTTTCATCTTAAAATATTTGGACATGTGATTGAATGAATTAGTAATATCAATTATATATGAAAAAAAAAATAGGTTGATAGATCATCTCGATAAGAGGTATATTTTGTTAAGATTTCGTATCGTGACATCCAAACTCACATATATTTTATAGAGAAATTTTTAAAAATATCATTTTTTAAGTACCACTTTACAAAAATATTATATTTTTAAATCTTTACAAAAATATCACTTTTTCAAAATTATTTTTCTTTATATTATTTATGTTTGGGTTAATTATGTTCTATTAGGGTTTAGTTTTGAGTGTTTAGGAGGTTTTATGTGTCAAAATATTTTTTAAAATTTAAAATTTTAAGATATAGGCTTTATAAATCTATAATTAGTGACATTTTTGTAAATAGACACCCCTAAGTGATATTCTTGCAAATATGCACACAAAAAATGGTATTTTTGTAATTGTTCCGTAAGTTAAAAGCATCTCCAAAAGCAACTTTGAAACCTCATTGAGGTTTCATTTTTTTGCATGTTGATCCCTATTATTTATGTATCCTTAATTTTATCTTATTAATTTATTTTTTTATTATTTTAATCCTTATAAGTTTATGTATCATAATTATTTGTACATATATTTTATAAATTGAAAATTTACATATAAAATTAATTAATCTCTTTAAAATTAAAATTAATGAAAATATCCGATTTTAAAAATTTTATTTCGTAATCTACAGATAAAAAATAAAAAGACTCATTTATCACTTCAAAATGCATTAATTGATCATATTTTGGAGCATTACGGAAAAAAATTTATTAAATAATTTAGTATTTTATTTGTAATTTATTTTTGTATCTTGTGTGTTTTATATTATTTATGTATAAGTTTATGTTTTACTGTTATGTTTTATTAATTGATGTTGTTTGCATGATTTTTGTAATGTATGTTTTAAGCTATTTATAAAAATTTTATGATTTTTATTAACTTTGATAAAAAAATGACTAAAATGCAAAATACATATGGAAGCTCCCTTGGGCCAGTAGTCGATCAAGGGTTCATTAATACTTCTACACTAGAAAGTCTGGGGTTCGAATCCCAGAAGTTGCGATTTATTATTATATATGCAGATTAATTGAGATAAGCTTGGAGAAGATTTTCAGCGTGGGGCAAGATAGAATTGTTTGGCATGATTTAAGGCGGTAGATTTATCCGTTATAGAGTCGTCAATGTAACAATTCTCATAATTTGTAATAGATTAATAATAAAAATCCAGTATTAAAAAAAAAGAAAAATGCAAAATACATTTTTTTAAGGTTTCACCATTAGGGAATAACACCGTCAAACCTAAAAATAAAGATGTTCTTGGAGATGCTTTAAGAAGATAGAAATGTGAAAGATAAAGAGACATAGTCAAAGATGTTTATCGTAGGTTCCACTGCTCACACTATTATCCTCTCCGTCCATTCCTTCAAGGTTTCGTCGTGTGAGTAACCCTTACAATTTTTGTCTAATAGACCTTACTTTTATGAATCTAATATATCATATCTTACAACATGATCCATCTCCACGTATGTTTTAACTTAATTTTGTTTTTCATCGCGGTTCAAAAGTAACAAAAAAGCTTAGCAAGAATAAAAAGTGTAAAACCAAAGGCATGTATGTACACGGTCAAAATCCAACTTCTCAGTCTTGACTTATGATGAGGTCTTCACTATCATTGATAAATTGATAAACGACAAACTCATCTCCATTAGGTCTATTATGGAGATAATTCACACGACGACTTCCTCTAGTATTTGTTTCAAACGAGGATTTGATTCTTTTCCTTTTTCCAAGCAGCCTCTGTTTTTCATATTCTCATTGTTTCCTTAACCTTTTAAAGTCCAAAGAAGACTACACTAGTTTGGAGAATTTTTTTTTTTTTTTCAATTGAAAAAAACTAAGGGAAATTAGCAAATATAACCCAAAAGAAAATTATAATTAAAAATCTAACCAAATACCTTAAATTTTATGGTTATCATTTAGCCACATTAGTCAATTTTTGTTAGTTGCCTAATTATTGAATTTTTTTTGTTACTTGGCAAATTAACCCATAAAATAAAGTATTGCATTACAAGAGAGAGTGTGAAAAAATAAGCTGAAACAAAACGACAATTTGGCCCAAAACATGTCCAATGGCTGAAAAAGCCCAAATGTTTTTGTCGTTCAAAAGCTCCTAATCATGTGATTTGGGTTAATTAACAGCTTCCTTACCAATGCATCTAGCTAATGGAGGATGGAGTAAGCTTTGGTTGAAATGTATTTTGGAAACTCATGCCTTACTTCACTGGTACAAATAATTACAACAAAGTTATTATTGATGAGATAATTATATACAGTAATTGAGAGTTTCATGAGAAAATGAGATGCATTAACTGATGCTCCTAAATTAATCACATGACTAAAGAGGATTACAAGAATCTTGGCAAATTGCAGAAAGGGAAATGCACACAAGAGAAACCCACAGAAATTATTATTCCTTCAAGATCACCACTGAAGTGATAATATTGAGAGAATCTCACAACGACAATCATATCTTGTTGTACAGTGACATGTTTCAAGAATTGGGGTGGTATTTTTTTTGTTCTGGACACGATCCGATCCATTAAAAACCAGCTTGATCTCTTTTTCGTGGCTGCGAAAAATACCGTCAATCCATAGAAGAATATAAAGCATATCTCTTCGCTTATTCGCCACCACTTTGAGTTGGGCTATCTCACACCCTTCATCTGAGCATGATTCTTGAAAAAACATAATATTCTTTGATAGAAAAAAGTGTCCACATACAAAAATTTATAATTCTCATGTACAAAATATTTATAAACAAAACAGGTGCCTTATTCGTTAGCATATCTGCAACAAATAAAAACATATGGTTCTGTTCAATCAAAATGCTCATCTTGGTATCTAGGAGGAAAAAAGGGTAGGTGAATTATCATTATGCAGCTTTTGTTGGTCCTTTCCTACTATAGTATCAATTAAAGAAGAACAAAAATATTAATTTGGTTTACAATAAAGTCACTTTAATGTAGCTTGGGGGAACCTTTTAGACGATCTTCTGTGATCTCTTTTTCTCTCTTTTATGGTCTCAACATTCTTTTCTTCTTCCTTTGTTTGTTTATAAATAGCTTATGATTCAAGAAACTCCAGTCTCAGGCAACACTGAGCTTAATACTGTAGTATATACACACACACACACAAAAACCACTTCTCTTCTAACCCGAACCCCGAAAAGCGAGGTTTAATCTCATGAGTTTTCAGTTTTAAATCTCTTTCAGTATACTAAGGAGAAAACTTTGTTTCTTCTGTTTCAAGAAACAAGTCCTAGATCGATTGAGGCTTCCTTCAAGAAATCATGGATAAAGTTGTGAGAATGTCTTCAGAGAAAGGAGTGGTTATATTCAGCAAGAGCTCGTGTTGCATGTCTTATGCGGTCCAAGTCCTCTTCCAGGATCTTGGGGTTCACCCGACCATCCATGAGATCGATAAAGACCCTGACTGTCGTGAGATCGAGAAAGCCCTAATGAGGCTCGGGTGTTCCACGCCAGTCCCAGCCATCTTTGTGGGCGGGAAGCTCGTGGGTTCGACCAATGAAGTCATGTCACTGCACCTAAGCGGCTCGCTGGTTCCGCTCGTTAAGCCATTTCAGGCCAATCTATTTTAAAAAGAAAAGTCGTTCTAACTTTCTAAACTACAAAAAATGTATTTCAATAAGAAACAAAAGATATCATAGTATAGCCTATGCAACCTTTGTAATGTGCTTTAAAAATATTGTTGGGTTTGTAACTTCAGAAAGAGTGCTGCTATATAATAAAAGGTAATTCTTACAAATACCACACTTTAAAGGTTTGTTTCCGGAAATACCACAAATTTTCATATGTTTCACCAATACCAATACCACAAACACAAAATTGATTTTCTTAACTTTAAGTCTACATGGTACTACTACTCTATATTTCAGGGGATTATTAACATTTCTTTTTATTCAAAACAATTAAGGGTAATAAATAACATTCACTGTCAATTCTTAAGAACCCACCAAAGAAAGAGTACAGATCGAGTGTATATATGTATTTCTACAGATACAAAGCGATTACAGAACAATTTGTCTGATTCACTACAAGAACATAAGAAAGTTGCTGGATTTTCAAGTGTGAGAGATATCTGATGAAGAAGACATTGAAGTGACATTAATGGGATATACCTCAGTTACTTCTTCAGTCTTCTCGTCAAAGTAGACCACATCCTGCATAGTGAGCTGATGGTATTCGACGACTCCTCTCAGATACAGATTTTCGCGTGCGTATTGCGAGTTCTCGTGAGCCAACCGAGCCTTCTCAGCCAATAATGTTTCGAGTTGAAGTCGCACCTACGGATGAGAGAAATAACACAACCAAAGATCAGAAATGTACATAAAAAATTGTTAACCATAATGGCTTTGTAAAAATTAAAAGGAATTGATACCAGATCATCATCATCTATTTGGCTGTTTCCGCCACTACGATTCTCCCTCAGAACTTTATTTTCTTCTTCCAGCTGAGCGCATCGTTGCTTTGCAAAGGCCAGGTCAGATTTTACCATCTTCAGCTCCCGAAGAAGGAGCTTTGCCTTGGCAGCCATGGCCATTGCAACCTGTTGAGACAAATTTATAGGAGGTTCCGTATTTATATCTGGATTTTTAACATTCAAGAGCATAATTCGAAAAACTGATATTCTATAATCTGTTCTAAGTTCAAACCCAAGAATCATCCATTGAAGAGATAACAGCAGCAGAAATAAGCAGATATATTTTTGCTGCTGTGAACCAATAAATGATACAGAGCAGCCACCTTACGTCGCGAGATGCCTTTAGTTGAATTTCCAAATCTGCTTGTATCTCAGAATTCTGCTGACTCCGTGAAAGACTTGGCTTTTTTTTAATCTTCTTACGGGTTTCTTGAATGATGCCTGCAGTACGATTCTCCACAGCTGTAATACCCTCCTGACAAAATTCACAGACAAATAACAAGCTCTTAATAAGTACAGTGAAGAAAAAAAAATACTAGAACCCATAAGCCTCCTCATACAACACAAGTATGAGAACTCGCATAACCTAAAGCAAAATACAATTAGATGTATGTGGCCTATGGTTCATAAACAGTAAGAAACTAACCTCTACTGCAGTGCCAATGTAATTTAATGATGAAGTGATAGCATCTAAGCTTCTCTGTAATGAAGGATTCTCGATTTTCCTACCCGTCTGACCAGCTTCCTGAAACATGAAAACGAGTTAGCGAAATCCACAAGAAGTGAATGCATCCTACAAGAGAATTAGAGGACCAAATGCAATAAACCTAGCCATTAACCTTTGTTCCTGAAGTCGAAGAAGAGATGTTGTGCTCCGTTCTCTTGGGACTTCGAGGCGATTGATGAGGATCATCCTCATCTAAAAGAGCCTTAGCTTTACTAGCTAGACTTCCCCAAAAGCTTCGTTTTGGTTCGTTCAAACTTTTCATAGACGTGTACTCATGAGGCTTCGCCTCCTATTCAAAACAGAGAAGCATGTTTCAACACCGAGACATTTCAATTGAGGCAAAAAAACAGAGTAACCCATTAATCATTCCAACTTCTTAAACAAGACTAAACAAGCAATTATGCGATCAAAGAGAGAAAAAAAGCAAAAGACGAAACCTTTGGGGGAGTGGGAACAGGAAGAGAAGAAGGAGACGAGTAAGCAGAGGAAAGAGAAGAGTCACTGTGTGCAGAAGATGCTCGAATTGCCTTAGCAGCGAGAGATGACGCAGCAGATGATGAAGCCGAAGATGAATAAGACATTCTCGTCATCATCTTTTCCTTATCCATATTTAGATCTTCGAGTTCCTCAAATCTGAAATCTTCTTCGATCCTTTTCAACATTCATCAACTTCGAATCTCAAAGTCTCCGATTTGGTGGTTCGGGGATGATGAGTCGATCTAGGGTTTTCCTTTGAGCATCTTTGTTGGATCTCTTCGCAAAATGATGCCAAAGTTTCAATTTTGTTTTCTCGTCGTCAACGCTTGACGGTGGCATCAATACGCAACGGGTTACGGAATTTAATTCCGGTTCTTGAATCTTGGTTTTCTACAATATGTCTTTAACCGGTTTTACCCTTAAATAGACTTCATTATATTATCATCCCTATTCGTACTCATAAGTCCTAGGGGGTGGGAAAAATAAAACCAACCAAAAAATCCAAATCGAAACCGATCCAAAATTATCCGAATCGAATTTAAATCAACTTTTAAAATATTTGAAGGAATTTCAACATCTAAAACTGAAAAATTCTAACTGTAACCGAACAGAAAACCGAACGAATATCCGAAGTATCCGAAATATAAACTAATTTGCATATATTTATGTTATAGATCGGATATATTTAAAGAGTTTGGATAAATTTTATAGATTTTCTTTGGTTTTCAGTTATTTGATGCGCTCGACTATTTGTGGTATGTTCGAGTAAAAATAACCAATTGTTATAATTTTTTTGTTTGTTAATGTTCGGTTATTTTAAATATCTTTTGAAACGGTACCAAAATGGACATAAATCGAAATCAGAGAATTTTAGAATCTTCGTACAAATATCCGAACCAAGACGGTACCAAACTGAATCCAAGCCGAAATTTAAAATCACCTAATCGATACATATTTCTCTAGTACCAAACTACCTAACCCGAACCGAACCAATTACCCACACGTCCAACCCTAGAGTAAAGAAATCAATTTACGGTAAAACTTTATAAATCAGTAATGTTATATTATGATATTTTATTAATTTTTAAAATTATTAATTTATCAGAAATTAAAAAAAACTATAATCTTCTAAAAAAAAAATTATTTTGATTTTTTGGTTTGTTTAAAGAATTTTACTTTTTTCTAAAGTTTTTCCCTTTATTAGTTAAACTTTTCAATGTTTTAATATTATTTTACTTAAAATTTTTTTTCTATTTTGACTTTTTCTAGTTTGGCATATACGAATTCTATATTCGCTTTTTAATATTTTACGGGAATGTTATTCAATAATGAATTCTAATTCAACTCTATTAGATTTAAATCCGCTTAGATTTTAAAAAATTTGATTCATTTAAAATGTTTTTTTATTGATTTTGTAATCTAAAGTTAAAAATTTATCAATATTTTCAAAATCTTTGGTAGTGTATTGACAAAATATATATGATATCATTTGGATTTTAGAATAGATTTCAATTCAAATTTCATTCAATTTCTTAAGTTTTTTATTTTCATATGAATAAGCATCAATACCATAATATCTACATTTGAATCATCTTCCTCGTAAAAAATTGGTTCCATTTTTAAAAGTCTACAATGAAAATATTTTAAGGGACAATTACAAAAATGCCATTTTTTGTGTGCACATTTGCAAGAATACCACTTAGGGATGTCCATTTACAAAAATGCTACTAATTATAGATTTATAAAACTTATATCTTAAAATTTTAAACCCTAAAAAATGTTTTGACACCTAAAACCCCCTAAACACTCAAAACTAAACCCTAATAGAACATAATTAACCCAAACATAAATAATATAAAGAAAAAAATAATTTTAAAAAGTGATATTTTTGTAAATATTTCAAAAGTGTGGCATTTTTGTAAAGTGGCACTTGAAAAGTGGCATTTTTTGAAATTTCTCATATTTTAATTAGATCATCACAAACACAAACCATCATTTATCCAAATCAAAAGGCAACAAAAAGAGAATCCTGCATTAATAATGATAAATTTCAAAAAACTAATATTCAAGTGTTACTTTTCAAAAATGCCACATTTTCAAAACTTTTGCAAAATGCCACTTTTTCAAAAACAAAAAAATGATTATATCATTTATGTTTGGGTTAACTATGTTGTATTAGGGTTGAGTTTTGAGGGTTTTAGGAGTTTTAAGGGTCAAAACATTTTTCAGAGTTTATAATTTTAAAATTTAGGCTTTAAAAATCCATAACAAGTGGCATTTTTGCAAATAGACACCCCTAAGTGGTATTCTTGCAAATATACATATCAAAAGTGGCATTTTTGCAATTACTCCCATTAATAAATTACAAAACAAACATATATAGTAATGCAAAAATAAAGAGCACGATGGAGAGATGCAGAGATAGAGAGACACCGTAAAAAATAGAGAGATGGAGAGATAGAGATATAAGAGCTCTAGAAAGATGTATGTGTATCTCTATTAGTTGGAATGTATATACATGGCCGGGTCTGAGGGGAGGCATGGCTTTTGGGCTACGTAGCACGGAATCGTCTGTGAAGATACGATTCTCGTTCTGGAATCGGAAACGGAAACAGAATCGCTAGGAATCGCACCGGAATCGCGATTCCCACAAAGTGAGATTTGGAATCGCTGTGGAAACGCACGATTCGGAGTTGGAAGTGGATTGTTCCAGATCGGAAGCGTCAAATCTTGTCGTCGGCGTGCCTCAAGAAGGAAGATGAAGAAATCTGAATCTTTGCTTAATAATTTATTTGGGCCAAAATTTATTTAGATTATTAGGCCCATTTATTTTTATGACAAATACAATAAGTCATTAATAAAAAATAATTGTAAAATACTAATATAACTCAAAAACGCGAATTAGAAGATAGAAGCAAAAGTAATTCCAAATTGATCAAATTGACTTTCTTAGCATTGGTTTTACTTTCATCTTTTGTCTAACTATAGACATATTGAATCGATCTTGAATTTTACAACAACAAAAAAAATTGGATAGTATTTTACTTTTGTTTGAATGTGATAAAAAATAAGTTGTTCAAACATTACGATTTTCATCTTCATTTTAGTAAAAATTATTTAAATAACTTTTAATATGATTTTATATATAGATTTTATAATATATAAAAAAAAAAAAAATATATATATATATACACGCTTCCAATATGTACCCGCTTCCTAAATTTTTTTAAAAAATCGATTCCACGGTTCTAAACGCTTTCGCTTCCGCGTACCCGCTTCTGATTCTATGCAACTTAGCTTTTGGGCCCCCAGAAAAAATAGTTTATCAATTTTAACAAATTGCCTCTAATTTTTTTTTTCTTTTACAAAAACGGCTCCCATATTTTAAATTTCTTATGTTTTAGTCTTGTTTTTTTAAAATAAGCATAAAAACCCAAATTTTTATTAGTTTTTTGCTTTGGGCCTCCAAAATTTGGATCAGCTCGTATATATGGTAAGATGTTGCTATATTTTTTTCTTACGAGACTTGAGTTGGATTTTGAAATCTCAAAGTAAGAGGTTTGATTTTCATTGTTATAATTTACATGTAAAAAAGTAAGAGACAATTACAAAAATGCAATTTTTTGTGTGCACATTTGCAAAAATGCCACTTAGGGGTGTCTATTTTCAAAAATGCCACTAATTATAGATTTATAAAGCCTATATCTTAAAATTCTAAACCCTAAAAAATGTTTTGACACCTAAAATCCTCTAAACACTCAAAACTAAATAGTAATAGAACATAATTAACCCAAACATAAATAATATAAAGAAAAAATAATTTTTAAAAAGTGACATTTTTGTAAAGACTTCAAAAGTGTGTGACATGTTTGTAAAGTGGCACTTGAAAAGTGACATTTTTTGAAATTTCTCAAAAAGTAATTCCAAATCCACTCAAACAGTTAAACTTCATAAAGTTAAAACAATTTGTAAGAATCTATCAAAAATGAATAACACAAGATTTTAATCGATCATTTTAAATCTTTAATTGAATAACAATAGATTTCAAACTCTTTTGACGAGGAGATTACAAATACAATAACCAATAACACTAGACTTTAAACTCTTTTTATAAAGGGATTGTAAATACTATAACCAATATCAATAGATTTTGATAAAGTATTTAAAATGATCATTAAATACTATAACCCCCTTAAACTCCATTTAAATCCATCATTAAATAAATGACTTCTAACGAAATTTTAATTTAAGAAAAAAACAAATAACAACAATAAAATCATTATCCTGTCTTACTTTTGTTTTCTTCCCAATTGTTAATAATATTTTAAACCCGAGTTTAAAATACCTAAGAAGAGACTTTTGCCGGCATTCAACATGTAAAATACTGGAGTCACAGTCCCACCACATAAGAACCACAATCCCGCAAGAGGAAAATCACAATTCCACAACAGTAGAGACAAAGTCTAAAAAAAGAAACTTTACAACTGAAAAGCTAACTTAACACCGAATTAACTTAATATACATAGATTCAAATAAATCCAAACAATTCAAACCACCTTTGCAAACATACTCTGAAGTTGAGTATTACCGGAAAGCATTCTCTTACTCGAAGACTTTATACATAAGGAACACATACGTATATATTGAGTATTACAACGGAATTGAAGACACCCTTAAAACCACTACCGCCTAAGCTCGCGGCTAAGATTAAGGCAAAGCCAAACACAAAATACTAATAAACTGTAGAAACAAGACGAAGATGACTACCAAAAAGAACTGGTGACTAGAAACTAAAACACCCTAAGGCTTCTTCATAATGATATTCAAGTCAATACCAAGCTCAAAATTTTTATCTAAGGAAAAGAGAAACATCGAGGACAGGTTGCCGATGTACATCACCAATACATGAATTATTTGGAAAAACTAGAGAAGAAGAAAACTTAGCTGATGAAAGGGGACAAAACCAAGTGATCATAATAAGAAAAACAGAGAAAATGACCATATTCCAAACAACCAAAAGTAGACAAAACACGGTAAGAGAACGTCAAAGAGTAAAAACTAACGAGACCGATTGTCTTCAAAAAGCTATTGTAGCGACAACTGCTTCCCTAAAGAGAAAACTAGGGTTGGCCTTGTTCTTTTCAAAGATAAATATGTTTTAGTTATGTTTGTGTAAAATTTTATATACTACATTTGTGATATTAATGGGAGTATTATTTTATTGAACTAAATTATATTTTGAATCGATCCAAGAAAAAACAAAATAATATTTATGGAAAATTACCAAATATAAAAAAAAATTGTTGGAGATCAAATAATAACCTTCGAGTTAAGCGAATCACTTACTCCCACATATCATTAGGTTAGGTGAATCTCTTAGCATTATTTGTGTAGTTGGTTTACTAGATGGAGCCTTAGAAGTATTTGTGCCTGAATCAACAATAACTCAAGTAACTCGATGTGTAAGGCCATATGTAATTGATCACCGTCCTCGGGAGTGTGGACACGTTACTAGGAATGATATGGGTCAGAAGGTGAGTGGTCAGAAGAAAAAGTACCTCCATCAGTTGGAAACAACACACAAAACTCAAATTCTTGTATCAAGATTTCGAACCAGGTATGAAATCTTTTCTTTAAGCGCGATGTTCAAATTCTTTCAAATGCTTAAGCTAACTCTTCTGTCAAAAGGGTAAAAACTTTCATCTTATATGTTTTAGGGGAGGGTGGTCCTCACCCAGAAACGATTAAAGCACAAAAGTAGCTAACGTGACATAAATACCGCCTATTTTATCTTCTCTCCCTCCATTTTGGGAATTTTGTTCATCCCAATCGCACCAGCAAACCCTTATCGCCCAAAATCAAAATCTCTCATCGGAAAATCGATCTCTAATACTATTTCATATCGATCTCTAAATTTGACATGAGTGAAATTGTCGCTTTGGGAGGACTATAATGAACACACTCTTTGTTTCTATTTTTTTTTATATACCCTATCGGCTGATCCGGTTGGCCCCGGTAGGGACAGAAGTGCTACGGAGTGGACTTCTCTCCGAGGTGCTGGAGTGCACCGAGGGGCCACCACACTGCCTGGTCCAAGTTTGGAGTGCCTTCCGACTAATGTCTGGGGGTAGTCAGGCCGCCTGCATTTCTGACTACCAGGTAAACCAATTGGAGCAAGGCCCAATTGACAAACTTTCCAGCAAGATGCTGATAACAACGAGCGGAGAGGATCGAACTTGGGTTGTTGGGAGTTTCACCCTCTCACCCAAGCCCCCCTACCACTAACCCACCACCTTCTTGGCTTCGTTTCCCATTTTAATTGCATGGGATTTGACCTATGCTCAAGCTTCGTTGTGGAGTTTGATGTGGTCGCGTAACTGATGATGTAGCTTTGAATAAGCTTCCACACAGCCTGTGGACGAGAGACAGAGGAAGAGTAAAACTCGAAAAGTGGTTGCCGACGAAATATTTAAAGCTATTATCGTATTTTCCCAGGATAGTGAAGTCGATAAAAACAAGGGTAAATTGGTAGCCAATGAATACTTGGGGGCTCAAAAGAGAGGATGAAACAACCGAACTCTTTTTTTATAGATATATAGCATCGAATTAGCATTCCCACAAAATACTAACTCTCAACATGCTAATTCTCAATCAACAATTCAAACATAACCAGCGGAAATTGATAACTATGAAACAAATCAAACTATTCAATAAATCCCATACTTTACTGAATCACTAAACCAACTCCAATAACCAAACAACTCAATTCCAGAATCAAATGAACACAATGAAAATTCTAAGATACACAATCTAGAACCAACAACCTAGCCGTTCTAACATTCCAATACAAGAAACCGAGACTCTAGATCATCCTCCCTTCCCGGTCTTGATTCTACGATCACATTTTCTCTTTACCTGCATCACATGGTTATAAGAGATGCGTGAGTATTATCACAAATACTCAGTGAGACGATCATCCCATCAACTTGGTTATACACACAGGCACAAGCAAAAGATACAACACCAGGATGAGCAAACAACAATGCATACACAAACAATCAGACATGAATTAGTCCAGGAGCCTTGGGTCGATCGACACAGCCACTAGGTGTCGATCGATGCACTGCACCTGTGTCGATCGACACACCACCCTAGTATCGATCAACACAATGCACTTGTGTCGATCGATACAAAGCAATTGTGTCGATCGACGCAGCATCGCAGAACACAAGGAACGAGCCTATCCTCTCATGGCTTGATTTCTATCGCGATCCATTGGTCTCCTGCACGAATCCATCAACAAACAACACAAAATCCAACCCAACCAACAACAAACAATCATATTCCATCGATTCCTTTACCCAGATAAACCATGGTCACGCACTCACCTCGAATCTGGAAGGAAAAGGAATATGAACAGCGAAGAACACACGAATCAGGCTCTACACAGCCTCTGATTTCTCTTCCTATCCACGAAAACCCAACCCTTGATCCTTTCCTGCTCATATAGCCTCAAGAACAAGCCTCCAAAGATCAAGATCAACCCAAAAATCAACCTAACTCTCACAAACACCAAAATCACTCAAACTCTCTGATTTTCTTCTGATTTCGGCCAAAAAGAAGAGACAAAACGTGACTCCCACATTTTATATTAGAACCCTAGGGTTCTCTAAACCAATTGCCAAACCGCGCGATAAAAAACTGACATGTTGGTTCAAAATTACCCTGTGTCGATCGACACACAACACTTGTGTCGATCAACGCAACTCTCCCGGATCCCGGTACATCTTTGTCGTCCCCGGATGAATCGATAAAATGCTCGAATGAGCCTCTCTCAGAACCTTAGATCCTCATCTTTGGGTACACAAACCCGCCCGTTCACAAGTATCGTCCTATTCGCCGAGACTTGATACTCTGAACCCACAACCCGAGAAGCATCAATCAAACCATGATCCTCCTCTTGAGCTGCCCGAATCCTGCTCAACAAATCAGCCTAGTTAGCTGCCTCTAACCCCAACGGCTCCTGTGAGATAACACACAACCTCAAGGTGCTAATCTCTCTCACCAACTCCTTCATATTATGCTCCTGAGCTGAAGCAACCCTCTTCTGACTCAACGTATCTGCAACCAGATTAGCCTTACTCGGATGGTACCCAATCTCCAGAGCATAATCTGCCACCAACTCCATCCAGCGCCTCTATCTCTGGTTCAACTCCGGTTGAGTGAAGAAATCCTTCAGACTCTTATGGCTGTGAATACCTGCATCTTCCCGTCATAAATATAAGATCGCCAAATCTTTAGAGCGAAAATCACCGCAGCCAACTCCAAATCATGGGTAGGATAGCTGCACTCATGCTTCCTCAACTGCCTCGAAACATATGCAATTACCTTCCCCTGCTGCATCAGGACACAACCTAGACTAACACCAGATGCATCCGTATACACCACGTAAGGCTCACCCGGATCCGGCGACGCCAACACTGGTGTACTAGTCAGCATCTCCTTCAGCTTCCTGAAATTTTCCTCGCAAGCTGAAGACCACACAAAAGGAACATCCTTCCCCGTCAACTTCGTCATCGCCTGCGCCATACTCGTAAAACCTTTGACGAACCTCCGATAATAACCAGCTAAACCGAGGAAGCTCCTGATCTCCGTGGCATTACTCGGTCTAGGCCACCCTCTGATAGCCTCAATCTTAGCCGGATCCACAGAAACTCCCTCTGCAGACACCACATGGCCAAAAAAACCCATCTCCCGCTGCCAGAAACTGCACTTGCTCATCTTAGCAAACAGCTTCTGCTCCTACAACTTCTCCAATACCAGTCTTAGATGAACCCGTACTCCTTAGGACTCCTCGAATATACCAAGATATCATCGATACAAATGATTACAAACTCACCCAAGTACTCCTGGAACACCCCGTTCATAAATCTCATGAATGCCGCTGGCGCATTCGTCAACCCGAAAAGCATCACCATGAACTCATAATGCCCATACCTCGTCCTGAAAGCCGTATTCCTCACATCGGCCTCATCGATAGGAATCTGATGGTAACCCGAAGCCAAATCAATCTTGGAGAACCAAGTAGCCCCTCGTAACTGATCCAACAACTCATCAATCCGCGGCAGAGGATACATTTTCCTCATAGTAACTCGGTTATGTCCCTGGTAATCGATGCACAAACGGAAACTCCCATCCTTCTTCTTCACAAACAACACCGGCGCTCCCCACGGTGAACTACTCGACCGAATGAAACCCTTACCCAACAGATCATCCAGCTGCTTCTTCAACTCTGCCATCTCTGCTAGAGCCATACGGTAAGGTGCCTTAGATATCGGAGTCATCCAAAGCTCCAACTCAATCGTAAAAGGATCAGACTGAGACGGCGGTAATCCCTGCAACGACTGAAAAAACATCCTGGAAATCTCGAATAACCCAAATATCACCCACTGCAACCTCTCCAACAGACTCTGGCATAACAATCGTCGCCAAATATGCCTCGCAGCCCTTCTTAATCAGCTGCTCGGCCTGAATCACCAAAATCACGAGACTCCCGGAAGTCGGTCTCACACTCTGATAAACCAACCTCCCTGCCTCTCGCTCAAACACGACTCATCCTCGATGATAATTCAAATAGACTCTGTACCAATCCAACCAGTCCATCGTGAGAATGACATCATACAACTCCACCGGACTGATGATCAGATCGGCTGGCATCAACTCTCATGCCACCAGAATATCCACACATAGCCAAGACTTCCCTCCAGCCACTCTAACTACTTACGGCTGCTATATGAAATCACTCTGGATTCCGCTGCTTTCTACACACTCCAGAGTAATGAAGCAATTCGTCGCTCCAGAATCAAATAACACATGAGACTCACACCCGCCTACTACTAAGGTCCCTGCATAAATCCCATGTGCCTAAGAACCCTAACATAACATACTATCCCGAGAATCGTCCTTCCAAGGATAGCTCGCCAACCTGTGATTCATGCTCCCATACCCGAAGCATCCCAGACCACCCTGAACCCTCTGACTCAGTCCCGAAGTGCTCTCCCACTTCCTTTTCTGTCTTTGCAGGCTTACCGCCCTTGCTTGGACCTACCTGCTGCTGCGACCTTCTCTGAGGAACAGGCGGATTAACCACCACCACCTGCTCCCTCAGGTCCTCCTCAATCGCCGCAACAATCTCAACTACCTCTGCCTTCGTGGCGAACTTACTCGCTCCACAGCGAGTCCTCCCAACAGCTCAAAGTCCTCTCAAGAACCTCTTCACTTGGGCCTGCTCGCCCTCCATGCCTCTACCCGCATGAACCAGAAGTCGACTGAACTCCGCATCGAACTCCCTCAACGACCGGTCACCCTGAGTCAACTCTAAAACCATAACTCAAGCTGATCCACCGGCTCTTGCAGAAATTCATGGCATTAAACTCAGCCAAGAATCCTCCCAGGCCATCTTTGCCTGCACCCTCCTGGCCACAACACCTCTCCACCAGAGATGTGCATCACCCTCTAGGTAATGAATCTCCAGCTATTCATCGGCCTCCTGAGAATAATCTTGTGCCAATCCTCTGCATCTGCTCCATCATCCCAAGACAGGATGGAAGCTCCTCCGCAGCTGCCACTTCCGGCTGCACCCCAACCATACCCGGCTGTCCACCAGCCACACCCAGCTGCACACCAGCCATATCCGGCTACACACCAGCCCACTCGGCTGCATACCCGGAGCCTGACCCCGAGCCTATACCCCACCTGGTAATCACTCTAGAATCAACTGTAGCAGACTCGGCAGACTATCAGCTCAATCCTGGGCAACACCTGCGGCAGCACCCCCACCTGGGCCCGTCGTACCGCCAGCTACACTGGGATCCTCACTAGTCCCACCAGCCTTCACAACGGTACCCATAGTGGCCACACCCACGGATCCCTCCTTATACGTCTGCGAATCAGCCACCTGCTCCTGCGTGGTCTCTTAGGCCACACTCGTGGTAGCAGACTCACTCCCAAGTCCCCGCCCGCGCTCACGCCCTCCACAACCACCTCGGCCTCCTCGGCCTATACCTCTATCAACTCTAGTACCTCTACCCATTTCTCTTCACTACTAGAAGCAGAAACTAAGAAGACTAGAAAGCAAAAAGTCAAATAACACATACCGTGGAATCTCATTGAAGGTTCGGAGAAGATGATCTAGGATTCCAAACCCACACAACAATCAATTGACTAACTCAAATAATCAATCAACTCAGCACACGCAATTGTCTTCACACTTAATCAACTACGTTCTCCTGCCCTAAAACCATAAGGGCTCTGATACCAAACTGAAACAACCGAACTCGTTTTTTTATATAGATATATAGCATCGAATTAGCATTCCCATAAATACTAACTCTCAACATGCTAATTCTCAATCAACAATTCAAACATAACCAGCGGAAATCGATAACCATGAAACCAATCAAATATTCAATAAATCTCATACTTTACTGAATCACTAAACCAACTCCAATAACCAAACAACTCAATTCCAGAATCAAATGAACACAATGACAATTCTAAGATAAACAATCCAGAACCAACAACCTAGCCGTTCTAACATTCCAATACAAGAAGCCGAGACTCTAGATCATCCTCCCTTCCTGGCCTTGATTCCACGATCACATTTTCTCTTTACCTGCATCACATGGTTATAAGAGATGCATGAGTATTATCACAAATACTCAGTGAGACGATCATCCCATCAACTTGGTTATACACACAGGCATAAGCAAAAGATACAATAGCAGGATGAGCAAACAACAATACATACACGAACAATAAGACATGAATCAGTCCAGGAGCCTTGCGTCAACCGACACAGCCACTAGGTGTCGATCGATGCACTGCACCTGTGTCGATCGACACACCACCCTAGTATCGATCAACACAATGCACTTGTGTCGATCGATACAAAGCAATTGTGTCGATCGACGCAGCATAGCATAACACAAGGAACTAGCCTATCCTCTCATGGCTTGATTCCTATCGCGATCCATCGGTCTCCTGCACGAATCCATCAACAAACAACACGAAATCCAACCCAACCAACAACAAACAATCATGTTCCATCGATTCTTTTACCCAGATAAACCATGATCACGCACTCACCTCGAATCTGAAAGGAAAAGGAATATGAACAGCGAAGAACACACGAATCAGGCTCACACAGCCTCTGATTTCTCTTCCATCCATGAAAATCCAACCCTTGATCCTTTCCTGCTCTTATAGCCTAAAGAACAAGCCTCCAAAGATCAAGATCAACCCAAAAATCAACCTAACTCTCACAAACACCAAAATCACTCAAACTCTCTGATTTTCTTCTGATTTCGGCCAAAAAGAAGAGACAAAACGCGGCTCCCATGTTTTATATTGGAACCCTAGGGTTCCCTAAACCAATCGCCAAACTGCGCGATCAAAAACTGACCTGTCGGTTCAAAATTATCCTGTGTCGATCGACACACAACACTTATGTCGATCGACGCAACTCATAGAACACGACTTCTCACAAGTCAACAACACATGTGACGATCGACACACACCCTGTGTCGATCGACGCACCAACCAAAAATCTATTTTTTGGTTCACGGGCGTTACAGAGAACGTGTGGTGCCACGACCTGGGCACAATTCGTGTTTCAATAATTAAGGCGGCCAATTTTATTTTTCGAAATTTGTTAAAAATTTATTAAAATAAAGTAATAAAGATCCATAATATTTTTTATAATGTATTTTTATGTTTTAGTAACCGAATCAACCATTTAAAAAGCCAACAAATCTTTTTGTTTAGCAAAATATATATTCTATTTTAGTAACAAAAAATGTTTTAACTTATTTTTATTTAGCAAAAAATCCCAAAAATATCAAATTTTTAGAGCCAATTTTTTTTTTTGTCTTAGGGCCTATAAAAACTTTGAGTCGACCCTGCGTGAATAAGAGAAAAAGAGTTATGGCAATCGGTAATGGTAGTAATCACTCTAACAAGGCGGTTGAACATGAATAAGAAGAAAATATTATTGTTTTTTTCTTCATTAAAACTCAAGAGGAAAATTTATTTTTTTCCTTTTTTTTTTTTTTTTAAATTTTACTTTCTCTTCACAAAGAGCGCTTTGTAAGGACGAAGATAAGGAAATCCTACAGGATATCGTACTTTCCAAGGATAAGAGGATAGGGATATCGATAAAAACAAGGATAAAGAGGTAGTCGGTGAAGGAGAAAAGAAAGTTATGGTTATCGGTAATGGTAGTGGTGGCTCTCACAAGGTGGATGCACACGAAGAAGAAGGAAATACTACACATTTTTCCTGAGAGGGTAAATATTTCTCTCTTATTTTGTTTATGTGGTTGTTCTTCCATTTGAGAATCGTATATCTATGGTCAACGATGTATAGTTTGAGTGTTTGTTTTGTTTAATGTTATGCTTTGTATTTGGTTCATGCCCATCAAGGTTATTAGACATTGCACTGTAGAATATACATTTTGCAAGAGCGTTTTCTCTATTTTACCTAATTGTAGACTTTTGTTTCCTTTTACATGGTTATGACTAACGATTTTGTATCCAATCTTTGTCCAAATTGGAGGATCACCATTATATATGGTTGACAGGAAGCTGTAGAAAGGTAACTTTGGACAAATATTTGTGGGACGTCGTATTAGTGGTAGCTATGAACGTAGTGTAGGAGTTAGCATCTTGAAGGTAATGTAACTCAGTCTTTCTTTATTATTGCAGGGGACTGTCACTGCAAGGATTTGTTTATTAGGATTATCATGTTTACATTGTCTTACATCTTCAATTTCTATATAGGTTGCTCTAAAGTTTGAGCATCGAAGCAGCAAGGGTTGTAACTATGATCCTTCGGATGAGTGGCAGGTGTACAAGTGGGTGTTCAATTTCCTTATTTTTCTTTTTATCTTTCAGAAATTTGTTTACCTGAAGTTTTAAGTGCTTTCTTGTGTTGCATTTTGAAATTAAACATTTTAATTTTACTATGAACACATTAGGTGGTAACCATGAAGGCCCTAGAGTACATTTCAAAGGGAGGCAAGGAGACTATTATGTTATGGTATTGGATCCTTCCTTTCTCTTATCTCCTTTTATTTTTTGGAGTCAGGTTATGGACATGATCGGGCCAAGCTTATGGGATATATGGAATACTTCAGGGCAAGCATGAGTCTCCATTAAACAACCTTCTTGTCTCTTTATATGTAGTTTTCAACAGATGAATATCAAAATATTAAAAATCCAATAACAAATGAAATTTGACTATCCTAACAATTCTTGCCATCTTCTCTTAGCAGAATGTCCTTGGAAATGGTAGCTTGCATTGTAATTGAATCATTGTCCATCCTTGATATGATGCATGCAAAAGGGTTTATACTTTTTTTCTTTTTTAACTTGGTCTTTGCACCTCTAATTTATTATGTTTTCTCTATTAACTAGCCTAACAGCTCATGATTTGCTTAGGTTTCAGATATGTGCATGGAAATGTTAAGCTATAAACTTTTTCACTTGGTCAGCCTTCAACGTCCCAAGAGAAAAAGTTATTTCTTGTTGATTTGGGACTAGACTAGTCGATTTTATTCTCTGTGTTATTCTTGTTAGCTCTTTATCTATCTTTTTCAGTTTTAAACCAACTTTTTAGCAATAAAGTAGAGAGAAGGTGACAGCGGAAAACATGTTGAATGGTAATTTATGTTGAGTTGTTTCTTTTTTGATCTTTATATTCACAATTATATTTTATTTCTAATTTTTAATCTTTCTTCTCTTAAACTCTGTAGGGGAACATTTAGATATGGCAGTGCAGAATTAGATTCTTTTTCACCAGACCAGTTTTGTTTCACAGAACTTAGCAGCAAAAGTAAGAGAAACTCTGGTGAAAGTAGTCAAAGCAAAGTGTCATCTGAACTAAGTGAAATCTGATTTGTGATGCTAATCTTCATACCATATGGTATAAAAAATGGTATACTTGTAAGTCAAAGTGACTCTCTCTCGAAAAATGTTTTTTGATGCTTTGTGAAGTGGACATAGTATAAGTTTGTCCTTTCCTAGGATTCACAAAATGGAAATGGAAGGAAGGAGGAAGATAACTTTGTTGGGTAATTTGGAGTAGAGTGGTCGGTGAATCTAAGAATGAAAAATAAATGTGGAAGATTTCATTTGGGTTCAAGGTTGAAAGAATTTTTCAAGGTTACTAATGTTTCGGCATATGAATCTTTTGTGTTAGTTTGGAGGTAACGTTTTTCCCAAACTAATTCCAACACAAAAGTTGCATATCTTAATGTCAACGGTATTGAAAAACTCTTTCAATCAATCTTGAACCTAAACATAAACTTTTCCATTTCTTTTTCATTAATAGATTCACTGGTCAGTCTACTCCAATTTTGCTTACCAATGTTATCATCCTCCCTCCTGTCATTTCCATCTTGTGAAGCTTATTGGAAGATTCTGCAGAAGAAAAAGACAATAAGCTTATACTATGTGCACTTCACAAAACATCAACAATATCAACAACAACAAAAAAAAGGAAACAAACTCTCTAAGAGCATCTAAAAAAAACTTCATTTCTGAAGTTCGTAAAACTTCATATTTGGGAGATTTCTATCTAACGGTGAAACTTCGAATTTAAATTTCAAAAAAAAAAACTATTTCGTATTATAGTCTTCATAGTGATCATAAATTAATTATAAATAACAATAAAACATACATTAAACATAAACAACAATCAACATTATATAACTGAAACAACCCGACCATAAACATTAATTCTCAACATCCAATCAATTCAGATAACAACCTCAAACATACAACTAGCGGAAGCAAACTCAACAATTAACCAATAATCAATAACAACTCAACAATTAAACCAGTTCCATAATCCAATTCATAAAAACCAGCAACCTAGCCGTTCTAACAACCGAGATACTAGATCATCCTCTTCTTCATAGCCATGATTCCACGATCACACTTTGTCTTTACATGCATCACATGGATAAAACAAATGCGTGAGTATTATCACAAATACTCAATGAGACGGTCTTCCCATCTACTTGGCTATACACACAGGAATAAAGAAATAACACAATACCAGGTGATAAATCAACAACGCAAAACATGAATAATCATCCAAAACACACAAGCAATCAACATCCTATCACTCCAAACATCAATCAAACGTATTATGGCATTCCAATTACCTAGATAAGCCATGGTCACACACTCACCTTGATTTCGGAATGAAATAGAGGCAGGAACACGAAGAACAACTAAATTAGAGACTCCTAACACTCTCCAAGTCGGATTTCTTCTTCCTCCACGAAGGATACGAATCAAACACGACCCTTTCTCCAAAAACCCCTAAACCGAAATAGGATTTCAGAAAACAGGAACGACACGCTAATTTCGAAAGCACATAGAGAACGGAGATTACCTCAGAATCAGGATCAGAAACCTGATCTGAAAACTAGATAGAGAGATCTAACCGATGGTATGCGGATCGTCTTTTAAATCATTCTGGTTCGACAGGAATCCTCCCTAGAAGTAGACTGATTGCAGACACAAAACTGCACAAACCTCTCACAGTAAAATAACAATAACTCCTAGAATACGCAACCGATTGACAAACCGTTTTCTCCCATATCAAGATCAGAGAGTGGAGAGCTTAATCTGAAATTTTCTCTCTGATCCAATCTGTTTTTACTGGCCGTTACTTTCCTCTTCTAAAACCGGACAGAATTACCTTCAAAACTTTAAGAAACAAGAACACACAAGTATCTTTTTCTCTTCTCTCTGGAACTCTCTGAAAACCCAAAACTCACTAAAAAGTTCTGGAAAATGCGGCCCCCTCCTTTTATAACGAAGCCCTAGGGTTTTTCCTTAACCAAACCGCCAAACCGGCTATTAAATCGAACCAACCAGTTGTGGAGACCAATACCAGCACAACTAGATTTGTAAGTATTTCGTGAGGAAATAGAGATTTCTAGGTTAAGATACGAAAAAAACAATGAGCAAAGAGAAACGTTTGTTATTGCTGTATATGCTTTTGTGAATAAAGTTACGGATACCTTTTACAAAGGTTTGTACATTGGTATATATATATAGCTCCCTAAGTCGTCTAGACCTATTTCCTAAAGATAATGTTAACTTTCCTAAGTCTTCGCGGACTTCCCTTTCTTTACGTCAGTTGTGTCAAAGTGGGATTTGTAATTAGACCGGGCTTTAGCGCAGGGAACCTTCTGGCCTTTGTCGTTACTCTGGCAGGCCTTTGATGGCCATTGTCGTCGCTGGCAATGTCGCCATCACTGGCAATGTGACATCGCTGGCACTGCTCTTCGCTGGTACTGCTCTTCACTGGCATTGCTCTTCGCTGGCACTGTGACTTTGCTGCGAGAAGTGATGACTCAGAAGGCTCCCTTCGCTGGCACTGTGACCTCTTGTTAGAAAATGACTTGGGAGAATCATATAATATATGTATGTTAATGCGACTCTGTATCTATGCACTGCGTTTGCATAGCTTTGGACTCCAATGTCGAGCGGGTGAAATCCGACCCCAACACCAGTTCAAATCAACCTTCCAAAATTCTCAATTTTGGTTCACGGGCGTTACAATTCTCCCCCACTAATCAAGATTCATCCTCGATTCTCGAATTACCAGCGCAGTGTACGGTTCGATAATTCAGCTCAATCTAGGGATTTAGATAATCTCTATAGACCTGACTTCTTGAGTTGATGAATTTAATCAAATCAACACAAGGCTTCCTGTATTGATGAATTGAATCGAATCAATGCAAGGCAAAGAGATAACTCTTCTTTATTAAACTTCAAAAACTATCGATTACAAGAGAAAGAGAAATACTTAAATAGCCATGTTTCCAATAACTTGGAGAACACGTAAAAAGCAATTAGGTAGTTTTCTTAAAGCACATAAAAGTATTAAAAAAAAGGAAACGCTTAACACCGACTCAAAGCTTCAACATCCTTCCTTCTTTGTAGCTGCGTTGATGCTGCATCAGGTCCCTCCGGGAAAGAAAGATTTGCCCTCGAATCATGAACTGGATCCGTTGGAACAAAACGTGATAAATACTTGACATTGAACACATCTGAAGTTGTGATATGAGATGGTAAACATAGGCGATAAGCATTATCATTAATGCGCTCAAGAACTTCTAATGGACCAATTTTCTTTGCTTTGAGTTTGTTGTAAGCACGGGCTGGCATTCGATCTCTTGTAAGAAATGCCCATACTAGATCGCCAACTTCGAACACAAGACGTCTACGATGAGAATCTGTTGCAGCCTTATACTTGGTCGATGAGGATTCTAAATTTGAAACAACTTGTCCATGAACTCTATTAATCTCATCAATAAAATCTTCTGCACCACCATGAAGACGAGCACGATCCGGAAGAGTAGAGAGATCAACTGGACCGCGAGGAGTCATGTCGTATATCACTTGAAAAGGGCTAAAACCATAACTTCTATTTAGTGCGTGATTGTGCGCAAACTCCGCTTGGGGAAGTTTTTAATCCCAAGTCTTGATAGCATCGCCAACTAAACAACGAAGCAAATTACCCAATGATCTAATAGTGACTTCGGTTTGTCCATCGGTTTGGGGGTGATAAGCTGAGCTCATGTCGAGAGTAGTGCCTAACATTTTCCAGAGAGAACGCCAAAAGTGCCCCAAAAAATGTGAATCACGATTAGAAACAATGGATGTGGGCAAAACATGAAGACGATAAACTTCTCGAAAGAAAAGAGTAGCGACTTGGATTGCATCAGTAGTACGTTTGCACGGGATGAAGTGCACCATTTTGGAGAAGCGATCCACCACAACAAAAATAGAATCAAAGCCACGTTGAGCACGCGGGAGTCCCATCACAAAATCCATACTAATATCAGACCATGGTTGGGTTGGAATCGGCAAGGGAAGATAAAGACCTGCATTTGTTGCATGACCTTTAGATTTTTGATAAATAACACAACGCTCAACAAAACGATGGCCAAAAATAGGAGCATGAGACGAGGTGTAATGTTCGATCTCTGCCTATATGACCCTCATTATGAATCTTTGAAATAAGCTGAAGTCGGAGGCTACAATCAGGAATGCACAATTTATCGTTACGAAAGAGAAATCCATCGTGAAAGGTATAGTCACGAGAAACACCAGTTCGACCTTCCTAAAAAATTTGACCGGAAAATAAATCAGAAGGATAGAGCTCTACAAAAGTTCGAAACCAGGAACAGGGACGTGAAGAACAGAGAGCAGCGTATGTCCGCGGCTTAAAGCATCAGCTTCGCGATTAATTAGAAACACCAGAAGTGTGCTGCAAGTAAGCGACCCATGCAGCATGACAAGAGGATACTTTATCTTGGCTACTAAGATGTTTGAGTGCATCATGATCTGTAAAAAGAACAAACTCTTTATGAAAGAGATAATGTCGCCAATGCTTAATAGCTTGAACCACTGCGTAGAATTCAATGTCGTATGTGCTATATCTTGACCTTGCGCCGGCTAACTTCTCGCTAAAGAATGCAATGGGACGATTTTGTTGACTCAAAACTGCACCAATCCCAGTTTCAAATTCATCACGATGCAATTCAAAGACCCGTGAAAAGTCAGGTAAGGCGAGAATATGAGCATCACTTAGCTTAGTTTTGATGATCTCAAACGCTTAGGCTGCCTCTAATGTCCAAACAAAGGGTCCTTCGTGTCGAATACAATCTGTTATTGGAGCCATAAGGCAGCTAAATTGCGGCATAAACCGACGATAAAAAGAAGCAAGACCATGGAAATTTCGTGTTTCGGATAATGTTGTCGGTGTGTCAACGATCAAATAGCTTCAACCTTGCTTGGATCAACTACTAAACCCTTTTCCGAGACTATATAACCAAGGAAATAAACCTCTGAAGACCCAAATTCACACTTTTTGATTGTTGCATAAAATTGATCGCGTCTTAAGACAAGTAAAATTTCGCGCAAGTGTTGGAGATGTTCCGTGAATGACACACTGAAAATCAATATATCATCAAAATATACCACCACAAATTTTCCAATAAACGGACGAAGTGCTTGATTCATGATTCGCATAAACGTGCTAGGCGCATTAGACAAGCCGAAAGGCATGACAAGCCACTCAAAAAGGCCTTCTCTGGTTTTAAATGTTGTCTTCCATTCATCACCTGGACGTATTCTAATCTGATGGTAACCGCTCTTTAAGTCTAATTTGGAAAAAACAGATGCATTACCAATTTGATCAAGTAAATCGTCAAGACTAGGTATCGGGAAGCGATAACGAACTGTGATCTTATTAATGGCACGACTATCAACACACATTCTCCATGATTCGTCTTTCTTAGGGATAAGCAAAGCGAGAGCTGCACACAGCCTTAAACTCTCACGCAAAAACCCTTTGCAAACCAACTCTTCAACTTGTCTGCGAAGTTCTTCATGTTCACTAGGGCTCATTCGATAATGGGCTCTATTAGGAAGAGCTGCATCAGGCACGAGATCAATACGATGTTGAATGCCACGAAGAGGAGGCAGTCCGGATGGCAAATCATCGGGGAACACATCTTTGAATTCACCAATCAAGTCCACAAAATCATCTGGAACAGGTTTAGGCACGTTTGGAGTTGTTGTTGTGGAGACAAGTACCAAGACAATACCTTCAGCACGGAGAGTAGCTTCGAATGGTGATCGTTGCAAAACCAGAACAGGGGTTAGAAGAAATGACATGCGTCACTGGTAAAGATGGTTGCAATGTAAAATTGCGATCATTGAAGCGAAAGCTATAGGTGTTTCGGAAACCATCATGTTGAATCTTTCGATCATATATCCAAGGACGACCCAAGAGAAGATAACAAGCATCCATGGGTACCACATCACAGTGAATCTGACCTTTGTAAGTGTCTCCCACTGAAAACGAAATTAACGCTCGACGAGTGACTAACACTTATGTTTCCTGTTGCAACCATGTCAACTTGTACGGTGATGGATGCAAATCTGTGCTAATATGGAGTTTGTTGACAACGTCCTCTGCCACCACGTTTTCACTACTTCCAGAATCAATAATAAATTTGCAAACCTTCCCTCCAATGGTACATTTAGAATGAAAGAGATTGTGACGTTGGGGATGACCATCTTGACTATGCGGAGCCAAACATAAACGTCTCACCATTAACGACAGACCAACATCGGCTATAAGATCTTCTGTAACTTCTGTAATCTCGGATATCTCTTCATCATAAATAACCTCAACATCATTCCCGGAAGCATCAAGAAGAAGTCCTCTGTGATTACGCGTTGGACAAACCGATTGACGATGTCCTGTCTCGCCACAAGAAAAACATCGAAGCGTGCTTGGTCTAGATGAATGATTGTCATTAAAGGGAACAATAGATGTGTCCGATTTTGTTGTAGGCGATTCATCACTTGCTGCTTGTAATGATTGAGATTGAATGGATCGTTGTGGTCGTGTTGCACTACAAAAAGAAAAATTGCTTTTTGTTTGAGCCTCAATAGTCAAAGCTTGTTGATGCGCTTCTGATAACGTAAGAGGATTAAACAAGTTGATAGTATGTTGTATTTGCTGACGAAGTCCAGCAACAAACCGAGCCACAACTTGCTGAGTAGAATCATGAAGATCAATTCGATTGAGGAGCAAGAAAAATTATGTAGTGTAATCGGCAACGGATCGAGAACCTTGACGAAGATTGTTCAAATGTTGGAACATGAGTTGTTCATAATTGTAAGGTAAGAACGTTTTGCGCATCTTTGATTTCAATTTATCCCACGATATCACCTTTGCTTTTCCTTCTCTAGCACGAGAAGCTTTCAATTGTGACCACCAAGCGGATGCTCTGATTCAGAAATGCATTGTGATAATAGGAACACATCGATCAAGTGGAAAATGCTTGAATTCGAGGATTTCTTCCACGGTTACAATCCAATCGAGCAGCTCTTCGGGTGATTGTCCTCCATGAAATTCAGGGATTTCAAATTTAAAACCATTCTCCCATCTAACATCATCATCATCATCGTGATCTTTATTACGTTGGTGACGTAAGGCAGCAAACGGGTTATCTTCATGCTGAGACTCGTAATCTTCTTCTTCTTCTTCAACCTTCTCAACCTTCTCATCGCTGACGTGTGGTCGTTGTGCCACGATTGCTTGGATGGCAGTGGTCATGGTACGCATCTGGTCTTGAAGATCAGCAATAGCTTGACGAGTTAGCTCTGCTTCTGTTGGAGCAACAGCTTTCTTTCCACGAGGCATCGAGAGCAAGGAGCGTAGCAAAGCTCTGATACCAACATGGCGCAGCGTCCGGTTCGATAATTCAGCTCAATCTAGGGATTTATATAATCTCTAGAGACCTGACTTCTTGAGTTGATGAATTTAATCAAATCAACACAAGGCTTCCTGTATTGATGAATTGAATCGAATCAATGCAAGGCAAAGAGATAACTCTTCTTTATTAAACTTCAAAAACTATTACAAGAGAAAGAGAAATACTTAAATAGCCATGTTTCCAATAACTTGGAGAACACGTAAAAAGCAATTAGGAAGTTTTCTTAAAGCACATAAAAGTATTAAAAAAAGGAAACGTCTTAACACCGGCTCAAAGCTTCAACATCCTTCCTTCTTTGTAGCTACGTTGATGCTGCATCACCCACTCAGCCTGCAACACTCGTGCTCAACACCTCGAATCACACAGCACCGCCCACTACGGTCAACACTCCTGACTAACTCGGCCACCACCATCCGAGATCAAAACCCGAATCACACCACACCGTCGCATTACGGTAACCACTCCTGATCAAACCTGGCCAACACCACCTGAGATCATCAACCGATCCCTAAGGCTCCCATCTAGTTTTATACTTACGAATCACGTTCAGACGTTATTGCTCATAACTCATAACTCATATACATATACACCACACCTACTCTCAAGATCGTCACCCTTTGAGCTATTGGTATGTAAGGAACCCGCTATCCCCTGGAGAGAACCACCATCCCTTAAAGTATATGTAAGGGACCCACTATCCCCTAGAGAGAACCACCATCTCTCGAGTATACACAGAAAATTCACTATCCCCTAGAGAGAACCACCATCTATCAAAACATATGCAGGGAATCCACTATCTCCTGTGGTATCACCATGACATTTCGTATCCCGTAATATCATCTCAACCATGACCAATCACTAGGCCATCCGGAACAACCCATCATACAGGGTGTTTCTACAGAGTCTCTAGGGAAAAATAGACAGTTCTTACTCACATAAAACTTCTATTCCTAGACTCCCAGAAATAGACAAGTCCTAACTCATATAAAACCTTTATTTCCCGATGCTCAGAAATAGACAAGTCATAACTCACATAGAACCTCTATTTCTTACCAACGCATCCCTCATGACTCACAAGTCATACCATAGGAACTCCTCATCCTATAACATATAACTCATGACATAACCCCCGTCATACTATAAGAACTCCCATCTTATAGACACAACATAAGAAGACACATCTTATGAAACTAATTAATAAGAAATACTTATCTTATTAATCACAAAAATATATAAATCGTTACAACACAACACAAACTAAAATACATCCACAACTCATAGCAACAAGCTATCTCAGGAAACTGAACCAGAAAGACAAAATCAAGCCTCCACTTGCTTCTCGAACCACTTCGAGAACTTTTCCTTCATCCTCGCTTCTCGTTTCCAAGTCTCCTCCTCAACACCGTCACAGTTCCACACGACTCTCACCAACAGTATTCTCTTCCGGCGCAGAAGCTTGACCCTCCTCTCGAGAATCCTCACGGGTCTTGCCGCCAACGTCATGTTGGGCTGAAGATCCTCTGAAATCCTAGCCAACACCTCCTCAGACTTAAGTAGACACTTCCTCAGCATCGACACGTGGAAGACCTTATGAAATGCCTTCATACTCTGAGGTAACTCCAACCGATAACCTACTGGTCCAACCCGCTCCATCACCTTGAACAGACCCATACACCTCGGACTTAGCTTATTCTATGAAATGGATCAGTTAGGACCCATTAACATCGCTGCCTTGAGATACACCTGATCTCCCAGCTCCAACTTTAGCTCTTTCTGTCTCTTATCAGTATAACTCCTCTACCGATCTTGAGCCTCCTTCATGTTCAGCTTCAAAACACAGATCTTCTCCGTCGTTTCCTAAACGAAGTCTACACCAAACATGCTCTTCTCCTCCACTTGAGTCCAGCATAATGGTGTACGACATGGCCTCCCATGCAGAGCCTCATATAGAGCCATGCCAATACTCGCCTGGTAACTATTGTTATACGCAAACTCAACCAGGTTCAGATGATCCGCCCAATGACCACCATAATCCAGCACACACATCCTCAACAAGTCCTCCAGTGTCTGAATCGTCCTCTCATACTGCCCCTCCGTCAGAGGATGATAAGTTGTACTCATATGCACATTAGTGCCCATCTTAGCCTGAAATGCTCCCTAGAACTCAAAAGCAATCTCGGATCCCTGTCTGACACAATACTCGCTGGCACCCCGTGCAGCCTCACTATCTCCCGCACATACTCCTAGCCAAAACCGCTACTCCATCAGTCTTCTTAATGGCAAGAAAATGTGCTGACTTAGTCAGACGATCCACAATCATCCCAAATAGCATCATAGGCCCGAGAAACCGGTAACCCTACCATGAAATCAATGGTAATCATATCCCCCTTCCACATTAGAATGGGTAAACTCTTCAACAACCCACTCGGAACCTGATGCTCTGCCTTCACTAACTCGCACACGTTGCACGCTGTAACCCAGTTAGCGACATCTTTCTTCATCTCGACCCAGTGATAAAACCCCTTCAGATCCCAGTACATCATAGTCGCTCCCGAATGAATAGACAACAAGCTCGAATGAGCCTCTGTGACACCCCTGACCCGAATTCGGTCAATGTTGACTCGACAGGCTGCACAACAATCAACCAAGAACATGCGCAACCCGCGGTAGACCCAAATATCAGACCAAAGACATTACAAATGCTCACTTAACCATTTATTCTCATCCTTAGGTACACAAACCCGTCCGTTCACAAGTATCATCCAACTCGCCGAGACCTGATACTCAGAAACAACAACCTTAGAAGCATCAATCAGACCCTGATCCTTCTCCTGAGCTGCTCGAACCCTGCTTAGCAAATCTGCATGCTTAGCTGCCACTAATCCCAACGGCTCCTGTGAAATAACACACAACCTCAACGTGCTAATGTCACTCACCAATGCTTCCATATCCCGCTCCTGAGCCGAAGCAATCCTTTTCAGACTCAATGCATCCGCAACCAGATTAACTTTACCAAGATGGTAGCCAATCTCCAGATCGTAATCTGCTACCAAATCCATCCAACGCCTCTGTCTCTGGTTCAGCTCAGGCTGCGTAAAGAAATACTTCAGGCTCTTATGGTCTGTAAACACCTGAACCTTTCCGCCATAAAGATAAGATCTCCAAATCTTTAAAGCAAAAATCACTGCAGCCAACTCTAAGTCGTGGGTAGGGTAGTTGCACTCGTGCTTCCTAAACTGCCTCGAAGCATATGCAATTACCTTCCTCTTCTGCATCAGTACACAACCCAGACCAACTCCTGAAGCATTCGTATACACCACGTAAGGCTCGCTCGGATCAGGCAACGCCAACACTGGTATACTCGTCAGCATCTCCTTCAGCTTCCCAAAACTTTCCTCGCAAGCTAAAGACTAAACAAAAGGAACATCCTTCCCCGTCAACTTCGTCATCGACTGTACCATACTCGCAAAGCCCTTGACGAATCTCCTATAATAACCAGCCAAACCGAAAAAACTCATGATCTCAATGGCATTCCTCGGTCTACGCCACCCTCTGATAGCCTCAATCTTCGCCGGATCCACAGAAACACCATCCGCCGAAACCACATGATCGAGAAAACCCATCTTTTGCTGCCAGAAACTGCACTTGCTCAACTTCGCATACAGCTTCTGCTCCCGTAGCTTCTCTAAAACCTTCCTTAGATGAACCTCATACTCCTCATGACTCCTCGAATACACCAGAATATCATCGATAAAGATGATCACAAACTTATCTAAATACTTCTGGAACACCCCGTTCATCAACCTCATGAACGCTGATGGCGCATTCGTCACCGAAAGGCATCACCACAAACTCATAATACCCATATCTCGTCCTGAAAGCAATCTTCCTGACATCTGCCTCATCAATCGGAATCTGATGGTAACCCGACGCCAAGTCAATCTTGGAGAACCAAGTACTCGCAACTGATCCAACAACTCATTAATCAACGGAGAGGATACCTGTTCTTCATAGTGACTCGGTTAGGTCCCCGGTAATCGATACACCAACCTCCCTGCCTCTCGCTCAAACACAACTCGTCCCCGATGACAATCCAGATGAACCCTGTACCGGTCCAGCCAATCCATACCCAGGATGACATCATCGGACTGATAATCAAATCTGCTGGCATCAACTCTCTTGCCAGAACATCCACACCTCGAGCCCGCCCAAAAGTAGCCAAAGACTTGCCTCCAGCAACCTTAACTATTCCTGGCTACTCCCCGGAATCGCTCCAGATCCCGTTACTCTCCACACACTCCGGAGTAATGAAGTAATTCGTCGCTCCAGAATCAAACAACACGTGAGACTCACACCTGCCTACTACTAAGGTCCCTGCACATATCCCATGTGCAGCTCACCAGCTTGTGGTCGAAGCTCCCACACCTGAAGCATCTCGGACCACCCTGACCTCTCTAACTCGATCCTAAAGTGCTCTCCCACTTCCTCATCTGTCCTTGCGTAGGCTTGCCGCCTTTGGTCGGACCAACCTGCTGCTATGAACTCCTCTGCTGCTGAACAGGCGGACTAACCACCACAGCCTGCTCTTTCAGATCCTCTTCGATCGCAGCGGTAGTCTCAACCAGCTCCGCCCTCGTGGCGAACCTCCTCGCTCTACAGCGAATCCTCAAATTAGCTCGAAATTCCCTCAAGAACCTCTTAAACTGGGCCTCCTCGCCCTCCATACCTCTCCCAGCATGCACCATAAGACTGCCAAACTCAGAATCAAACTTCTGAACCGATTGGTCTCCCTGAGTCAACTCCAAGAACCTCAACTCAAGCCGATCCACCGCCTCCTATGGAAGAACTTGGCGTTAAATTCCGCCAAAAAGTCATCCCAGGCCATCACCGCCTGCATTCCCCTGGCCCCCACACCTCTCCACTAGAGATGTGTATCACCATCAAGGTAATGAACCGCCAGATCCACCCAGTATTTCCCTGGACACCTGAGACTTTGAAAATTACGTTCCAGCCTCATCCGCCACTCATCGGCCTCCTCAGGCTTGGCACCTCCCGAGAAAACTCTGTGCCAATCCTCTGCATCTGCTCTATCATCCTCAGATAGGATAGAAGCTCTTCGCAACCACATCCCTCAGCTGCACACCAGCCACTCCCGGCTGAACACCAGACACACCCGACTGCACACCAGCCACACACGGCTGCACACACGGCTGCACACCCGGAGCTTGACCCTGAGCCGGTACCCCCTTGTAACCGCTCCAAGATCAACTGTAGCAGACCCGCCAGATGATCATCTCGGTCCTGAGCTAACCCCGCGGCAGCACCCACCGCAACACTGGCCACACCGGGACCCTCACTAGTACCACCAGTCTTCTCACTAGCATTCACACTAGCCAAACCCATGGACCCCTCCTGAAACGTCTGCAAATCAGCCACCTGCACCTGCGTGGACTCCTAGGCCACACACGCGGCAGCAGACTAACTCACAAGTCCTCGCCCGCGCCCTCGTCCACGACCACCATGGCCTCCACAACACCACGGCCTCCACCACTAGCAACTCTAGCCGACACTCTCTGCCCCACCCTAGTACCTCTAACCATTTCTCTTCACTACTAGAAACAGAAACAAATAATACTAGAAAGTTAGAAAAGTCAATTAACACTTACCGTGGAATCTCATTGAAGGCTCGAAAAAGATGATCTAGGACTCCAAACCCACACAACAATTGATTGACTCACATAATCAATTCAATTCACAATTCACGCAACAATTGACTAACTCACATAATCAATTACGTTCTCCCGCCCTAAAACCGTAAGGGCTCTTATACCAAACTGAAACAACCCGACCCATTTTTTTAAATTAAATTTATTGGATTCGAATTAATGTTCCCATAAACAATAATTTTCAACATCCAATCAATTCAGATAACAACCTCAAACATACAACTAACGGAAGAAAACTCAACAATTAACCAATAACCAATAACAACTCAACAATTAAACCAGTTTCATAATCCAATTCATAAAAACCAGCAACCTAGCCATTCTAACATTAACATAAACAAACAACCGAGATACTAGATCATCCTCTTCTTCATAGCCATGATTCCACGATCACACTTTGCCTTTACATGCATCACATGGATAAAAGAGATGCGTCCGTATTATCACAAATACTCAATGAGACGGTCCTCACATCTACTTGGTATACACACAAGCATAAAGAAATAACACAATACCAAGCGATCAATCAACAACGCATAACACGAATAATCATCCAAAACACACAAGCAATCAACATCCTATCACTCCAAACATCAATCAAACGTATTAAGGCATTCCAATTACCCAGATAAGCCATGGTCACACACTCACCTTGATTTCGGAATGAAATAGAGGCAAGAACACGAAGAACAACTAAATTAGAGACTCCGAACACTCTCCAATTCGGATTCTTTCTTCCTCCACGAAGGACATAGATCAAACATGATCCTTTCTCCAAAAACTCCTAAACCGAAATAGGGTTTCAGAAAACAGGAACGACATGCTAACTTCGAAAGCACATAGAGAACAGAGATTACCTCAGAATCAGGATCGGAAATCTGATCTGAAAACTAGACAGAGAGATCTAAGCGACGGTATATGGATCGTCTTCTGAATCCTTCTGGTTCGACGGGAATCCTCCCTAGAAGTAGACTAATTGCAGATTGACAAACCGTTTTCTCCCATATCAAGATCAGAGAGTGGAGAACTTAACCTGAAATTTTTTATCCGATACAATCTGTTCTTACTGGCCGTTACTCTCCTCTTCTTAAACTGGACAGAACTGCCTCCAAAGCTTTAAGAAACAAGAACACACAAGTATCTTTTTCTCTTCTCTCTGGAACTCTCTGAAAACCCAAAACTCACTAAAAAATTCTGGAAAACGCACCCCCCTCCTTTTATAACGAAGCCCTAGGGTTTTCTCTTAACCAAACCGCCAAACCGGCGATTAAATCGAACCCCTAGCCATCGCCATATGTCTCTCTCCCCCTTTTCTTTCAGACAGTATCAATAAGATACTAAATTATGGGGATATCCCCTTCCTATTTAAAGGCAAGTGCAATTAGTGAAGTAATTAATTGTTTTAATTCTATTGGTACAAAACTAGGACATGAATTAAATAAATGATGACATATCTTTGAAAAAATGGTGACATTGCTAAACTATCTCAAAACATAAATTTGATTCCAACAAAATAAACATAAATTTAAAATATAACATCAACAAAGTTATTTCATAGCAACGATATTGTAATAAATTAAATTTAGCACTTACCTTAAATATGCGACACATACAATTTAGCACTTACAGTTAACCAGTTGTTATTACGATTTTGTAATAAATTATATATGTCTTTCAAAAAAAATGACATAGCTAAAAAATATTTAAATCATTGATTTATTATTATATTTGAAAATGCATATACAAATGATATCTAAATACATGTCATCGTAATTATAAAAATCAACTGGTTTTATGGTACGGTTTTTTGCCATTCTATAATAAATTTTCAAAATCATAATTTGTAACTATTGGAGAATATTTATCGATCATAATCAATTTTAAAACTGGGCCAGTTAACGTAGGTTTGTATCAAATTCGGTTGTCAACCACTTGGTTTCGTGTCACTAGAGTTGATTCTGTTACCGGTTTAGAATATAGCCACCATCTATCCATAATTGTTTATGCTTATTATGTAGTTAAGTGCAACTTAAGATTTTTAATATTGTACAACATATTTTGATACAATGAATCTATGTTTATACATCTAATAATTAATAGTTCAAATCCATAATTGTTTATGCTTATTATGTAGTTAAGTGCAACTTAATATTTTTAATATTGTACAACAGATTTTTATACAATGAATCTATGTTTATACATCTAATAATTAATAGTTCAAACCCCCAATTTGCTAACGAATCATGGTACTAAATTTTTTTAGCATTAAATATGAATTTTGAAAAATATTTGAAACAATAATTCCAAATAGTAGTTGATTATTTCAAAAAATATGTCAAGACCATTTTTGTTTTTTTGGTTTTATAATGTGACAATCAGAGACAAACGTTTATTGGTGAAGCTCTTGGTATTATTAAAAAGAAAAAAAAAAAATTCTTACAAGTTTTATTTGATTCGTGAAAAGAATTAGATTTTTTCTTTTATGATTTTGATTTTTAGGCGCGCATAGGATGATTTTAAAGATCTCAATCCTGCTCAAAATTTTCTTCTTATTGTACCCCTTCCATACAATTACCTTTCTCATATGTGTTTTGCCTCTACGTATGTTATGATTGAGTTTACATAATTTCAATTCCAAGTTTGATACTTCTTTTTGTGAAAACCAAGTTTGAGACCTCTTAATCAGCAATGTTAGAAGGGTCTCTCTACGCAACATCAACAAAGCAAAGAGTGCCCCTCAAATGTAGAGAGGAGTTTTCTTTTGTCTTGCTGTTGGTTGGTTTAGGTAGGGAGAGTTGATCCGTTAACAAACAAAAAAACATTATCACATTCGCAGCGGTTTCTTGAATAGAAAATATTGTCTTATCAAAACACATTTTTCAACAGTAATCAATTAACTCATAATAAAAGTTGGGATGATTGATAACAAAATTGTCTTTAATATTTTTTAATATGAATAATTAATAGAGATTATCTGTCGGCGCTTTATTCGCTCTTTGAGATGTAGAGAAAGTATCGTATAGAGAGGTTTATGTAGTGGTGTTTTTTAGAAATGTGAAATCATTTTATTTATTTTTATTACAAAACTTATAATAAATTAGTACAGAAAGCATCAAAGATTTTTGGCTATGAAATTTGGTCATAATATTGGTCGATACATTTCGTATAAAGTAGTAATAAAATGTATTTATAGAAAGTAAACAAAATGTTTAATTGAGGTTCTAAATGGTCACATACTTTGATATTTTATACGAAAAAATGAAGGCAACTAAGTCGAATAATTATGACGCGAAATGTTTTTCCGGATATGGTAGAGATGATAAGTATATAGTAATCTGGCTATTGAGATAAATGCCAGTGTCTAAGATTGAAAAATTAATGACATCTAAAAATAAATGTTAGAAAATAAAATTAATTGATCAATATTTTTCATGTTTATTTTTATCTTGAGATAATACCCAAAATATTAGTCTTCACCTCAAAGAGTGTAACAAATGGTAAAAGTGACTTTGATAAATATTCCTCTCGGGGAACAAACTATTTATCTCATTGGAAGGTCTATGAAGTTGACAAGTGGTTTTATCTTCTAAACAGTCATAGCCAGTTGGCAAGACTATGACATAAACAAGAAGATCATTCGTTGGTCTGAAACTTCATTCTAAGAAGTTCCAAGTACTCACAATCACTTGTAATCTTACAGATACCTCTTCTTTCTTACCATCTCCAAAATATTACATCTATAATATTAATTTCTTACATACATATAATTTTAAAATTAACAATCATGTACAATTAGTTTTATAAATGATAAAATCAAAATATTAAACACCAAAATTAGTTTATTCTTTAAAATTTATACCCGCACATGGTGCGGGTCGATCACCTAGTTGTATTGTATAACTAACAAAATAAACTATAACAAAGAACTAACCAATTATCCTAAACCTAATAGCTATGATTTTACCACAAAAGACCCTTTATTTTGTTATTAAGTGTTTTTTTGGTTAGTCACCAAATTAACCGTTTATTAATATAATCTCTCCATTTCATTATATTAAATGTTTTAGAATAAAATTTTTCCGTTTTATTTGATTTTTTACAAGTTTCCATGCAAAATCTAATATAATTGGATGTTTTGTGACCATCTGCATTATGCAGTATCTCTTTTTATTTATATTTAAATGTTAAATGATGTTTTTAGTATTAGAAAATTAGAATTTATGTCATTCTTAAATTTCACGTTTTTAGTTAAAAAATCTTATGTAATGGAATACAGGGAGTATGTTTTGTAGCTAATTACAAAAGTTTTATGATATTTATTAATTATGACCCTTGTTCAAAAACGCGGCCCCGGAGGCCGCGTAAGCGCCGGATATGCGCTCGGCGGAGGAGATCCACTGCGGATATGGTATAATCGGATTAAAAAAATCGGAAGCTAAAAAAAAACTCAAAATCTCTTGATTTTTGGCTTGAAAAATGATATTTGATGTTAGATCTGCTAATTTCATGTTGAATTCACTTGAAAATGAGTTAAAATACAAGAAAAAACGAGTTAAAACATGACTGGCGGCCATAGTTAGGGTTTTACAGAAGCAGAACTCGTGTGAGGAAGATGATACAAAAATTAGAATTTTACCCTCTATTAAAAAAAAAAAAAAATACAAAAAATCACATTGTTGGGCCTCGAACACGACATCTGCTCGTAATTAAGGAAGAGTTCAACCAACTGAGCTATTGTCTATCATTAGAAATTCTCGCACCTACTTAATTTAAGGATAATGTTGAATAATTTTAATATTAATAATTTTAAATTTAGAAAAATTTAAAAACTAATTCCTGATTAATCTCTGATTGTTCGCTAGGCCCTAGGTCCACCCCGAGCACCCGACTAGCGCCTAACGAAATTTTGAACATTGATTATGACCAATAAAATAACTAGTTTTTATTGGTAGATAAATTCTTAAAGATTTTTAAAATTCTTAGAATCCATTGTTATTGGTTTGTTATATGTTTATGGATTATAATATTCTTAATGAAATCATTTGTTATTGGTTTGATGACTTTTAAACTTCATTCAAAATCCATTGTTATTCAAAAATTTTAGTTTTTATTGATTTTATAAATCTACTAGAATCTAGGGTTATTGGTTGATGGATTTCTTATAATTTTACTCATTAAACAAGATTTTAAGAATACCTTGGAAAACCATTGGATTCTTAAAATTTTTATAGCTAAAATTTTAAAATACACATCTCTCTACAAATTTAATAGAATCTATTAATTTTAGAAATCAATCAATTTTATGATAATCCAATTCCCAATAAGGCCCCCTAAAATGCAAAATATTTGAGGGTTTACCATTGGAAGATAACACCCTCAAACTTGGCAAACATCAACAATGAAGTAATAGAGTATCTTTTAGAGATGTTCAGAGAGAGCTAATTTTGACTTACAAAAATGCCATTTTTTATATTTGATTGTGTGATAGTTAATATCAAATCGGACGACATTCTGCTTTGACTACTCTCACCATAGTTTTTCTTCTCTTTTGCGGGGAAGTTTTGTGAAAAAAGGACTAATCTGGTTTAAAAAAAAAAACTTTTCTTTTTAGTGTTTTTTCTTCTATTAACATCCTTTATAGGTAAACGAAATTTAGAAAATGGAGGAGAGTTTCGAACGCAGGTGGGCAGGACGCTACAATGGAGGATATCGGAGAGAAAGGGAAGCCACCGAGGAGTTCGGGAGGAGGAATGCCGATTCCGGAGGAGGTCTTAGATGAGGAGTTTGTCACGACGAGGCTACACCTCGAGTTCCCGGATGGGGAAGATGGTGAGCCGGTTGTAACAATTGGGAAGGAGGTCCTAGAGACGATGAACGGTTTATGGAAGAAGTGTATGATTGTTAAAGTGTTGGGTCGGAAGGTTCCGATTGCGGTTCTGAATAAGAGATTACGTGAGTTGTGGAAGCCGAATGGACCTCCCGCAGCAATTCTTTCTAGTCCGTTTTGAATCAGAGGAGGAGTATATGGCGGCTCTGGTTGGGGATCCGTGGAGAGTATTTGGGAGTCACTTGATGGTGCAAGCGTGGTCACCGACTTTTGATCCGGTTAAAGATGAGATTACGACGATGCCGATTTGGGTCCGTTTATCAAATATTCCGGTGAATTTCTATCACAAAGCAATATTGATGGGTATTGCTAAAGGAAACCGATTAAAGTGGATTTAACCACGTCGAATTTGCTAGAGTTTGTGTGGAGGTAAACTTGAAAAAGCCTCTGAAGGGTTCGATCTTGATCAATGGGACGCGGTACTTTGTATCTTATGAAGGGTTAACAAACATTTGTTCAGTTTGTGGGATGTATGGCCATTCGTTACATTCATGTCCTCAAAGGAAGGAGGATGGAGTTGCGTTGGTTAACACAAATACACAGGCGAGTGGAGAGGTCAGAGAAGGGGGACCGAGTGGAAGTGATTTGGGTGGAAGACAGACGGAGGAGGGATTTACGATGGTGAGGAATGGAGGAAGACGATCGGAAATTCAAAACTCTAGGCTGGCGCGTGGGGCTGTTAACGGAAGTGGAAAGGAGAATAATCAAGTGCGGGATTTCAGGAGAAAAGATTCACAGGATATCATTATCGAATGCTTTTGGAAGATTGGGTGAGGATTTAGATACTCCGAAAATAAGGAAAATCATAATACACTCAATCAATTGGAGGAGAAGAGTGCTCAGCAATCTTCTATGAATGGAGAAAATAAGCATGGAAGGAAAGGGAAGAAAACTGGTGGGCATTCAGGCCCAGGAGGAATTCGGCCCCTGAACTCAGAAGAGAAACTCAAGACCAATTTTTCTAATAAAACAAAGTCTGGTGGTGGTTTAATATTCGGACCAATTCAAGAGGAGTTAGTATTATCTTCTAGTGGAAAGCGAATGAGAATGGAGACTGTGTCGGTAGGGAGAATGGAGCGATCACCAGAAAAAATTAGCTGGGAGATTTCATCTTCACGAACTGATATGGAAATTGGTTTAATGGAGAAGGCTCCGGTTTCGTTAGAAGGGGTGGAGAATTCTAGGAGCTTGACGGAGGCCTTACGATTCGAGTCGGAGTTGGTGGATCATAATGGACTTGAGGCGTGACAGGTTGCCCCGGTGGTTCTGATCGGAGATATTGTAATGATGATGAATTGACGGAGGCGAATAAACCCAATTTTAGACGGTCCATAAGATACATTCTAAAGAAATTTGATACAGATATTCTTGCAATTTTCGAGACTCATGCGGGTGGTGATAAGGCGAAGAAGATTTGCGGAGGTTTGGGATTTGATAATTCTTTTCAGGTAGATGTCAATGGGCAAAGTGGAGGGTTGTGGTTGTTGTAGAGGACGGGAATTGGTGATGTCGAAATAATTGAGTCTTCGGAGTGACAAGGGAGGCAGAGATTGTGAACTTGATCGTAGTGGTTTATGGGGAAAGTTGAGTGATGTAATTGGATCGATTTCTGGCCCTTTGATGGCTGGAGGAGATTTCAATACAATTGTGTGATTAGAGGAACGGACGGGTGGTAATGGCATGTTATCACCTGACTCGATAGCCTTTGGTGATTGGATTAATGCCCTTTCATTAATAGATATGGGATTTAGGGGAAATCAATACAAATGGAGAAGAGGTCGCAGTGGACATTCTTTCGTTGCGAAGCGTTTGGATAGAGTCTTGTGTTGTGCACAAATGAGGTTGCAATGGCAAGAAGCTAGAGTTACCCACTTACCATTCTTAGCTTCGGATCATGCGCCGCTTTATGTGCAATTATCACCGGCTGTGGGATTGAATGCTAGGAGACGACCGTTTCGGTTCGAGGCGGCTTGGTTAGAGCATCAAGGTTTTAAAGCTTTATTAGATAGCTCATGGAACCGGAATGTGAACACGCAAGTAAGTAGCCTTGGTAAGTCTTCGGGGAACTCTTCAAAATTGGAATAAAGAGATTTTGGAGACATTCAAAGGAGGAAGGATACGTTATTGAAGAAGATTAAGGAAATCCATAATTCACTTGATCGGAATCAGTTGGATAGTTTACTTCGGGAAGAGGAGGATTTGTTAAAGGAGCTAGATGTAGTTTTGGAACAAGAGGAGATTTTATGGTTCCAAAAATCAAGAGAAAAGTGGGTTGTTTATGGGGATCGGAATAGAAAATTTTTTCACCTCTCTACGGTAATTCGGCGAAGAAGGAATCGTATCGAGAGTTTGAAGGATGAGAATGGTTTTTGGGTTGCGAATTCTCAGGAGTTAGAGGCCTTAGCAGCTATGTATTTTAAGAGATCATATTCTGTTGAGGATGTAGAGGAGAGAGTTGAAGCTTTACCTTGGAGAGGATTTGTAACGTTGACTTAGGCGGAACATGAGAATTTAAATAGAGAGTTTATGGCAGGTGAGGTTGAGAGTGCATTGAGGAGTATGGGAAGTTTCAAATCGCCGGGACCGGACGGATTTCAGCATGTGTTTTATCAGAAGAGTTGGAGTATGGTGGGCGATTCAGTGATTCAGTGATCCGTTTTGCGTTGGATTTCTTTAATTCGGGTCTACTGCCGGATAAAGCTAATGATGCTCTGGTTGTGTTGATTGGGAAAGTGCTCAAACCAGAGAGAATCCAACAATTTAGACCGATTAGTTTGTGCAATGTTCTCTTTAAGATCATCACGAAAACAATGGTCGAAAGGTTGAAGGGAGTGATGACGAAACTCATTGGTTCGGCGCAAGCGAGTTTTATTCCTGGAAGATTGCGTACGGACAACATCGTGGTAGTGCAGGAAGTAGTGCATTCAATGAGAAGGAAGCAAGGTAAGAGAGGATGGATGTTGTTAAAATTGGACTTGGAAAAAGCGTATGATAGAATATGATGGATTATTTGGAGGATACGCTTAGAGCTGCGGGTTTATCAAATAAATGGGTGAGATAGATTTTGTAGTGTGTGATTGGACCATCTATGAGTATTCTTTGGAATGGGGAACAAACAAATGCGTTTCAACCATTACGAGGATTACGACAAGGTGACCTGCTATCTCCATATCTTTTTGTGATGTGCATGGAACGGTTGTGCCATTTGATAGAGGAGGAGGTTAGTAACAAGAAATGGAAACCGATTAGTTTGTCTAGAGACGGTCCGAAACTCTCTCATTTATGCTTTGCGGATGATTTGATCTTATTTGCTGAAGCATCTTTGGATCAGATTCGTTTGGATCAGATTCAGGTAATTAGAGGTGTTCTAGAGCGATTTTGTAGAGCCTCAGGCCAGAAGGTGAGTTTGGAAAAATCCAAAATCTTTTTCTCCAAAAACGTTTCTCGTGATACGGCGAAAAATATAAGTGAAGCGAGTGGAATTGACTCTACTCAGGATTTGGGAAAATATTTGGGGATGCCTATTCTGCACAAAAAATTAATAAAGATACTTTTGGAGGAGTATTGGAAAGGGTTGGGTCAAAACTTGCGGGTTGGAAGAGCCGTACGCTGAGTTTTGCAGGTAGGGTTACGTTGACCAAATCGGTGATTTTTTCTATTCTGGTCCACTCGATGAGCTCCATTAAGTTGCCCGTGTCTATTCTTTCAAATTTGGATAGGGTTGCTCGGGATTTTTTATGGGGAAGCGATGCTGAAAAACGGCGACAACATTTATTGTGTTGGAATAAGGTTTGTGTTCCTAAAGGTGAAGGTGGACTGGGAATTTGTAAGGCAAGAGATATGAATAGAGCACTTATTGCAAAGATTGGATGGAGGTTGTTTAAGGAGCCCGATAAATTATGGGCAAAGGTGATCAAAAGCAAGTATCATGAGTTGGATTTCCAAACATATAATTGGTTTACTCCGAAGAATCTGAAGAATAACTGGTCGAGTTTGTGGTGTGGAGTTGTGAGTTCGGCTAGAGAAGTGTTAGCTCCAGGCGTTCGTTGGGTCATTGGTGACGGGCAGAGAGTTCTTTTTTGGAGAGATAAGTGGATGTCGAACTCACCTATTGGCGACAGTGGCGGATTTATGGTTGATGGGACGAGGTTGGGACGTAACCCGGGTGGTGCCATATGTGTCAGACAATTTATGGTTGGAACTAGCTGCTACTGTAGTTGATGGAGTCACGGGAGCTACAGACAAGATGGGATGGGGTGAGACATTGGATGGAGAGTTTACCGTGACCTCGGCTTATCATTTATTGAGCAGTGAGGGCATCCATTGTCCAAATATGGTTGGTTTTTATAAGCGGGTATGGAGTGTTGAAGCGCCTGAAAGGGTTCGTACATTTATTTGGTTAGTCTCGAATCAAGTAATTATGATGAACCAAGAGCGTCACCGTCGGCATTTAAGTGTCACGGATGTGTGTCAAGTGTGCAAAGGTGGAGTGGAATCTATTTTGCATGTTCTTAGAGATTGTCCGGCTATGGAAGGGATATGGAAGTGGATATGGAAGGGATATGGAAGTCCCTTGTCGTAAACAAAATATGTTCTTTGGACAGACTTTGTTGAAATGGTTATTCACTAATCTAGGAGAGGAAGCGCTTGAGAGAGGAGTTCCCTGGTCTACGATGTTCGCTATTGGTATTTGGTGGGGTTGGAAATGGAGATGCGCTAATGTGTTTGGAGGAAACAAAGTATGTTGGGATAGGGTTCGCGTGATCATAGACATGGCAAAGGAGGTGGTTATGGCTAAGTCGAAGCTTGTTAGTCGAGGTGTGAGTGCTAACCGTGTAGAAAAGTTGATTTCGTGGCAGCCTCCTTATTCGGGTTGGGTGAAATTGAATACGGATGGTGCATCGAGAGGGAATTCGGGGCTAGCTACGGTTGGAGGAGTCTTGCATAACCCAGAGGGTGAATGGTGTGGCGGCTTTGCATTAAACATCGGGAGATGTCCGGCGCCTCTTGCAGAGTTTTGGAGAGTGTACTACGGTTTATATACTGCTTAGGAGAAGCGAATAGAGTATTTGGAGTTAGAAGTGGATTCAAAGGTGGTTGTGGATTTTTTGTTGACAGGGATTGGTGATTCTCATCCGCTGTCCTTCTTGGTACGCTTGTGCCATGGCTTCTTATCGAAGGATTGGAATGTCCGAGTGTCCCACGTGTATAGGAAGGCTAACCCGTTTTGCCGATGGATTAATGAACTATGCGTTTTCTTTGTCTTTGGGTTTACATGTTTTTCATTGTGTTCCTTCGGATGTTGCTGCGACTTTGTCAGATGATGTTTCTGGACAAACTCGTGCACGACGAGTATGTGTTTAATTTATCTATATAATTATATATGAAGTGCGAAATCCTACGTGACGCTCTCAGAATGAATTTGAGGGTGGTTGATTACAAGGGTACCCTTAACAAAATCATCATAATTACTACTTGTGCCATCGATTTTTCTTGACCAAAATACCCCTGGCCATTTTTTAAATATTTTATTGGGTCAGATCATATTAAACCCATAAAATATAGTGTTAAGCCCATATTTTAAGTCCATAAAATAATATGTTAGTAAAACAAACCCTAGCTACTATCGAATAAGTGAAGCCCTAAAACTTTTATCTATATATATAGTTCCTCAATCCATTGCAATTCATAGTTTTACAACTACCGTATTTTTTAGGTTTTACGTTCATATGTTTATATGGTTGTTAATGAGTTTCTCTGATTTTCTAATTATAGTTTTCTTATTCGCATTTTTTGTACTTTAGTATGTCTGGTTACTCTTTTTGGTGTGAACTATATGTTTCGATTTATTTTTATTATAGTTTTATACATTCCACATATATATGAATCGAATGTGTATTGTAAACCCTAATTTGGTGATATGATCTCATTGTTTTAGTATATATACTCTCTTCTTGCTTTCATAACACCTAAACAAAATATTCTCTTTGCTACTTTTGAGTTTTTTGCATTGTACGTTGCTCTTTTTCTTATTTGCTCATCTTCTTAATTGATTTTCGTTTATGGAATGCTTTCTTAACATTCGTTAGTGGAGTGATTCTTACTAACTTTGTTAATATTATTAATTTTTTTAATAGGTTTCGCGGTAAGTATAAAGGTATTGATATGTTTGTTCTTCTTTTATAGTTTTGTTAGTATATTATTTTCTTAACAATCGTCCGGTCTATCTTTATTTTAAGAAATAAATTGTTTGTTTCTTCTTTACTTGATGAGATTGCTTCGTTTTATGGTTTATATTTTGTTAATAATATAAAATTAAACTAACTAATCGTTTATTTGTTTTGCCAATGATACATGTGTGTTTGATGTTTTGTAGATTTATTGTCTGTTGGTTCTGTGATTAACGAGGTAATTAATATATTAATTTTATGATTTTTTAGTTTGTCAAAGTTGGTTTCGATTCGTATTTTGAGTCTTATGATTTCCATACTCTTTATCATCTTACCTTTAATGAAAATAGAATTTTAGATCTTGAATTTTATAATTATTTTATGGTTTTTTATTTGTATTAAGTTAATGGATATATCTGATTTATTGTTTTCGAATTTTATATTATAGATAGATATATATGAATCGAATTTAGCATTAAACCCTAACTTGATGATATGATCTCAGTAATTCATATATATACCTTCCTCTTGATTTCATACCACCTAAACAAATCGTACGTTCCTCTTTTTATAAGTTTTCTTCCTATGGAGTTCTTCTTGATATGGTACCGTCGGCCATTTTTGTGTGTGAAACCCTAATTCATGTTTACATTTGATTTCATATCTTATATATACCTTCTTTGTATATTTTCTTTTCGTATCAAAATAAATCCTTTTCTATAGATACAAGCGTTTGACATGTTTCTCTATCTTGAATTGAATGCTGCTTACTTGCTTATTGTCTTCGAATTTGTATGGCTCTCAATTTCCGTGGAAATCGCATGGGAACACATATATGTTAACATTCCCTTTTCTCTAAAAACTAATAATATAAAATTATTCCCTTCTTGCACATTCATTAATATAGTGCATTTCAATCCTTTGGTTTTATTATTATTCTGGATTATTGATCTGATTATTATTCTATTGTTGTCTAGATTATAGGCAAACGTTACGATTAACAAAGGTACGATTTTCGAATAAGTTTTTTTTTAATTTGTTTATGTTTTCTGTCCAACGTGATTTAATTATAATCTTTTAGGTTTTTGTAGGTAATAATCATAACTCATCTTTAGGTGAGGTCTATCTTAACGACGAGCGTGCATGTTGCTATATACATGGCAGGTGATTGGGTCTATACAATCTCCGAATAGCTCACCCATCTAATGTGAGCCTCACAGATACTTTAATAAAGCTCATTCGATATAACTAATCTCATTGTTTTCTATTCAATTCCATCTGAAATCTAACAACAATTTCTGCATATATAAAGATCATCTTCTTATGCTATAATATATTAGTAATTTTAACACTTTTAGGTAGGTAGGCTACTTCATCACTGTTCAAGGAGTGTTCTTCAACCTACACCTAATCTATTCAAAGTTCGTTCATCGTATGTTGGGTACCTTGAAGAAGAAGCAATCCACTCTTCATTGCTAACGTTCCTCAAGGTAACATCGAAAACGTTTCTTCTCTTAGACGAAATCAGGCTTGCTTCGTAGTTGATTGATAATGGATGTGAAATTGTTGGGGTTTACTAACAAGTGATAACCTAATAATGTCTGTCATTCTTTTAAATTACGAGGGGAGGAGGTTCGTCGACGACGAAGAGTTTGAGAAGTGGATTGTTGAGTTTGGTTTCTATGGGAGATTTTGTATTTGCTTACTTAATCAAATATATAAAATCTTTCTTTGGTCTCTGAATCGTCTAAGATGTTTTGTTCCCTAAATTATTTTATTTTTCCAAAAAATAATTCCAACAACTCAATGCATAAATGTATATACAATGTTTTGTTACCTAAATTATTTTATTTTTCAAAAAATCTATTTATATTGCGTATGTATATACAATGCATATAAGGTTAAAACATTTCAGTGCTTCTATATAATTTATTTATTAATTTTCAAAAGTCTTTTCGTCTTTTATTTTAAATATTATTGATGTATTCTATATTATAAGTATATGTAAAATAATGAAATTACTAATAGGTATTCGGCTCAATGCATAAATGTTTGCTGGGTAAGACGAGAGAGAAAGGGAGACAATGGAACCAATTAAATAAATTTAATCTAAAATAAAAAATAGCAATGCCTCCCACAAGTGGATTTTTGGTTCCGTTTACTCTTTTTTTTTGATAAAATGTTAACTATATTACCAAATCCGTTTAATTTTCTTCATATCATAAGTTACAATTTATATGTTTGAGATGGTAACGTTTTAAGTTATTAGAAAGATAATTATTGGTTTAAAATTATTTTTCTTATTTGTTTTGAATTCATTTTTCTTTTGTGGTTTTTCACGAAACATTATGTCAATGTTTCAACACACTTTAGAGTTATTACGGATGGTGGTAGAGTTTAAACTGTTACGATGACTTTGAATTCTTGGTTTCTTTGGGCTAGCTGTAAAGTTTTAAGGCTTACCTAGAATATAAAATTCATTCAAGGAAATGGTGATTGCAATTCACTTGAGCTTGCAGCGTTCTTTAAATAGATTTTAGATATTGGTGATAAAAAAATCAATAAAAACCGTACAATGAAATCAAAGCAATGGTTAAACAAGCACGGGGATAAAAGCTCGCACATAACTTCGTGATGCAACGTGAACACAAAAACATACACCAAAATAAACCAAACGCCAATTTCGTTTGGGCTCTAATCGAAATTTTATGGGCTTAATTGATTTTTTAATTTGTTATATGTAACCCATTAATATATAAACCCTAGGTTCTTTCTTTGTTTTCTTATAAATATTGGTCAACTCGACGTCGTATACTGTTAACGGGGCTTCAAATCTGTTTTGGATTTTAAACAATTTTTGTGATCCATAACTGTAGGTCGGTTTCTTAAAACCCTAGATTCTTGCATTTAACCTTAATTTGTTCTCATATAAATACATTTTTTTTTGCTAAGAATGTAAATCTCATATAAATACATTGTATGCCCTCCCATAAACAACTAACGTTTGTTGCAGTTAATACTAACTTTACACTTCCTTGAGTTGTTCAATTGTGCTATTTTGATTATTTGAACAAGCTTATTATGTATTATTTCTTTTGGTTTTTACTGTCTCATATATGTTTTGGTGTACAGGTTTTCCTGGAGTGATTTCTAATAGAGATCATTGTGACGGATCGAATATCCCAAACTCTTCTTTTTGATCTTGATACAGATCAATATAATCGATCTATTCGATCTTATAATACTCTTTATGTTTTTATTAACAGCACCAAGAAAACAAGTATGTTTTGTAAATACTAAGCTATATATATATATATATTATTTGTCTTTCTTATTTGTAGTCCATCATTTTGTTTTAGGTTTTCCATGTCGTTTCACTTGGGATACACGTCTTGAGGCTTAGGTAATACATCAAAATGGATTGCGGATACAAATTTTCATTCTGTTTAGTTTTTTAAATATTATTGATGATGATTTAACATTGATCAAATTAGTAGATGTGGAATGCGATTTTATGTTCAGGAGTTTGATGTTTAGTGAGAAGTGTTTATCCTTTTAAGGTAATGTGTTTTTCTTTAGATTTTCTTTTACATATATTTTTCTGTCTTTTAACTGAGTAGAATGCATGCGCAAGCATTTGCAAAAACATTCTTTTTTACTCATATCCTTCACTTACAGTCTCAAGATTCGTCTTTTGTTAGGTTCATGTACAGGAGCTTGAGCAGAATTCTACTGATGTCATAAAAAGTATATAAGGTTAAAAGTTTTAGTGCTATTATTTTTATTTATTTTATCTATAAATCTTTTAGCTTTTTATGTTTATATATCATTGATATATGCTTAAAAAACTATAGAGCCAAAAAAGAAGGGCAGTAACTCGACAACAAACCATAGTTTTCAAACAAATCTCCGGTTATGTTATTAATGTTTGGTATGATTATGCAAATCATAGCGTTTAAAATAATGAAATTACTAAGAGGGAAATTGAAGTCATGAAGCGTCAGATTGTCCGAGCAAGAGAGGAAATGATGGGACTATTCTCCACAAAGAGATTCTGGATTGGAACAAATGAATCTAAGCTACACGTAGTGGGAAGTTAACAAGGCATACTGGTGGTGTGGATTATAAAAAGAGATTAGCGGTTTCGGCGGAGGCAGAATTAGGAGAGTTGGTGCCTGTTAGAAATGGAGAGGAGCCGAGACCCTCGAATTTAGAAAAGGTTAATGTGAAGGAAGACTTTACTATGGTGGAGCAAGAGGATCAAATTGAGGAAGTAGAAGGCATTGGGCAAGAGGTTCTGCTTGGTTCTATTGGGAATACTACTGTTGGGAAAAGAGGGGAAGGTATTGATGAGAATCATGAGATATGGAGAACGAAATAGAGGAGGAATAAGAAAGGAGCGTCGATGCGGCTGTGGAGTTGGATGATACGGATGTTTCCTGTGGAATTGGTATCGAGTACAGATCGGTAATGGGGCAGATTGTAGTAGAACACGTGGTGGTTTCAGAGTCAAGTATGGCTCCTGATCAGAATGTTCAAGGGACACGGAAGAAAACGGCCAAAGCTACGGTTGTAACGCCCGTGAACCAAAATGTGTATTTTTGGTGGTGCGTCGAGCGACGCAGGGGAGGTGCGTCGAACGACGCAAATCTTTAATCAGACCGGGAAGTCGGGTTTGATCGCACGGTTTGCGTGATGGTTTAGGGAAACCCTAGGGTTATTATAAAAGCAGATGGGGAAGCCGTGTGTTGGTTATTTTAGCCGCTTTTGAGTAAAGAATCAGAGAGAAAAGGGTTGAGAGAGGATCTAGATGATTGTGTGAGAGGGACAGTTTCGAATCGGAACTTTGAGAGGGCAAACGGCTGGGTTATTCGAGGCGGATTGGAGTGATTTTTGGGGGATTGTTATCTGCGATCAGTCGGGTTCAGAGGGAAATTTCGATCGAACCAGAAGGAGTCTAGAGGCGATCCGCATACCGACGCATAGCTGTGTGTGTCTAGTTTCCAGAACAGTTGCCTGTTTCAGAATTGGACCAGTGGTTCGTCGTGTACGAGGGTTTTAGTGAACGTCGGTTCATTCTTTTCATTTCGATTCTTCGAGGTGAGTGCGTGATCGTGGGTTGTGTGGGCATAGGGATAGATGGAATGCGTTTGATTGTTGTTTTCGTGTGTTCTGTGACTGGGATCGTGCAGGTGACTCGATAAATCGCGACGGATTCGAGCCCACGAGAGGATAGGCTTGTTTCTGTGGATGTCGCGTTGATCGATGCCAGGGTGGTGCGTCGATCGATGCCAGGGTGGTGCGTCGCTCGACGCAGACGATGTGCGTCGACCGACGCCTAGAGGTTGCGTCGCTCGACGCAGAGTTCCTGTACGGGTTCGTGATTGGTTGTTCTTATTGCTTGCTTGTGTACTCAGCCTGGTATTTGTCTTTCGTTATGTCTATACTTAAATAACCTGTAGACGGGATGACCGCTTCGCTGATTATTTGTGATAATACTCACGCAACTCTTTTTGCCATGTGTTGCAGGTAAAGAGAAAATGTGATCGTGGAATAGGGTAAGGAAGAAGAGATGATCCAGCGTCTCGATTGTGTTGTTATCGTATTGTTTAGAACCGCTAGGTTGCTGGTTTGATGAATTGGATTGTTGAGTTGGATTGAATTATCATTGGTTATTTATTGACTCGAATCGGGTTACTTGGTTAATGGATAATTGTTTGAATTAAGTCGAATTGATTTCTGCTGGTTATGTTCGGTTTGCTAGTTAATACGATTGTTGATAATTGTTGAGAATTAGTATTTATGGGAATACTAATTCGATGTAAACAAAAAAAAAACGGGTTGGGTTGTTTCAATTTGGTATCAGAGCCCTTACGGTTCTAGGGCGGGAGAACGTAGTATGCTTGATTGATTGACTATGAATGGTTAGTCAGTTGATTGTTGTTTAGGTTTGGAGTCCTGGATCATTTTCTCCGAGCTTTCAATAAGATTCCACGGTAAGTGTTTTATGACTTTCTGTTTCTAATGCTTAGTCTGCTGTGAATAGTCAGTGGAGGATGGCTAGAGGAGTGAGAGGCAGAGGTCGTGGTGCCTGTGGTGCTAGAGGGCATGGTCGTAGCCGTGGTCGGAGACCGGCGGTTGATCCTGTTGAGTCGAGTGGGACTCAGGAGGCCACGCAGGAGGAGGATGCAGAGTCGCAGATGCCTCCAGAGCCAGTGGGTGTCGAGATTTCTGAGTTGGCCAGTGTGGCGCAGGGCCCAGGTGGGGGTCCTGATGGGGCGATACTCAGGGTCAGTTGGACCGTTTGGAGGCTATGATGCGACAGGTTCTTGAGCGGTTGCCAGGTGGGGCACCAGCTCAGGGACATGCTCCGGGTGTACAACTAGAGGCGGCTGGTGTTGGGCCGGCAGCGGCGGGAGTTCAGCCAGCAGTGGCTAGGGGGCAGCCAGGTGTGGCGGCTGCAGAGGAGGCTCCATCCTACCTGAGGATTTTAGAGCAGATGCACAGGATTACTACTGGGTACTTCTCGGACGGTGCTAAGCCTGAGGAGGCTGCTGCATGGAGGAGCCGTCTGGAGCGAAATTTCCAGGCGCTGAGGTGTCCCGAGGGATACAGAGTGGACCTTGCGGTTCACTACTTAGAGGGTGATGCACATCTGTGGTGGAGAGGTGTGACGAGCAGGAGGCCTCAGGCGGGGATGACCTGGGCGGATTTCTTGGCTGAGTTCGACGCCAAGTATTTTCCGCAGGAGGCGGCGGACCGGATGCAAGCGCAGTTTTAGCGCTGACTTAGGGAGAGAGTTCGGTTCGGGAGTATGACGAGCAATTTGGTCGGTTGTTGGTGTATACTGGTAGGGAGTTTGGGCGTGAGGAGTCCCAGATCAGGAGGTTCATGCATGGACTTCGACCGGTGCTGAAGACGCTGTGCAGGGCTCGTAAGTACGCCACGAGGGCGGAGTTGGTTGAGACTGCGGCAGCTATTGAGGTTGATATGGGGGTAGAGCTGGCTGCGGTGGTTAGTCCACCGGTGCAGCAGCAACAAAGAAGGCCGCAGCAGCAGCAGACGGGTGCGAGCCGGGGCGGTAAGCCGGCCCAGGGACAGAAGAGGAAGTGAGAGGGCTCTTTGGGTTCTGGTCAGAGGGCCCAGAGTGGTCAGGGTGGTGCAGGGTGCTATGGTTATAGGAGCACGGAGCATCGGGTGGCAGCTTGTCCGAAGAGGAGAGAGATTCGGACTACACAGGTGTGTTTTCACTGCGGAGAGGCGGGGCACATTAAGGCGAGGTGTCCCAGGTTGCAGATGGCAGTGGCAGTGGTGCAGCCGATGCAGGGGGCGGCGGTTGATGTGCAGCCGTTGAGGCAGCTTGCTGCGCCGCGTGTGTTCACTTCGGCGGAGACGGGAGGTCCTAGCGCCAGGCCGATCACAGGTACATTTACCCTTAACTTGGTGAATTTATAACGTTGTGAATTGCTTGTTTTGGAGTCTTGTATCTGTGATAATACTTTAGGCTCTGTGACACATGAACTGTGTAGGGACCTTAGTAGTAGGCGGGCGTGATTCCCATGTCTTGTTTGATTCTGGAGCTTCGAATAGCTTCATTACACCGGAGTGAGCAGAGTGCAGTGGGATCCGGAGCGACTCTGGGGAGCAGCCGGGAGTAATTAGAGTGGCTGGAGGGAAGACTTTGGCTACTTTCGGGCGGGCTTGTGGAGTCGATGTTCTGGTGGCAGGAGAGGTCATGCCAGCAGATTGTGTTATCAGTCCGGTGGAGTTGTACAATGTTATTTTGGGGATAGACTGGCTGAATCGTTACAAGGTTCATCTGGATTGTCATCGAGGTCGAATGGTGTTTGAGCGTGAGGTGGGGAGGTTGGTCTATCAGGGCATCAGGCCGACTTTCGGGAGCTTGATGATTTCGACAATTCAGGCTGCGCAGTTGGTTAATAAGGGCTGTGAGGCGTACTTGCTGACAATTGTGATGCCAGAGTCTGTTGGGGAGGTTGCAGTAGCTGATGTTTGGGTTGTCCGGGATTTTCAGGATGTATTCCAGTTGTTGCAGGGATTGTGTTGGAGCCTGGGACTACGCCGATATCTAAGGCACCATACCGCATGGCTCCAGCAGAGATGGCAGAGCCGAAGAAGCAGTTGGATGATTTGCTGGGTAAGGCATCAGACCGAGTAGTTCACCGTGGGGAGCGCCGGTGTTATTTGTGAAGAAGAAGGATGGTAGTTTTCGGTTATCCATCGATTACCGGGGCCTTAACCGATTTACTGTGAAGAATAGGTATCCTCTGCCGCGGATTGATAAGTTGTTGGATCAGTTGCGAAGGGCTACTTGGTTCTCCAAGATCGATTTGGCTTCGGGATACCATCAGATTCCGATAGATGAGGCCGATGTGTGGAAGACGGCTTTCAGGACGAGGTATGGACACTAAGAGTTCGTGGTGATGCCGTTTGGTTTGACGAATGCGCCAGCGGCATTCATGAGGCTGATGAACGGGGTGTTTCAGGAGTATTTGGATGAGTTCGTTGTTATCTTTATCGATGATATCCTGGTGTATTCGAGAACTCTTGAGGAACACGAGGTTCATCTGAGGTTGGTTCTGGAGAAGCTGCGGGGACAGAAGTTATACGTGAAGCTCAGTAAGTGCAGTTTCTGGCAGCGAAAGATGGGTTTTCTGGGGCATGTCGTGTCTGCGGAGGGAGTTTCAGTGGATCCAGCTAAGATCGAGGCTATTAGGGATTGGCCCAGACCGAGGAATGCAACAGAGATCAGGAGTTTCCTTGGTTTAGCTGGGTATTACCGGAGGTTCGTCAAGGGTTTTGTAAGTATGGCGCAGGCGATGATGAAGTTGACGGGTAAGGATGTCCCGTTTGTGTGGTCTGCGGAGTGTGAGGAGAGCTTCGGGAAGCTGAAGGAGATGCTGACTAGTACTCCAGTATTGGCGTTGCCTGATCCGGGCGAGCCATACGTGGTGTACGCAGATGCATCTGCTGTGGGTCTGGGGTGTGTTCTGATGCAGCAGGGGAAGGTTATTGCTTATGTTTCGAGGCAGTTGAGGAAGCACGAGTGCAATTACCCTACGCATAATTTGGAGTTGGCTGCAGTGATCTTCGCCCTGAAGATCTGGCGATCTTACCTTTATGGTGGGAAGGTCCAGGTGTTCACGGATCACAAGAGCCTGAAAAACTTCTTCACTCAGCCAGAGCTGAACCTGAGGCAGAGGCGCTGGATGGAGTTGGTAGCGGATTACGATCTGGTGATTGAGTACCATCCGAGGAAGGCTAATCTGGTTGCAGATACGTTGAGTCGTAAGAGGGTTGCTTCGGCTCAGGAGCGGGACTTGGAGGAACTGGCGAGCGAGATTGGCGCGTTGAGTCTGTGTGTTATCTCGTAGGAGCTGTTGGGGTTAGAGGCAGCTAACCGAGCAGATTTACTGAGCAGGATTCGGGTAGCTCAGGAGAAGGATCAGGGTCTGATTGATGCTTCTCAGCTGGCGGGTTTAGAGTATCAGGTCTCCGGGAATGGGATGATACTGGTGAACGGTCGGGTCTGTGTACCCAAGGATGAGAGTCTCAGGCAGGAGATTCTGAGGGAGGCTCATTCGAGCATGCTGTCGATTCATCCAGGAGTGACCAAGATGTACCGGGACTTGAAGAGGTACTACCACTGGGTCGGGATGAAGAAAGACGTTGCGAGTTGGGTTTCGAAGTGCAACGTGTGTCAGCTGGTGAAGGTTGAGCATCAAGTTCTGAGCGGGTTGTTGCAGAGTTTGCCTATGCCGGAGTGGAAGTGGGATATGGTGACTATGGACTTTGTGACAGGATTGCCGGTCTCGCGGACTTATGATGCGATCTGGGTGATTGTGGATCGTCTGACCAAGACAGCACATTTTCTGGCCATTAAGGAGACTGATGGGGCTGCGGTGTTGGCTAAGAAGTATGTGCGAGAGATTGTGAGGTTGCATGGGGTGCCAGCGAGCATTGTGTCAGACAAAGATCCGAGATTTGCTTCGGAGTTCTGGAGAGCATTTCAGGCTGAGATGGGCACGAAGGTGCATATGAGTACGGCATATCATCCTCAGACGGATGGACAGTCTGAGAGGACGATTCAGACATTTGGAGGACTTGTTGAGGATGTGTGTGCTAGACTACGGTGGTCATTGGGCAGATCATCTGAGCCTGGTAGAGTTTGCTTACAACAACAGTTATCAGGCGAGTATCGGGATGACTCCATATGAGGCTCTGTATGGGAGGCCATGTAGGACACCATTATGCTGGACTCAAGTGGGGGAGAGGAGCATGTTTGGTGCAGACTTCGTACAGGAGACGACAGAGAAGATCCGTGTCTTGAGATTGAACATGAAGGAGGCTCAGGATCGGCAGAAGAGTTATGCCGATAAGCGGAGGAAGGAGTTGGAGTTCGTGCTGGGAGATATGGTGTATCTCAAGGCAACCATGTTGAGGGGTCCTAACAGATCTATTGCAGAGAATAAGCTGAGTCCGAGGTTTATGGGTCCGTTCAGAGTGGTTGAGCGGGTTGGGCCGGTAGCTTACAGGTTGGAGTTGCCTCAGAGTATGAAAGCTTTTCACAACGTCTTCCATGTTTCGATGTTGCGGAAGTGTCTTCATGAGTCTGAGGAGGTGTTGGCTAGGATCCCTGAGGATCTTCAGCCTAACATGACATTAGCGGCAAGGCCTATGAGGATTCTCAAGAGGAGGGTCAAGGTGCTGCGTCAGAAGAGGATACCGTTGGTGAGAGTCGTGTGGGACTGTGACGGTATAGAGGAGGAGACTTGGGAGCCGGAGGTGAAGATGAAGGCCAAGTTTCCGAAGTGGTTCGAGAAGCAAGCGAAGGCTTGAGTTTCTTCTTTTGCTGGTTTCGGTTTTGTAGTAGCATGTGGCTACAGTTTCTGTATTTTCGTTTTTGTTGTAACGATTATACGTTTTTTTTCGAGGATTTAATAAGATGTGTTTTCTTATTATTGTTGGATGTTAAGAGGTGAGTTCTTATGTATTGTAACCAAGTGGGGGTTACAGTAACCTAGTGGGGGTTACAGCGATATTGGTATTTCCAGTGGGGAAATGTCATGGTGAGCCATGGAGGCGTTTTTTCGGTCGATATATGCTTATGACGGCACGTTGCAGAGTATTGCTCCAGAGGACGGTGGGTTCCTGTATACTTGAGGGATAGTGGATCTCTCCAGGGGATAGTGGGTTCCCTGCATGCACTCGAGGGGTATTGGGCCTCTCTGGGGACAGTGGGTCTCCTACATGTACTTTGAGGGATAGTGGGTCTCTCCAGGGGATAGTGGGTTCCCTGCATACCGTAGCTCAAAGGGTGACGATCCTGCGAGCAGGTGTGGTGTACATGTGTACGAGTCATGAGTATGAGTATGAGTATGAGCAGTAGCGTCTGAACGGGGTTGTAAGTAAACGGCCGAATGACCATCGGAGGATCGAGAGGGATCTCAGGTGGGTTGACTGGTGGGGTCAGGTATGTGGGTTGGATTGTAGGGTCTGGTCTAGGGTTAGTAATTGCGCTGGAACCTCGATTCGGGCGATTTCGGAGAGTAATGTAGCGTCTTGGTCGTGCATGTTCTTGTCTGATTGTTGCACGATCAATTGGTCCTTTGCGCCGGGTCTACGGTGGGTCGGACATGTTCTTGTTTGATTGTTGTTCGATCAATCGGGCAGACTGGGTCGGGACTACAACGATACATCGTGGTGTATCTCCGGGAAAGTTTGGGTCGGGTTTCTGAGCATAAGTGGTGACCTTAGCACGGGTCCGGGGGGGTTGGTGACTTGTGATTCGAAGACGAATCCTTGTTAGTGGGGGAGAATTGTAACGCCCATGAACCAAAATGTGTATTTTTGGTGGTGCGTCGAGCGATGCAGGGGAGGTGCGTCGAACGACGCAAATCTTTAATCAGACCGGGAAGTCGGGTTTGATCGCACGGTTTGTGTGATGGTTTAGGGAAACCCTAGGGTTATTATAAAAGCAGATGGGGAAACCGTGTGTTGGTTTTTTTAGCCGCTTTTGAGTAAAGAATCAGAGAGAAAAGGGTTGAGAGAGGATCTAGATGATTGTGTGAGAGGGACAGTTTCGAATCGGAACTTTGAGAGGCAAACGGCTGGGCTATTCAAGGCAGATTGGAGTGATTTTTGGGGGATTGTTATCTGCGATCAGTCAGGTTCAGAGGGAAATTTCGATCGAACCAGAAGGAGTCTGGAGGCGATCCGCATACCGACGCGTAGCTGTGTGTGTCTAGTTTCCAGAACAGTTGCCTGTTTCGGAATTGGACCAGTGGTACGTCGTGTACGAGGGTTTTAGTGAACGTCGGTTCATTCTTTTCATTTCGATTCTTCGAGGTGAGTGCGTGATCGTGGGTTGTGTGGGCATAGGGATAGATGGAATGCGTTTGATTGTTGTTTTCGTGTGTTCTGTGACTAGGATCATGCAGGTGACTCGATAAATCGCGACGGATTCGAGCCCACGAGAGGATAGGCTCGTTTCTGTGGATGTCGCGTCGATCAATGCCAGGGTGGTGCGTCGCTCGACGCAGACGCTGTGCGTCGACCGACGCCTAGAGGTTGCGTCGCTCAACGCAGAGTTCCTGTACGGGTTCGTGATTAGTTGTTCTTATTGCTTGCTTGTGTACTCATCCTGGTATTTGTCTTTCGTTATGTCTATACTTAAATAACCTGTAGACGGGATGACCGCTTCGCTGAGTATTTGTGATAATACTCACGCAACTCTTTTTGCCATGTGTTGCAGGTAAAGAGAAAATGTGATCGTGGAATAGGGTAAGGAAGAAGAGATGATCCAGCGTCTCGATTGTGTTGTTATCGTATTGTTTTGAACCGCTAGGTTGCTGGTTTGATTAATTGGATTGTTGAGTTGGATTGAATTATCATTGGTTATTTATTGACTCAAATCGGGTTACTTGGTTAATGGATAATTGTTTGAATTAAGTCGAATTGATTTCTGCTGGTTATGTTCGGTTTGCTAGTTAATACGATTGTTGATAATTGTTGAGAATTAGTATTTATGGGAATACTAATTCGATGTAAACAAAAAAAAAAGGGGTTGGGTTGTTTCAAAGGTGATGCTGAAAGGTGTTACTACTAAGAAGAGAAACGCTCAAGCTATGATTTCTTCCAAGAAGAAGACTGTACCAAAAAGTACAGTACAAATGGGGGATGGTTTGTACCAAGGTAAACCAAAACCAAAACCCAAACCATTTAATCATTAATGCAGATATTGAGATAGAATTGTCAAGCCTCGGCAACCGACTGACAATTAGTTATTTGAGAGATTTGTGGCAGAAGAATAAGATTGATTTTATTTTTATTTCCGAAACAAAGCAAGACTTTGTGTTTATGCAAACTTTTCAATTTCACTTATGATATAATAAATTGTACACGGTGGATCTGTGCGGTGCTAGGGATGGTCTAGCTTTATTTTATAATAATGATTTTATTGTTTGAATTTTATTTGCAAACAATCGAATTATTTATGTTGAAGCAATGATTGACGGGGATAAAGTTTATTTATCCTTTTTATACGGCGATCTGGTTCCAAAATATAGAGTACTAGACATGACAACGAGTATATGTTATAGGAACATTACGTTTATCTATATTCAGATCAATGTAACTTAAGAGTAAATGTTCATATGTGCTTTACACCCAGCACTCGCACGATTTCATAAATGTTCTTCACGTTTTGGATGTACACTATAATATAGATACGTAAGTTAGTGTTGACTGATTAACTACCAATTGTCTTCTTGCAGCACAAGGTTTGGCTTTTTTAGTGTTATGATTCTTTTCTATCATTCTTAATTTACATTTGTTTCTTTATAAGTTTCCTTCACTTTTTGTTTTTGATTTCGCATTGAGTTCTTGACGATTATTTAATCATTTTTTATTTTTATAAATCGGTGAGTTTATATTATCTTTTTTTGTTATATATTTATGAATCGTGAACGTTAACTTCTGATCTGGAGTGTTCCACTCGAAAGCCCATCCTATCCCAGCCATGCCCGAATTGGCCATCCAAGCCGCATTGGTGAAACAATTGTTGAATTTGTCTTTAATGGATCGAGGGTTTTTTTGTTGGATCGATTGAGGTTAAACAATCAGAGGAGGGAGGATCGACTGAGCCAAGAGCCATTCCCGAGCATCATGAATGGCGTTGTGAATGGTTTCCTCTACCGTAAAATCTATGTTACTAAAGATTTTTGGTTTCTAGATATCCACAAAGCCCTGGTGGGATCTTGGAGTTTATCTACTCCTTTTTATGTATCATTAGAATCTTATAGATTGGTTAGTGTATTTTATCACTTTTTATTATCTATTTATTACATGTTGTTTATTATTGTAAATAATTTCTTGTGTTCGATAGTTATAGGGTTTTTATTATTCATCATGTAATCGTGTTTTATATGGGATTCAGAAACGAGACTATCATGTTAGTTTTGAATTCTAATTAATGGAGACGAGACAAGTTGCTATGGTTGTAGGCCTTCGTTTGTTCTGCTTTATGCAAATAAGTTCGTATTTTTTATTTATATACAGGTTCATATTCATATTTTACATTAAAATTCACACACTTTCATTTTAACTTCTCTACATCGTCTCCACTTTAACATGTATGCATCTTTTGATTTTCTGTCCATGTTTATTACAACTCAAGAAGATGGAATTCATACTGGGAGCTATACAACTATTCTCATAGGACATTGCTATATTTTATGCGAGACTTTTATGACCCCGTACTGAGGATCCAAAATCTGATCCAAACAACTAAGACTAACGAGTGGAAAAACCAGAAAGTCCACCAAAAGAAAAGAAAAAACTTACTATTTTATTTTTTTCAAAATCTTATCTCAAATCCAAACAATAATATATCCTATGCATTTTCTGTAAATCATCAAATGAGTCCAAGTATAATTTTTAGCGATTATGTATTTAGTTATGATTTAGTCATTCATGCAGGATTTAGCAACCTAATAAAAAAAATTGATGGCGTAGGGATACTTAAAAATATCAAATTTTACGTGTTTGTATTTGGATTTAGGTTCCGATTCTAAAGTTTAGGGTTCAGAATCTATGTATTTTTCCGATATTTACATAAATTTGTGAAGGTTTGACTCTCATGTTAGGATTTAGTACCCTCTAATTTTATATGACATATGATGGTATATTATTAATAAATAATTTTAAATCTTACCTAAAACATTAATGAAAACTATATGGGCGATGTGACTAGATAAAAGGTATTGACCGAGTTAGAGACGAAAATATGTCTTATTTTCTAATAAATACTCAAAAATCCAAGAAAGAGAGGAAGAATGGGGAGACAACGACAAGAATGATGAGGCAAAATTTTGTAGAAGAAGATATTACTGAGAAGGAGTACATAATACTCCCTCTGTCCCATTTTATAAGGTTTTTAGTTGAATGCGCGAAGATTAAGAAACCATTAAAAATACTATTTATTGTTTAACTAAAAATATTTGAACCTATAGAAAAATATAGTGCAGAATATAAATAATCATAACATATTTAGTTAATATAAATTTTGCATAGAAATATGAAAAAATCAAATAAAATGGAACAAACAAAAATTCCTAAAACATCTAATAAAATGGGACAGAGGGAGTACCTTGGAACATAAGGAGAAGGAGGAGGAGAAGAAGAAGAAGTACAAGGAGGAGGAGAAGGATAAGGATAAAAAGGAGACACAAAAGCAATATTTGATACTCTTGAAGAACGAGACGCAAAAAAAATATTTGTAAATAAGAATATCATTATTTAAGTACTAAAAAAAATGCAAGAATATAGCGTGGATTCCTTAAGACTGATAAATACAAGAGGTTATGGTGATGGTCTATTTCAGGTCAAAGAAGGAAGAAATAGGAAACTAACACAAAATCAGGAGGCAAGATTTCCTAGAAGACAACAATGGGATACTCCCTCGAAAGTATCTTCAGTTAATATAATACCTAAGAAAGAAATTTCAACCCTACTATTTTCTAGGGAATCTACCTCTCTTCTCTTCTCATCCATTCTATATATATCGAACATAGACCATTATCTTCAAACATGGTCCCAAACACAATACACGCTTACTTCTTGAATTAATCGACTCTCCAATGGTAGCCAAAATAGTATTTTAGGGGAAACTCTTACTCATCCTCTCGAAGATATTCTTGACGATATTACTTATGCATGGTCCAATACATTTTAGAAGATCATTGTGGCTATCTCACCAAAGACAATAACTTGAACGGAAATGTCTCTCATCAACCAAAAGGACCTAATTCTTACTCGAATTTAACGACTATTAATATATGACACTTCAAGTTTTATGCAAAATATATATGAAGGACTTGAATATCAGACGCTCTACTAGAAGAAAAGACAAATCATAATTTTTTGTTATTTTACAATCCTAAGATACATTACATTCCCGTTCAGCAACCAAAGTGACAAATATTGGATTTGTTTCACATAAAACTTATTTTCTCGATAACTTCTATCCCGCGCACGGCGCGGGCCTTGCCTAGTTTTTATGAATAAAAACCGGGAGCGAAAGCTCTCGGGGTAGCACCCAAAAAAAGCCATCATTTATAGGTGTTTATTCGAAAAAGAGTCCTAGTGTTGTTAATAGCATACTCATAACTAGGGGTGTTAAAACGGATCAATACCCACGGGGTACCCAAACCCGCCCATAATTTTAGCGGGTTTGAGTTAGATTTTTTTACCCATATAAATAAACGGGTTTTGGTGGGTTACCCTAAGAGGGTTAGGGGTTTAATAGATAAACCCATTAGGGTCGTGGGTAACCCACGGGTTTACCATTAAAAAAAATATATATATATATTAGAGTATTGGTTCAACATTCATATAGGTATTGTGGCTTCGGAATCATCTTTCAGTATTGATTCACGTGTTCTAAACAAATACAGGGGTCGGGTTCTTCCTAAACATGTCCAAACTTTACTTTGTACGTGATCTTGGTTATTTAGTTTTACAACTAATGAAAAAGGTAAATTTATCATTTATACTTATTGATTTTAATACTATCTATTAATATTATCCAGTTTGTTGATATACTTTCTTATTTTTTGTAGACAATGAAAGTGATGATGGCGAGGAAGCAGATGAATCCAACGAAGATTCACGTGTTTGTTAAAAATTAATCAATAGTTTATTGGTTTTACGGCTTTATGGTTTTTATTTATCTTAAGATACGAAAATATTTTAATTTAATTTGTTACTTGAAACTTGAAAACTTTTGTTTTATTTATTTATAATAATATGAAATGGTATTATTTTCTTAATAGTTTATTATGATATTTAATTTGTATATGGGTACCCATATAACCTATTTAGTCATCGGGTTTCATATCATTGGGTTTGGGTATGTAAATTCAACCCATGTAATAAATGGATCGGATCAAACCCGTCCACTAAAATCTCAAACTCATGTGGTTTGGGTCGGATTGGGTCGGGTTACCCATTTTGACATCCCTACTCATAACCCAAAAAATAATCAGAAGTCTAATTTTTTTTTTCGGTCTGGGTTGATTTTTAGTATATTTTATTATAGAGTCTAAGAGTGTATATGATGATGATTTGGACGTATGAATTGAACAATGACTAATGAAAAATGGTGAGTGCATTATTCTAAACGGGCCACCTGCGGCGGATATTTAGGTTTTTGCGGACTGATGTGGGCGGTCCGCTAAAACCGCGGTTGCAAATTATATGTTCAAGCTCCCGGATTTGAATACATTTTACATTTTTTTTTACTCAAACCAAACAAAAAGTGAAACATGTTTCTTGATCAATATCAATCTTCATCATCAAAAATGCATAAACATCATTTGTAAGTAATTTAAACCGATTCAAAGTAAATCTATGTTAAAGACTTAAAAGAGTGTCTACGTAAAAGAAGCAGCAAGTGTTAGAGATTTAAAATGATTCAAAATCAATATTTGGTAAAGACTTAAACTGATTATATGTAAAAGAGACAATAAGTGCTAAAGAATAAAGACATAAAGTGATTCAAAGTAATTTATGTAAAAAAAAGGTAAAACTAATTCAAAGTAATTCTACGTTAAAGACAAGCAATTCTACATTGACTTCTTGTTCTTGAATTTCTTTCGTGACGTGAGTTGTGGTGCTTTTTATTAGAACAAACACAATACTAACGTTTTATTAGAAAGTTAGTAAAATATTTTATTTCAAATTAAAGGTTCACAAATCTTATTTTAGTTTTGTATTTGTCGGGTTGTCTGCAAATCCGCAACGAATAAACCCATTTAATCCGCAAATCGTAACGGATCAATCCGTAAGGCCCGCTTCTAAACAGGCCTAGAAAATCATGTCCAAACTTGTACTGTGACGGACTTACTTGGACCTAGCCCGCAGATTGAAAGCCCGCTTGACAGCTCTAAGAATTATGCTTTTTCAATTTTTTCCTCTTCTCTCTACTAGAATACCAATTTTCAGCATAACTAGATTTTTCCTTTAGTTATTTTGTGGAGCCGAGTAAAATTCAAAGAAACTGACAAAATGCTTTCTATTAAATTTGGTTGAAGTTATTTTTGGTTCAAATTATTAATTTCACCAATTTTTTTATTTTAACATTTCAATTATTTTCACCTTAAATTAGAGCTGGCGAAATACTTTATATTAAACAAATACGTTGGTTTCAATAAAAATAGTTCGCCCTAGGAAAGTTCTCTCCCAGAGCATGGGAATTGAGGAGCTGCATCGCATCTCCAGCCGTACTCAGAATGTTAGCTCTCCGCCGCTGTGCCATCTTCGATTCCGCGACGATCTAACCTCAGATTGTCGTCGCCTTCTCGGGAGCTTCTCTAGTTCACGATCTCTTTGTCCTCCGCCGGTGACCTTTGCTCGCCCTCCATCCATTGAGATGGTGAGTTATCTTTCGTGTCGAGCACCTTGGGGCTCACCGGACAACATACGGCATCTAGATCAGAACTCCGTGCAATCTCTCCTTCGGGCGTGGCCAGTCCTGTCTTCTGCAAACCCGTCATATAAGTATCTTGTTTCTTCTGCTTTAATTGTTATTGCTTTCGTGATTTGTTGTATGCACGAATGTAACTGAAATTGATTTCCTCGGCATGCACATAACCCCGAAAATTTGAGTTAATGAAAAATAAAGTGTTGCACAATAAAAAAAAAAAAAAATACTTTCTATTAAATTTGGTTGAAGGTTTTTTTGTTCAATTTGCATTCAGTTCAGTTTTGTATACAAAAATTAGTAAACTAATAAAATTTGCTAATATAATTAAACGTATAGTCGATTAGCCTATAGTCGATATATATAAAATTTCAATTCGGTTTGTTCGGTTGAAACACATTATCGTTCAGTTTAACATATAAATTCACGTTCAGTTTCGGTTTTTAAAAAGTTGGCTTGCTTTTTTTCACCCCCAAGTCCTAACTACAACTTGATAAAATGTTTGCGTGCATATATTGTTGGGCTTGTTGGCGTTATTACAAATGGGCTTTGCAATAATGAGCTCCTTAATTTTTCATGTTTAACAAAGCTCGTGTGTTGATTGTTTCTCATGGTCACAAAGAGAGAGAGTTTCGGGTGACGATTTCGTAACGTTGACTCTATCCGATTCCATGCAACCCCCAACCATATATAACGGATAAGAGATTTGCTCAAATCGAAAGTGAAATGTGCTAAACTCCTTTGGCGTTTCCCTAAGAAGGCGACATTTGAGTGTTTATTATTATTGGATTAGGGCAATTGACGTAGACGTTTTGGGCCTTTGACAAATACCAACTTTGGCCCAAATTGTTCATTTGTGGTTCATTTTTGTTTTCTAGTTGGATCTTTTCTTACCCTTTTGTTTTGTTCCCATGTCTCGTCGGTTTAAGTCGCCGTGAGGTCAGGTTCGTTGCTCTGTGAAATTTTTCTCCAATCCGTTTCGAAAATTCGGATATTTGGAATTTGCATATTCATAACCAGACAAGAAATTTTTTGTTCTAATTACCAAAATAAAGCGTAATACAAAAATGTCAATGTTTAGATATAGCAATTATGGTCGAAAATTGTTGATTGAAACTAGACGGCATTACAGCTCAGGGCATTTGTACTTTTGTTAATTGATGATAGCACCATCCTCTATGGTCCGTCCAACCTATTATACCGAACATGAATACTTCATCTGAATAATTTAGACTTTATACTAAGATCTTTCTTAGCACCTTAAAAATAAAATTGAATAAACATTCTCTCTGAATTAATGAGTTTACTTGTAACAATAAGTTTAGTCCATCTTTTATGTTCAACACTGTGAATTAATGTTTTAGCTAGACATACATTTATTGGTAGGACGTTAAGAAATCAATAATTCACAGAAAAATTAAACCAATCAAATGTTTCCTTTCAATCTTATATAATTAGTGATTGCCCACGCGTTGCGTGGGATTTAAAGTTAACATGGTAAAATATACAATAATTTATAATGTATTGATTATGTATTTAATATCATATAAATTTAGTGTTTATAGTAAATAATTATCTAAGTTAGAAAACTAACCATTTGTACCAAATTGTTGTATAAATACAATGTAATAGGCAGAAAAGAGAAAAGACTGTTACAACATAAGAAAACATATTTCTTGACACAAATCCGTAACTTATATGTATTTATCTATATTTACTACGGTTTCCTAAAATAACGATTGTAAAAATCTATTGATTAGACATATTATAGTATATTTTGCTTCTATAGAGACATCTGCATATCCTCAACAGAATTGTTGAAATGCATCTTTCTGTTTATTTCATTAGAATCTTGAATCCTAATGAGAGAATAATTAATGCTTGATTGTATTTGTATTTCACTTTATTTGTCGATTTGCTGTGATATTCATCTTTCACATTGATTCAATGGTAAAATGATTCTTTTTTCTAGATTTACAATTTGTGGTGGAGTAAGGTTTTCGAAAGAAAACCTTGGTTAGGAGAGTTATTTTGTCCAACGCAATTTTTTTTAATTGTATTAGGAAGTGATTGGTAAATTGGCCTTAAAAACTATGAAAACATTTAATAAAACGTTATGCATCTTAAAACTTTTTAAATATCGCATATCATCTTTTTTTTGTTTTCATGTTATGCATTTTTATTAAAACTTATCGTCTGTGATTTTTGTTTTAAAACCAGAGTTACCTATATAAAAGCCAAAGTTTTAACTTTTAAACACGTTTTGGTATAGTATACTGTTTAATTTGGTAAATGAAATATATACTTTATATTCATATATTTACATAAGAATTACATAAATGTGCACAAGACAGTTAAATATAATTTGTTGGAATTAATTTACATAAAAATCACCTATTAAATTATTAGAAATAATTGATAAAGTTATTAAAAGACATTTAATTTTTATTTTTTAATAAATAAATTAAAAATCCGAATATCAAAAAATTAAATGATACATGGCACCTTCTCATGACTTTGGTTTTGAGAAAACCTTAAAATAATTTTAAGTTTTAAACGTTTTTTTTTTGTATAGTATACTGTTTAATTGGGTAAATAAAATATGTTATATACATATATTTACATAAGAATTACATAAATGTGCATAAGACACTTAAATGTAATTTGTTGGAATTAATTTGCATAAAATTACCTATTAAATTATTACAACTAATTGATAAAGTTATTAAGAGAATTTAATTTTCATTTTTTAATAAATAAATTAAAAAGCCAAAAGTCAAAAAATTAGATGACACATGGCAGCCTCTCATAACTTTGGTTTTGAGAAATCTTAAAATATTATATTATATATTTTAAGATTTTTCTAAACTCAAATTATGAGAATATGTCATATGTCACCTATTCTTTTGACATTTATATTTTTGATTTATTTATTACAAAAACTAAGTATTTTAACAACTTTAACAATTAATTCCTACAATTTAATAGTTAAATTTAATGTAATTTCATTCCAAAAATTAAAGTGTAACATAAAGATGACCAATTTCAGTTTTTTTTTTCTTCTTTGATATCCACCATAAACTATAATTCCAAATTAAATGTGTTATTGTAAAATCTTAATAATTTGAAAAATATATATTTTATTTATTAAACCCAGCAATAAACTATACAAAAATATTTAAAACTTTAGATAGGTAACTAAGATTTTAAAACAAAATGTCATAAAAGCTTTAATAAAAAGATTTGTAACATTAACAAAAAAAATGGTGTGAGAAAGTTAATTAGTGATTTTAGGAATTTTAAAGTTGTTAGAATGCTAAAGTTGTCAATCATCTCCTAACCAATACTCTCGAAATGAAACTTTACTCCTCCACGAATTATGAACCAAGAAAAACATAATAATTCACAAATGAATCGATGTTAAAGATAAAAATCGCAGCAAAACGATAAAAAGAGTGAGACAAAAAAATACAATCAAACATCAATTATTTTTTCTTTACAATTTAAGGTTCTAACGAATAAAACACAAAGATGCATTCCAACATCTCTATTGAGATAATGCAAATGTTTCGATAGAAACAAAACATATTACAAGTTGTCTGATCAATTGATTTTTTTCACAAACGTATTTGATGCAAGAAAAAAGACGACAATCATTTTATTAGGAAACCGTATTGGATATTGATAAAGACATACAAGTTGTGAATTTGTGTAAAACAAATATCTTCCGTATGTATACGCTAGCTGTAATTTTTATTAATAAACAGTCTATTTCTTTTCACATATAACATATATGTCCAACAATTTGCTCCAAATGCTTAATCTTCTAACCTAGATAATTATATATTACCAAAAAAAAATTGTAATATTAAATACACAAATAATCAATAAATTATAATTATTGTATATTTTACCATGTTAATTTTTAAATCCACGCAACGCGTGAATAATCTCTAGGTATATCAATATATGAAAGTTCAACATTTAATAATTTAGTTATTGCTTTAAAGAAAAGTTAATGGTAAATAAATATTTGGAAAAAAAGTCCTAGATCTAATGGCTATGATTTTGCCACATATGACACTTTTGGTTAGTTTACTAGTTATAATTTTTTTTTTGGCTATTCAAAAAATTAATCCTAAATATATTTATGTAGTACAATAAATAATAGAATAATTACACTCTAGGACACTTTATTATGAATAATTTACACTTAAAGGCACTTTGGATTCTAGACACATTTTTTCTACTTGGTTTTACTCATTATCCCAACATAAAGACAAACTACTTTCTAAGTATTAATTTTTATTTTAGAATCTGGTGAAAAGAATAACAAATGGGTAATCTTCTCTAAGCGATGAAACTTTTGAGATTCCCAAACAAACAAACAAAAAATTGATTGCATAATATATTGTGGTCAACATTACGCAGACAAAAATTATGATATTAAATAATGGTTTATAAATCAATAACATGTAAATTATGACAATATTTTGAATTTGCTTGTTATTCTTGATTTGTTTATTATGAACATGTATGAAAATGTTATGGTTATAGACATATATAAAAATTATCTAATTGCAACTATTAATCCATTGATAAATTATTGTGGACATGAAATCATAAATGACTATGTAATTAAAATGAATATTAACCATATACTCATTTATAATCATCTAATATATTATCATATCCACATTAGTATGTCCACCATTATTTTTTTTTTACACGTCAAAATTCTTTATCCACCAAGTTATGTCCACGCGCATCATTATTTACGACTTGTCTACAGAAATGATGTCCACGCGCGTTTTTAGAAATGAATAAAGGTATTTTTGTCGGATTACTTAATAATAACAACATAAAACGCCTCTAAAACAAAAAGTGTCTCCTTTAAAATAAAAAGAGTAGAAAGTGTGTCAAAGTATAAACAACTCATAAATAATTCTAACATGTTACAAAAATAGATAATTTATTATTTAGCTATATATGCGTCTATCTTTCTACATAACTCGTCAATATAATTTATATATATGAATTAAACTAATAAAAGTTATTTATGATAGAGAAAAGGCAAAAAATAGTAACACCCTCAACATTGAACCATAGATAGATGATTATGACACATCGTTGTTATCTTTACTAATTTTACTATCTATCTTTCATATCCCACAAAACTCCTTACGCTATTACAGTAGAGTATTAAAATGTCATTAATGAATCGCAAATTGATTCACAGTTTTACGACGAAATACAGAAATCATATTGATAAAGGGTTTTTAGGTAGATCCAAAATGAATATTCAAACTCAAACTGATCATATAATAGTCTAAAAAACCAGTCTCACCGGCAGAAAATTATTTGGGCAAGTGGGTAATGCAGAGAGACGTGTGATATCTTAAAGGCGATAGGAACACGTGTATAGAAATGATTGGAGGAAGAACACGAAACTGGATTCTGAAGGATGATCTAATGACGTAGCTAAGCCATACACCACGAGGTTTAGGAAGAAGCACGACCACATATTGGAATTGGCCCTATTATTGACATGTTCCTACTCTTCTGGCTCCCACATCTCCCTAATCGTACATCCACTTTTAATTTCATTTTTCTTACCTGTCAATGATTCACATGCATTGTTCTTGTTTTCTTATTCAGCATTTTCTTCCCTTTAATTCAGAATTTTTAGGCTTTTAACATGTGAAAACTACTTACTCTTTTTTCGCTATCATCACTTTCTCATTATCCCGATCAAAAGTGAGATTGTTTTGTTCATCTTTGACCGATTTACTCTACAAATAATTGCTGACAACAACCAAATGAATGTTATCAGATAATTGACCATTATATCTCACTTATAAAAGGCCAATCAATACTAATTTAGTTTGAAAATTTACACGTTATGAGATTAGTTAATAACTTAATATAGACGTCATCTTCGTTCATGCCTACCATGCTTACCAACTTACATTTACTAAAAAGTTATATATTCAAATGTAGTTTGAGAATTATTGATATTTTTAACGTCGATTTACTCTTTTTTTTGCGAAACTGTAAATATTCATATAAATGAACGTTGAGTTTTACAAATGAGTTTCTCTCATATACTTGTTACCATGGCCAAAAAAGAAAGGTAAAAAACATGATAACAAAAGCTTTGTGCGGAAGATAATCAGCACTCACTAGAGCCATAAAAGCATTAGATTTCCGAAATGCCTCCGATGTCGTCTTGCGTTGATTGTATTGAAGATTTGCCTATCTATATCCCTGAGAATTTGAGAAGTTGTCTTGGCCACTGAGTTGAATATCATGTTATTCTTCTCTTGCCAAATGTAGTACAATATAGTGTGAACCACCATGTTCCGTAATAGAGGAGAAGCACAATTAGATCGTCGTTTTACCCAAGCAAGCAAGGCTGTCCATGATTCGGAAATGAACGGCGAGACTCCAATTCTCCTTAGCACCACTGTCCAGATCTCCACACTAAAGGCACAAGAGAGCAACAAATGATCTATAGTTTCCTCAAAATCAGAGCAAAGATGCGTAGATTGATTTACTACATCTTTTCAAAAAAATTATCATAGTGTTTTGATATTAATTAATATCGTTTCAAATGGTAGCTAGTAAAACATTTACTTAACATGCATGTTGTATATATAAAAAAATAATGGTCTATAATATTCAAAAATAAAACAACATAAAAGATGCTAAATATTATCTATTCATATAACCAAACACCAAGAGATCTCTCCTAGTCTATCGTTATCAATACTCAATATAGGTTGGAAGTTAAACCGTATATGGTAGGTATAAATTTCCTAATTACCTAAAAGAGCCGTCAATGCAGGTAACATGTATATCCACTAAGGGAAATGTTAAAAGAAAAATGGTGAAAACGAAAGTAAACGATAAAGACCAACACAAAGATTAGAGTGATGAATTAACTAAAAAGGAGATAATGAACAACATAACAAAACGACAATTAAAGACATTAGAAAAAGAAGATAGAAAGAAGCCAACACACACATAATATTACATATAGCAATTGGGTGGATTGGAAGGGACCCACGTTAAATATAATTTTCAATATATAGACACTCTCCAATGATGCCTTCATCGTCTTCTTCACTACATAAATAGCTAAAAAAATGGCGACAGAAGGAAAAAACCCCATCAACATGAACACTATGTCTTCCTCTCTTCAAAGAACCGGTCAATGGTACGAACCAGTCTAGTTTCACCACCTCCGGAGATATTTTCCCTAATTAGTCGCCTGAAATTGTAATATGTATATGTATTAATGCAGGGTTTTCTCTCAAGATATTCCAACGGATGTTGTAGTTGAAGTCGGAGAAGCCAATTTCTCTCTTCATAAGGTAAATAACAACAACTCTTTATTTGGTTCTTGATTCACATAATTTATAACAAAAAAAGATTTTTTTGTTTCTTTTTGTTGTGACTACAAACTATTAGGCTACATGTTCAGGATTTGTTTAAATTATTAATTTTCTTGATCTCTTACAGTTCATGCTAGTGGCGAAGAGCAACTACATAAGGAAGCTAATTATGGAATCTAAAGACAGTGACGTAACGAGAATAGATCTGTCGGATATTCCCGGAGGTCCTGAGATGTTTGAGAAAGCTGCCAAATTCTGTTACGGGGTTAACTTCGAGATCACGGTCCAGAACGTGGCGGCTCTTCATTGCGCGGCCGAGTTTCTTCAGATGACAGACAAGTATTGCGACAACAACCTCGCTGGTCGGACACAAGACTTCCTCTCTCAGGTCGCTCTGTCTAGCCTCTCTGGAGCCATTGTTGTCCTCAAGTCCTGCGAGATCCTCCTTCCTATTTCTCGTGATCTCGGTATTGTTCGCCGTTGCGTTGACGTCGTCGGTGCTAAGGTTTTTTAACTCATAGCCCACTTCTTTCTTGAGTGCTAGATCCAGATTTTTATTTTTTTGTCAGTTTTAGGGTTTCTTTAATTCCAAGTACTATGCCTCAAGTATGTGTTATGCAACATGAAATGCGAGTTTAATAGTTGAGTCTCTACATGAATTTTTGTATTTATTTGTTATATTAACTAATTCACTTTCTCCTTTTTTTGATTTTGGTTCGAAAAGGCTTGCAACGAGGCAATGTTTCCATGTCGATCACCACCAAACTGGTGGACAGAGGAGCTCTGTATCTTAGACGTTGACTTCTTCTCCGACGTCGTAGCTTCCATGAAACAGAGAGGTCTCAAACCTTCTTCCTTAGCCTCTGCAATCATCACCTACACGGAGAAATCCTTGAGAGATCTCGTCAGAGACCATTCCGGTAGAGGAGTCAAGTTTTCCGATCCCGAAAACAACGACTCCGACGAGAGGTCTCAACAGAGAAATCTCGTTGAATCCATCGTCACTCTTTTACCTTCAGATAAAGGACTTTTCCCCATCAATTTCCTCTGTTCTCTCCTCCGTTGCGCCGTCTTCTTGGACACTTCGCTCACTTGCAAGAACGAGCTCGAGAAACGAATCTCCGTCGTTCTCGAACACGTCTCCGTCGACGATCTCTTGATCCCTTCTTTCACTTACGACGGAGAACGGTTACTAGACCTCGACAGTGTCAGACGAATCATCTCAGCGTTCGTCGAGAAAGAGAAAAACGTCGGAGTTTTCAACGGAGGAGACTTCAACAGAGGACTATGCTCTGTTTCGCTACAGAGAGTTTCGAAAACCGTTGATTCTTACTTGGCAGAGATCGCTACTTACGGAGAGTTAACCATCTCAAAATTCAACGCGATAGCGAACCTCGTCCCGAAATCCGCTAGAAAATCAGACGACGATCTATACAGAGCGATTGACATATTCTTGAAAGCTCATCCGAATCTAGACGAGATCGAAAGAGAGAAAGTTTGTAGCTCAATGGATCCTCTAAAGCTTTCTTACGACGCACGTCTTCACGCATCGCAGAACAAGAGATTACCTGTAAACATTGTTCTTCACGCTCTCTACTACGATCAGTTAAAGCTAAGAAGCGGAGTGGAAGACAAAGAAGGAACAGTTGTTATAGTCCCTGAAGCATTAGCGACACGAGGACAGATTCAAGCTGATAGTTCGTTGGCTAAAGAGAACGAAGCTTTGAGGAGTGAGTTGATGAAGATGAAGATGTATGTTTCGGATATGCAGAAGAATAAACAGAGTGGTGCAGGAGCTTCTTCTTCGAATTCGTCGGCGTTAGTGAGCAGTAGTAATAAGAAGAATAAACATAATTTCTTCTCCTCTGTTTCGAAGAAGCTTGGGAAGTTTAATCCTTTCAGACATGGGTCTAAGGACACTTCCAACATTGATGAAGATCTTGCTGGTGTTGATATTACTAAGCCAAGGAGACGAAGATTCTCAATTTCCTAAAGAAAACGTTTGATCAACTACTTTTGCGTTTTGATCTGTGAAGTGTTTGTGTGTGTGTGTTTTGTGTATAACTTCATTAGTTTAGTGTGCTCTTCTTCTACTTTTTCTTCCTTTTTGTGCGTGATTTTTTTGTTTGTTTTTGGTGTGTGTGTTACTTTATTGTTGAATGAGTTTGGGATATTCGAAGTTAGAAAAAGGAAAGAAAATCGAAACAACTAAAATGTGCATGTTTTTTTCTTCTCGTCATGAATAATTATTGGAAAAGCTCGAAAAACAGAGTAATAAATTCAAGAACGGCGTTCCTCTTCAATCAGATTGTGAAGCCAAACTGGTCCTCCTATGGCCAAATAAGATTGTAAACGGCCTTGGTTGAAGAAGTCAGAACCTACAAACTTTGAACATCGGCACTAGGGACTTTATACGATTCAAGAAGGACCTCTATCTCGGCCATTTTGCTAGATTGAACAAGGCTTCAACCGCATCAGCCAAACTTTGATGGCTTGGATACGAAGATCCTTCAGGCTTTGGAGTCGAGGCGATACACCTCAACTCTGCATCTATTCTCTTAATACTGGGGAGAAATGCACCACGGGCATGGAAAACAGTTGAACTCGTAATCCATGCTCCCGCTCACATTTAAGAACTTCAAGTCGAGGTTTTGTACCTAGCTAACCGTTGTTGTTGTTGTTCTTGTGTCCTCCAAACCAGAGATTGTGTTTTGTTCATGCGACTGCTCTACTTGTTTCTAAGGCTTTTGAGATCATAAGCCTCAATCAAATCTTGATGTCTTCCTGCATATATTGCACTGAGTTCCATTGTTTCCATATATTCCAAAAGATCCAAGGAATTGCACTCTTAGTTTGGTTCTGCTGTTTCATTAGACTAAGAATATGATATTGTTTTCAAGAAAGTGTGAATAACCGTGGTCAGGGAATGGCACAATGGACAAAGTCCAAAATTGTTGAAGCATTGTGCACCGAAACAGTACAATGGCAAGCTGATTCAGAGGTATTGTCATAGATATTGCAACTTGGAAATGTTGGTATTGCATGTAAAGATTCTCCATGCTTGTTTGGCCAAAAGTGCTTGCTTAAAATCGTTGTTTCGGCTTAGTTTATCTTGTTTAATTAGCTATTTTCGTTGGAGTGATATGTCTTGTTGTGGAGATTGAATGGTTTTGCTGCTTGTTTATTTATCGGATTTGACCGATGCTCATCCGTGATGAACTTGTCTAAAGGAAAACATTGAAGGAGACTCATCTTTTATGGAGATTGCCATGTTTTGCATTTGAGTTATCGTCAAAAGAGTTGAACCCCATTTTCGGTATGTTGTGTGGAAATTCCTTTCGATGGTCATTTAAAAGACTCGATCAAAGATGTGTATGGTATTATGTCATCAAGAACTCATCCTTTTCTAGTTTTAGGTTTGGGTTGATCATTGTGTTTTTCTTATGGTTCAACTATGTTTCTCTTATGTAATGTAACACTCTTTAATCAATACACATTCATCTTCCAGTGAAAACAAAAAAAATCTCTCAAATCTCAAAAGTTAATCCCCTTTTGTCTTGGAGAATTTATCATTATAGACACTTTCTCACAAAATATTTATCAAGATAGACACTTTCTCACACCAAGGCACTTTTTCCTTCCACAAAAACAATTTTTTCCAATTTTCCCCTTAACCAAAGTAATCATGTATAGTTATCTTTAAATGGTTAACATGTGACATATAAAGACAAATATATATATATATTTGTTTATATATTTATCACATTGTATGGTCTATATTTATCAGATTAATTGATTTGTTATCTAAACCATCGATCTTAAACTTACTTATTAGATCGTGTAGTCTAGATTTCATGTGCATGTATGGTCGAGTCTATATGGTCGAGTCCTCATGGAAACTTATTTAACATCCCCATATACCATGTGTCTATATGGTCGAGTCTTCGTGGTCAATTAATTGACGACCAACATTTTCGATATGTCATTTATAACTAGTCTTATTTATTTATATATTTATCAGATTGTATGGTTTATATTTATCATATTAATTGACTTGCAATATAAACCATCGATCTCAAACTTATTTATCAGATCGTGTGGTTCATATTTCATACTTATTTTATCATATTGTAACATCCCTATACCATGTCTGTATGGTCGAGTCTTCGTGGTCAACCAACATTTTCGACATGTCATTTATAACTAGTCTTATGTTTTAATTGTTTATATGTTCAGGTTATCGTGGTCAAGTATAATTGCATTTCATTCAAAAACAATCATCTGGACTAAAATTAGATTTAAAAATAATGAAGAGTCAAAGTACAAACACATATTAATGTGTCTACAATTAGTCATCCACATAAATATATATACAAATAAATTTATCCATTATACTAATCCATCCAAACATATATATATATATATATATATATATATATATATATATATCCATGAAGAATAAGACAATAATAGAACAAATTCATCTATAAAAATATAAATCATCAACAAATTTTTTTGTTTTCATTTTTCACAAATCTAACAACAAAATATTTTTAGTCCATTAACTACATATTATTTATTCACAAATCAAATAAACTAAATGGATAGTTCATCCATATTATTAACATGTAAAATATTTTGATTACTAAACAAGAAAACAAAAAAAGAAAAGAGGAAAGAGAAGAGAAGAAGAAAAAAAAGTGAACTATGGTTAACAAAAAAAAAAGAAGAGAACAAAAAAGATAAACTGTGGTTAAAAAAATATATTGAGTTGGGTTAATAGTTTAATGATTGAATTATTAAGTTAAAGGTATTTTTGACAATTGATAGAAAAAAAATATTTTTGTATAGGAAAGTGTCTATAAAATATTACTTTCTAAAAAGTATCTATAATAGTAACTCACTCATTTGTCTTACACTTGCACATCTTTTCACATGATTTACTTAATTAATTTTCTTTGTACCTTCGTGTGCATTTTTTTTTTTTTTGGGTCAAATGATAGCATATACATTAATTTACTTAATTTTCATTTATATGCACACCCACTGACAAAGTGCAAGATGGATTTCATTTATTGCTGACGTGGGCATAGAGAGGATAGATTCACTAGGGCCCAATAAGAATTTACTTTGAGCCCATTAAAGCCTAGTATGGACTTTACGAGACCCTTGGCAGAATCAGATGCAGCGGTGAAATCCCAGGAAAAATAAATGACGATCTGCTAGACCGGCGAGGAAAATTGTCCGCCGTTGGGAAGCCGCCGGATACCTGAATTAGCTGTCGGATTATGACTCATGGTTAGTCGGATTCTAATATTTTTTTATTTTGTGGATTTTCCTGACAAAAAAAATGTGCGTAAGATAGATTCTTCTTCGCCTAGTAGTAGTAATTTTGAGGTGTAATGGAATGCAAAGTGGTGAGAGAGTCAAACTGGGTTGGATAATGTGAAATTTTGTTGGAGAGTGTCAAACCAAAGGAGTCAATGACAAAGAAGCCAAAGACTCTGCCACAAACAGAAGCTTTCAACAAGGAGAATGATGGGTCAAAGAACAACAATGCAGTGGGCCTTAATAATGGTCAGCAGCCCATGAAGGTCTTTGACCAGAAGCCAGCTCACACTGTTCGTGAGTCTTCTTCCCCAACGGCATCTTTGAACAAAGAGGAAAAAGCAAAACCAGTCTACAGCTCACAGCTAAAACCAGCTCACAGTATTGCAATCCGTAACAGATTTGATCCTCTTGGAGCATCTACAGTCGTTGGATGCTAGACATCTGTCAATCTTTTGTCAGATCAAAGAGTCTATATAAATCGAGTCTTGTAAGCAATGTAAAGATGTTGAACAATAATGAAAGTCTGAATCGTTTCATATTTCCTTTGCTCTGAGCTTAGCTCTTTTCTATTTTTCATGGTATCAGAGCCATGGATGGCTCACATGTCTCTTTCTCCTCCCTCAGCATATCTCAATGCGTCACTCTCAAGCTTACTGATTCCAACTACTTGCTGTGGAAAACTCAGTTCGAGTCCTTCCTCTCTAGTCAGATGCTCTTGGGTTTTGTCACTGGTGATACAATAAGACCATCTCCTACAGTCTCTGTCAAGACGGGTGACGTTGCTTCTGAAGCGGCTAACCCAGATTTCACCAAGTGGATGCAAAGTGATCAACTTGTCAAAGCTTGGCTCTTTGGTTCACTGTCAGAAGATGTCCTCCGTGTGGTGTATGGTCTTCAATCATCACAAGAGGTATGGCTTGTTCTCGCTAAGCACTTCAATAGAGTTTCAACCTCTAGGAAGTTTGATTTACAACGTCGATTGCAAACTGTTTCCAAGCTAGACAAGTCCATGTCTGAGTACTTGAATGAGATTAAGACCATTTGTGATCAGCTTGATCCCATAGGCTATCCGGTCCCAGATCAAGAGAAAATTTATGGTATTTTAAATGGACTAGGGAAAGAATATGAGCCTGTCGCTGCAGTAATTGAAAACGCTTTAGATACTGCCCCTGGTCCTTCCTTTGAAAACGTTGTGTATCGGTTGACTGGTTTTGAGGCTCGTCTTCAAGCTTATGAATCATCCGCTACTTCTGTTAACAATCACATGGCCTTTACTGTGAACAATACTGCTCCTCACTCTAGTTCCTATGGTCGTGGTTCTGGCAATACGGGGTTTAATGGTCGTGGCCGTGGCAACAACCGGGGTAGAGGCTCTTACTCCACTCGTGGTCGTGGGTTTCAGCAACAGTTCAATGTTCCTTCTGGTGGCCCTCGTCCTACTTGTCAGATCCTGCCACAAGTATGGTCACAGTGCCAATACATGCTACAAGAGGTTTGATGAGTACTTTGAAACCCCTGATGTTAACACTGCTCTGGCTGCATTAAAAGTCTCAGATGAGCCTCCGTACTCTGGACATGAGTGGTATCCGGACACAGGAGCATCTGCCCATGTGACCAACTCACATCAGCATCTTCAGGCCTCTAAACCTTATCAAGGCAACGACTCAGTGATGATAGGAGACGAAAGTTTTTTACCTATCACTCACATTGGTTCTGTTCCTCTGGCTCTCACCTCAGGTACACTTTCTCTAAATGATGTCCTCGTGTGTCCTGATATTGTCAAATCACTACTCTCTGTCTCCAAGCTTACTTCTGATTATCCCATCTCCATTGAATTTGATTGTGATGGTGTTGCTGTAAAGGACAAACACTCAAAGATAGTCCTGACACAAGGAAGCAGGCGTAATGACCTGTATGTGTTGGGGAATCCCTCTTTCATGGCCTTATACTCCAAAAGACAGTCTTCTGCAACTTCAGAAGTATGGCATCGTAGACTTGGTCACTCAAATGCTGAAGTTCTCCAACACCTCTCCAGGACTAACGACATCTCCATCAATAAAGGCTCCACCAAGCTGTGTGAATCTTGCCAACTTGGGAAAAGCAGAAGACTTCCGTTTTCTGCTTCTAGTTTTGTAGCTACCAAACCCTTAGAACGAATTCATTGTGACCTCTGGGGTCCTTCACCTGTTTGTTCTGTTCAAGGATTCAAGTACTATGTCATATTTATTGACAATTTTTCACGCTTTTGCTGGTTTTATCCCCTCAAGACAAAGTCAGATTTTTATCAAGTCTTTCTCCTATTTCAGAAGGTTGTTGAGAATCTGTTCAGTTGCAAGATCCAAATGTTCCAATGTGATGGAGGGGGTGAGTTTGTCAGCACACTCTTCACCTCTCACTTAGCTCAATGCGGTATAAAACAGCTTATTTCGTGTCCCTACACGCCACAACAAAATGGCATAGCAGAAAGAAAGCACAGACACATCACAGAGCTTGGTCTCTCTATGCTCTTTGACAGCAAGGTACCTCTCAAACACTGGGTTGAAGCCTTCTTCACAGCCAACTTCATCAGCAATCTGTTGCCATCCTCAGTTCATACTAATCAAGTAAGTCCCTATGAAGTGTTGTTTGGAAAGAAACCAGAATATTCTTTCCTCAGGACCTTTGGTTGTGCTTGTTACCCTCTGCTCAGACCTTACACTTCCAACAAGTTGGATCCAAGGTCGCTTAAGTGTGTATATTTGGGGTACAATGATCGTCACAAGGGTTATCGCTGTATCTATCCTCCCACAGGACGAGTTTACATCAGCAGACACGTTCTGTTTGAAGAATCTGAGTTTCCCTTTGCTACAACCTATATACAACTTCAGATAAAGGCTACAACTCCTCTGCTTTCAGCTTGGCAGCAGAGCTTTCTTCCTGTGTCTAAATTATATACTCCGAATGTTCTGGCTGAGGAAAGTTTGTCACCACCAGTAACTCCGGTTGTACATGAGCAGGTCTCTGCGGACCCACCAACTCAGTCTCCGTCCTCTGCTTTAGATGTGTCTTCTGCCTCACCTGCATCTGTTCCTAACACTGTTGCACCAGTCCTGTTCACCTCAGAAGACTTTCCACCTCTACCAAACACCTCTGCCTTGCCACACAACACTGAGGTGTCATCTTCTCTTGGTGCTCCTGAACCTGAGGCAGTCTCTAACACACATACTATGGTGACTAGAGGCAAGGATGGAATCCGCAAGCCTAACCCAAGGTATGTGTTACTCACTATCTCCTCTCCCGATGCTGAACCTAAAACGGTAACTACTGCTCTCAAACATCCGGGTTGGAATGCTGCCATGACTGAGGAGATGGATACCTTTAAAGAAACTGGCACATACTCCTTGGTCCCGTATCACCCAGACATGAATGTTCTTGGCTGCAAATGGGTTTTCCGAACCAAGCTCCAAGCTGACGGTGATCTAGACAAGCTCAAAGCCCGATTATGTGCTAAGGGGTTTGATCAAGAGGAGGGGATTGACTATTTGGAGACTTATAGTCCAGTAGTGAAGACTGCAACAATCCGGTCAATCCTCCACACAGCCACGATTAAAAAATGGGATATCAAACAGTTAGATGTCAAGAATGCATTCTTGCATGGAGACTTGTCTGAAACTGTCTATATGCACCAGCCTCCTGGATTCATAGATTCTGAGCGTCCAGACTATGTGTGCAAACTCCACAAAGCTATCTATGGCTTGAAGTAGGCACCTAGAGAATGGTTCAACAAATTCAGCAACTATCTTCTTGATTTTGGGTTCACATGCTGCAAAAAGGATCCCTCACTGTTTGCTTATCAAAAAAAGGGAAACACTATACTTCTGCTCTTGTACGTCGACGACATGCTTCTCACGGGCAATGATAACAACCTCATTGCTCACCTGCTCACTATCCTTAGTGAAGAATTCAGAATGAAGGACATGGGAGCACTACACTATTTCTTGGGAATCCAGGCCACTTTCCTTCCTGATGGCCTCTTCCTCAATCAAGCTAAGTATACTGCGGATCTTCTTTATACTGCTGGGATGGCAGAGTGCTCTCCAATGCCAACTCCTCTACCTAGTCAGCTTGACAAGGTCCCTGGTCAGTTAGAAGTCTTTCCAGAGCCTACTTACTTTCGCAGTCTCGCAGGCAAGCTTCAGTATCTCACTCTTACCAGGCTAGATATTCAATTTGCCGTGAATCTCATATGTCAGAAGATGCATTGCCCTATGATGTCTGATTTCAATCTCCTGAAACGCATCCTCAGATATCTTAAGGGCACAACTGATTTCGGCACACTCTTCACTGCTTCTACTGATTTCACACTCAATGCCTATAGCGACAATGACTAGGCTGGCTGCAAGGAAACTCGAAGATCTACTGGTGGGTTTTGCACTTTCCTAGGCAACAATATCATCTCATGGTCTGCCAGGAAACAAGAAACAGTCTCCAGAAGTTCCACAGAGGCAGAATATCGAGCATTATCTGACTTAGCAGCAGAAGTCACTTGGTTGGAAGATCTGTTGCGGGAAATTGGTATTTCACTGCCTTCTCTCCCGAATCTCTATTGTGATAACTTGTCTTCTGTGTACTTGTCTGCAAATCCCGCTCTACACAGGCGATCCAAACATTTTGAAATGGATTGGCACTATGTTAGAGAACGTGTGGCTCATGGCAAGGTCGTGGTTCATCACATCTCCTCGAAGCATCAGCTAGCGGACATCTTCACCAAGTCGTTACCAATTACAGCCTTGAAAGAGTTAAGGTTCAAACTTGGTGTTGATCAAAGACCCACACAAAGTTTGAGGGGGTGTGTCAAACCAAAGGAGTCAACGACAAAGAAGCCAAAGACTCTGCCACAAACAAAAGCTTTCAACAAGGAGAATGATGGGTCAAAGAACAACAATGCAGTGGGCCTTAATAATGGTCAGCAGCTCATGAAGGTCTTTGACCAGAAGCCAGCTCACACTGTTCGTGAGTCTTCTTCCCCAACGGCATCTTTGAACAAAGAGGAAAAAGCAAAACCAGTCTACAGCTCACAGCTAAAACCAGCTCACAGTATTGCAATCCGTAACAGATTTGATCCTCTTGGAGCATCTACAGTCGTTGGATGCTAGACATCTGTCAATCTTTTGTCAGATCAAAGAGTCTATATAAATCGAGTCTTGTAAGCAATGTAAAGATGTTGAACAATAATGAAAGTCTGAATCGTTTCATATTTCCTTTGCTCTGAGCTTAGCTCTTTTCTATTTTTCAGAGAGAGCTGGTTAGAGAAAAAATTGGGGATTTCTATTTTGAGGTAATTGAAATTAGGCTTTTGATTAGCCCAAGAATGATATTTGTTAGGGGGTTAAGTTAAGCAGCCAGCCTTGAAGAGATTTATGACCCTTGAAGTTATCTTCCAACCAGCTTCCCTGGGATTTGAGAGAGAGACAAATCTGATTTTGATGAATTCCAAAACAGAGCTCCAATGTCGGAGCTGCTTCCTCCTCCTCCTCCAAGGGGGACTTCCGGATTCGGTGATCCCGCATTGGTTTTCCCTGAGTTTGCTGCGAAACAATGCGTGCTCGAGAAAGTTACAGAGGAAGAAGGAGAAGGAGAAGATAGCAGCTATGGGAAAGGTTCTTTTGACCTGAGTTCTAGGTTCTCAAGCCCTTCCGTCTCTCGTAACGAATTCGATATTGTTGATATCCCCTTAAAGGCTTCGTCTTTAAAGCTGCCTCCTTCTGGATTGAGGGAGTCTTCTGGCTTCCAAGAGGAAGATGAGAGAGACCACAGTAGAAACTCGGGCGATCAGAGAGATTGCTCTGGTTGCTTCAGGAAATGCTGCGCGTGCACCTGCATGTTTCTTTCCATTGTCCTTATTATTGTCTTGTTGACAGGATTGTCTGTGAACTCCTCAATCAAATCTAGACTTCCTCTGGTTTTCGTCACGAATCTCAAGTTCACAAGATTGGATTTCGCCAAATCATCGACGGATCTTCTGTTGAATGCCAACTTGAACACGGTTCTTCAGCTCTCTAACAAGAACGACAAGGCGGTGCTATATTACAGCCCCATGAAAGCTGATGTCTCTTCTGAGAACATTAACCTCGGAACGAAAAGGCTCGTCGGATTCCAGCAGAACCCGGGGAACGATACATCTTTGAAGATCGCCACGAGACTCAGAAAAGCGAAGGTCTATGATGTTGATGCTACGTTGCTGAGAAACAAAGAGAAGAATCTTGAAGCAGTGGTTGATGTGTTCTTGAGAGGGAAATTGAGTTTTGATTGGTTGGGATTTAGGATTCATATACCAGTTGTTATTGCGTGCGAAAATGTGAAGCAGAGTGATGTGATAAATGCACTCAAACCAAAATGTGATGTTCGAATCTTTTCCCAATGAGAGCGATTAATACACAAAAGAAACTTTGATCTTTGCTTTTGTTTGTTTGTCTTAATTTTCTTCTTGTAGATGGAATAACATAGAAAAAGAAAAGTGATTATTAACTTTTGTTTCTCTTAAAAATTAACATCAAGAATTCACAAAGTTATTTAACTTTATCATCATAGTTTATCATTATTATGGGTATCTTTAAGTTTGTTGATGGTTGGTTTGAATATTGAAGTCAGAAGGAGATGGGTTTCATGAACTCTATCTTTGCCTAGAGAGAGATGGATTAAAGCTCGAATCACAATGAAGCCACATGCAATATCTTGACCTTTGAAGATCCGCCATTAATGCTCTCTCCCATGTCATAACACAATAATTGAGTTTTTATTTTTAAAAAAAAAAAAGAAGAAGAAAGACTTGAGGAAAATTAAAAAATGCAGGTGAGTCATGAGTAGCTGTGGAGTAAAGACGTGTAGAGAAATTGTGTTCACTTTGTAACCGCGTTTTCAATTTTCAAGATTCATGTGTAACTAAACTCTTGATTATTTTTTAGTATTTTCTTTCAGAGAACGTGAAACAGAGATATGATTATTAGGTTTTGATTTGGTTAATCAATCTTCAAAGCAGAGGATATATATATATATATAAAGGCTTAAAAAGAGGGGAGACCATTTCTTTGAGTATATTCAGTCTTTTAAGTTCTTTGTCTTTCTGCATCTAAGTGTAAAGTAAGCTTATTTTTGTCTCTTCTTCTTTCTGCAGTACGTTTGCTACTAGTATTATTAGTATATTACTAGTTTCACTTGATTTCAACTTTATCTTTGGATTTCTTGAGATTTGTGGCAAAATGCCAAATGGGGTTTGTTGAAGCTTCACGTGTCTCCTCTTATCTCATCTAATCTGTGCCAACTGTTTCGATAAACTCAACCAAATCTTCAATCCGAGACAGTCAAATACTCTTTTTTTTTAATTTCAATTACTTGAGTTTTTCAAGTTGACAATTCTTGATTTTCTCTTGAACATTATCTTGTAGGGGTTTGTGAATTTCTCTACAACCCTCAAAAGTCATGGCATCTTCTGCGGTAAGCTTCACTCATTAGATCCTTGTGTTTTGGTCTCTCTTGGTCCTAACATTTAACTCACTTTGTCTGATGTTCTCAGGGTCAAAGCAAGAAGCAGTTTAAGAGGTCTATGACCAAGAAATCACACTCATGGTGGTGGGATAGTCATAACTGTCCCAAGAACTCAAAATGGCTTGCAGAGAATCTAGAGAGTATGTTGCACCTCACTTACCCATTAATCTAGATTTCAAAAGGAAAAAAAAATCTGAACTTTTTCTTTCTTGTTCTGTTTTGTCAGAGATGGATGACCGCGTAAACCACATGTTAAAGCTGATTGAAGAAGACGCAGACTCTTTTGCCAAGAAAGCTCAGATGTATTACCAGAAACGTCCCGAGTTGATCCACCTTGTTGAAGAATTCTACCGTATGTATCGCGCGTTGGCTGAGCGTTATGATCAAGCTAGCGGTGAACTCCAGAAAAAGCTTCCTTCTGAGCTTCAGTCACAGGGCTCTCTTGAGCAATCTTCTCCTACAACTCAAGAGAAGCTGAGTCGCCGTCAATCTGGCGGTAAGGAAGAGGAAGACTCATCGTCATTGACAGATTCTGATTCTGTTTCTGATCATTCCTCTGCCAATGATGAAGACGGTGATGAGGCATTGATTCGTAGGTTAGCTGATCTAGAGCTTGAGCTTCAAGAGACCAAACAGAAGCTCCTTCTCCAGCAGGAAAGTGTTAGCGTTGACAACAACGCTGATCTCCTTGACAAATTTACTGTATATGAGGGTGAGCTTAAAGAAGCTAATGAAAAGATGCGGATGCACGAAGAAGAGATCGCTAATCTGAAGATTGAGCTTCAGAGTTGCGTGTCCTCTGCTCAACTTGGTGCGAGTTCTGATTTGGATAAAGAGGAGACTGAAGATGCAGCAGCAGCTACAAAAGTGCAGGCCTTGGAGGAAGAGCTGAGTATCGCGAAAGAGAAGCTTCAGAACTATGAGAAAGAGATTTCGTTACTGAAAAACGAGCTCGAGATTAGTAAAGCTGCAGAGGAGAAGCTGCAGAGTTTACAGAATGAGCTGGAGTTGGCTCAGAAAGACTCTGATAGCCACAGAAGTAAGCTCAACGCGGAGAAGAAAGAAGTATTGAAGTTGCAGGAGAGATTGGCAATGGTGAAGACAAGTTTACAGGACAGAGATAATGAGATAAGGATACTGAAAACTGCAGTCTCTGTTGCTGAAGAGAAGATCTTTCCAGAGAAAGCACAGATCAAAGGAGAAATGTCAAAGCTGCTTGAAGAACGAAGCCAACTTGGAGAGAAACTGAGAGAGCTGGAATCACATATAAGGCTGATCACGGAAGAGAAAGCTGAGATGGAGGAGAAGCTTAGCGTGATGAGAGATGAGAGCGATGCGCTAAAAGAAGAGATTGGGAAGAGAGGAGGGAAGATAAAGGAAATGGAAAAGCATATGGAGGAGCTTCACATGGAGCAAGTGAGGCTGAGAAGACGGTCGAGTGAGCTTGGAGAAGAAGTGGAGAAGACGAGAGTGGCTGCATTGGAAGTGGCTGAGCAGAAAAGAGAGGCGATTAGGCAATTGTGTGCGTCACTTGACTATTACAGAGATGGTTACGAGAGGCTCTGGAAGGTTGTTGCAGGACCTAATAAGAGAGGAATGGTCTTAGCATCGTGAAGTTTGGCTAAGTAGTAGTGTAGGGACAATGACTTTGTATTTTGTCTTTGATCCCATTAATGTGTGTTCTTTTGGACTTAAAAAGTTATTTTAAGGGACCTTGGTTTGGTGTTGGAAATAGGTTGATGATGTAACATTTAACTATCTATGTTGATATCTGTTTAATAAAATAAAAGTCAATGGTTAATCTCGTATTAAACTGTCAATTAAACAATCGTGGATTCTTGTTCACAATTAGAGAATCTTTGTTGTAATATTTTTGTTCTGCGTGTTAAGCATTTGTTATTTTTTTACTTTTTCCTCTTTTGGGAGGATTGGTTTAATATTCCAAAAATTTTATTAAATTTGAAAAATAATCATTGTTTTAAAACTTTTGAAAAATAACCTTGAATAAAAAGATAAAAATATCCGGATTAAACATTTAAAATTAAAAAAAAAATTTCCGAAATTAATCTTAGTTTGTTTATTTAAAATATACTTTGATAACAATAAAAGAAAATTAATGTATTTTGATATTATTTTATATTTTAGATATAGATAGAGTAGATATTTAAAGATATTATTAATAAAAAATGAAAAAGATATACACATATTTTACAAGGTTGACTTTATCATGTCCATTCAAACTCTATATATATATATATGTACCGAAGCGCATACATACAAAAAAGTATACAGTTCGTTACACGATTTGATTAGTTCTTTTATTTGTGTGCAATATTTGGTTAGTTCATCAAGTTATCGTAGTTCATCCCATTTTTTTTAGATCCTCGTTCATTACATTCGTTTGATATAGATTTAACAGTTTTATAATATCATAGTCAAGGTGTTATCAAGAAATCAACAAATTCATGTTGTCAAAAACAAATTCATCAACACTATCAACTGACTTTTTCTTTCTTTGATCACCGCCACCATCATTTTCAACAACCAGTGAAGTTTTACGAGCAATACAATTCTCACCTTGAGATTCTTGATTTTTCTTCTTCATTGAAACACATGGACAAATAAACGTTAATCGACATAGTTCGAGAAAACACTCTAATTGTCGATCATTATCAATGGTGACAGGAGGAATATCTTCTGGCATATTCACTAACATCATCTTAGGTAACATGTAACTAAGCTCCATATGATCAACCAAACCATCTATGCCGTAATCTTTAACAACCATATGAACCAATTCATCCAATTTCATACCATCTCTAATTTAAAACAATTTACCTCCTTTGTTGTGCTTAATCACAAAATTCCATGATCCCTGAGCATCATCCAATCTCCATAAACCCCAAACAATTGCACCATTTTTAGGAAGGAAAAAAAACTCACTTCTGACTTTGAGAATGAAATAAACGACACTGGCTATTCTCCTCTATATAGAGGTTCTAAAAATTAAAATCTTAACCAAAGATTGTCGAATCTTCTAGTTTAATAATTAATATTTTTTTTGTTAGATAATCTTAGGAATAACTTAATTATAGGAGGAATAAAAGCTCATATTCGTTTTTGTACATATTCCATTTCCTAACGACATGATAAGTTTTTATATTTTTCTATGACAGAAAAAAATGATCGAATATATTATTTTTAATTTTTGTTATTAAATAATTATAAGGTGGATTTTGATTTGAATATTTTAGTAATTTTAAGTATGAAAAGGTTAGTTTTCAAAGATTTTGAAAGAGGGATTAGTTTTCAAAACAAAAAAAGTTGTGAGAATATTTTTACAAATGTCCTCTTTTCTTTTTGAGAAGTAGATAGTTTTTCTTTTTTTAAATTTAATCTTTTGTTGACAACTAATTTCAATTATAAATATAAATACTAAGGACCATATCCACTATTTTTTTTTTCATTTCCAGAAGAAGGAAAACGTTTACATTTTGCTGGAATTGTTATTTGTTTATTTGTTGAGAAAGTTAAATAAAAAGGACCCATAATGATTAAAACATAACCTGAACTAGTGTATTATCTGCGCCCTGTGTGGGATAGTAATATTAATTTTTTTTTAAATATTACACTTAATAATTAATTTAGGTATATAAAAAAATGCAATATATTTTTATAAATTATAAAATAAAAATTATTAAACCAAGATAATTTAAAGTTATTACAATAAATCAAGATTATAATAAAGCAACAAAACATCAAAACAATAAATAAGAAATATATTTTATAAGTCAAGGAAAGTAACATATTCCAAACAACGACATGCCAAAACACAATGGGCAGCAACAATTATCCTCTTACATTCACCCTCACCGACAATATTTGAAAGAATGGATACAAAATCATCCATCACACTTTTTGAACACCATCCAACACCTTCGACATACTAGTCCACGGACAGTTCAAATATTTTTGAAACAGGTTGGACCTCTAACAAATCCAAGTAATAACCAAATATAATAAGCCTCCCTCCACTAAGTAGGTACTCGCGTCTTACGCATGATAGGAATAACAAAAAACTATTCTAAAATTATAAGTTATTATTTACATTCATCAACAAAATCAATCCCATATTTCAATTAACGAACACGGTCAGTATCCCAGCCCATGTGCCTTACCTCGTACCTGTTTCCCATCTCAGTCCATACCCGTCCCATCCTAGCCCTTACCCGCATTCCGTCGTAAACCTTACTTGTCCCGTCCCAGCCTTTACCCGCGTCCCATCCCAACCCTTACTCGTCCCACCCCAATCCTTACTCGCTTTTTTGTCCCAGCCCTTACCCATCACGACACAGTCTTATCCGAGGTACGTTTTTTTGTTTTATTTTGTGTGATGTTTTCTCTTTGAGGAGAGACTTTTGAGACCAAAATAACATATAAGAAACCGCAATGTTAAAATCATGAGGTAACCGAAACAAAAGATATTTAAAATGAAAACCAGACGAATCACGAGGTAACCATATATTTCATCTTAATTAGAGGTTATAAAGATTAATAGGTGAGGCTTAACCCTCATAAATGTATGCAAAACATTATTTTTTTTAAAACTACCAATTTTTTTTTTTAAAACTGTCAAATTAAGATGAACTAAATCCTGAGAGGGGAGCCTTAACCCTAACACACTAAATAAAAGTATGGTTCGATTTAGTTTGGTTATAGAAAAAGTTGGTTCGATTGTAACATTACAAAATAAAATAAAGTTTTAGGGGGGGTGTATTCAATCTAGCATTTCAAGTGATTTGTTATGATTTGTCAAATCCTATGTTATTGGATCATGGATTTAAAAAACTCTCTTAAAATCTAGTATTATTAAATTAGTGATTTGAAAAAATACTTTCAAATCTACTGTTATTAGAAACATATGAAGGATTTGGTTTTTAATTATTTCATGGGATTTAAGAGGGATTTGAGAGGATTTCTTTATTAAAAATACAAAGAACCAAATCACATGGTTTTAGGTGTGATTGTAGAGAGTTTAATATTAATTTCTCTAAAATCACACAAAATCACTAAAATCATCTAAAATCTCATTAAAATTCAAATCCCTTTAAGTAAAACTTTGAATACACCCCCCTTCGATTTGATTTTTAGAGAAAATTACTACATTAACCATGACAACAATAAAAGAAAATGTTATTATCGAATACTTGTTTATACTAATAACTTATATTTATTTTTGAATTTGTAGATATACCATTTATATTTTAGCAAATTAAAAGATTCTAAACATTAATATGTGACTCTAACAATCATAAATGTATGAAAAATATTTAAAACAATTAAAATTTATAGCAAATTAACATGAGCTAAACCCTAAGAAGAGAGTTTTAACATTCACACACTGGATAAAACTACGGTTCGATTCAATTCGGCTTTAAAAGAAGTTGGGTTGTATGTAATGTTGCAAATAAAATAAAGTTTAAATTCGATTTGATTTTTAGTGAAATCTACTACAATCTACTATATAAAAGAAGTAGCCTATATCTTTTGTTAGAAGTCTTTTGAGAATTTCCAAGCAAGTAGAAAACAAAAACCGAAGAACAACTTCTAAGAACATATCACTTTATCCCAAGGAACTCTAGGAGATGAAACCCTTAACTGCTCACACGTATTTTTGGAAGAGAAATTTTGTGTGAACACATCTGCTACATTGCGCGATAGAAATTTATCTCATCCTCTAGCAACATTATGAACTGCAATTTCTCTAAAAGAGATGAAAAAACTATGAACTTCTTTAGTTCTGTCCGAGGGCATATCATCTATACTATTTTCTTCATTTCTTTTTTTTTTCTTACATCAACCATTTATGTATTTCTTGAGATTTATTTTCTATTACTCTCAGAATTTGAAATGTTATGTTAGAAGAGAAAATGAATATTTTATGTAATATTGCAGCTTGGTCAAGCTCATTAGCATCTTTTAATTTAGCAAACTATTTTTACCAAATCTAGCCATTTTATTAAATGGTTACCTTGATAAATATATACCATGTTAATCGTGTTCTAACAATATTAGCTCTAATGTGTATTTCAAAGGATTGAGACCAAAAAAATCATATCAGTATCATCGTTTGTTAAAAAAAAATTATTTTCAAATGCAAAACATATGTCATAATCCAACTTATTTCCTAGAGTAATGCTTACCCTAGCTATCATAGTGAAAATCTTCACATTCAGCATTACGAAGAATATAAAGATTTTCACTATGAACAACCGAGGAGAGTACATAAATGTTTTTCTTTTATTATATTAAATTTTATTATTATACATCATAGAAAATTTTATTCTAGTTCTAAAATAAAGATACAATTAAAAAAATTCTCTATATAAGTACATGAACTATTTTTTAACTTTCCTATTTCTAAATTCATCTATATTGAAAAATAAGAAATTAACCCTAAATAAATTGTAAGAAATTGAGCCTTAATTCTTATACACTGAATAAAAATACGGTTCAGTTCAATTCAGTTCGACTATAAAAAATTTGATTCGTATGTAACGTTGCGAAAAGAAATAAAATTATCATTCAATTTGATTTAACAAATCTCTGCAACGACGTATGTTTGTCTCAATCCTCTGTGAGAATATAATAGTAAAAAAGGAAATCATCAAAATCTATGAAACGTATATCTTCATGGAAAAATATTAACGAAATGACAATTTTCTAGTAAGTATATTACTATAATAAGATAATGACAAAATTTTGCTTTAACTTTTAATCAAGTAATAATATTCCTTTTTTTTCTACATTTTAAAGAAGGAAAAAAATAATATTTGTAAATATTATATGGTAATTCATTGCGATTATGATAGATTCTCTCTGCATCTAATAGTGTGAAACAAAAGAGTCTTTTTTGTTCTACATCTCGTAATTCATTGCGATTATTTTTTAGTGGATTGATGGACTGAGTTATTGGAAATCCTTGTTTTTCTTCGACGTGGTCAGCTTTCATATGTATTATTTATCATCATCTTCATGAGTGTCTTATTTAATTAACATCAAGATCCCAACACAGCATACTATATCATTCTCATCATCTTTTAGTAATTCAACCCCCTTTCATCTAGAATAGGCCAAATAAATTACACGTAGATAATTCAAAAAAAAAAGAAAAGAAAATTGATCGCTGATCTCTTTAATACAAAAAAAAACAAATCACGTTATTGAATTATTGAAACAACCCGATCCGTTTTTTTTATATATAATTAGCACCGAATTAGCATCCTCATAAATGTTAACTCTCAATATGTTAAAATTCTCAATACAGCAAACATTCAGCGGAAATCAATTATGCAAATAAACCATTAAATAATACTTCATAACCCAATAACCAACCATTCAACATCCTAGACCGTTCTATATCGAATCACTAACAACCTAGCAATCCAATAATCCACGCAAACGAGACCACTAGATCATCTATCTCGTCCTCGTCCTTATTCCACGATCATACTTTGTCTTTACCTGCATCACATAGCAAAAAGAGATGCGTGAGTATTATCACAAATATTCAGTGAGACGGTCCTCCCATCAACAGACCATGTACTCAGTCATAGCATAGATACAATACCAGGGTTATCAAACAACACGCAAACACAACGATCAATACGTCAAACTGACGGCAATCAGAAATGCGTGTCGATCGACACAAACACTCTGTGTCGCTCAACACAAACACCGTGTGTCGCTCGACACGGAGCCCAGAAAACGCAGAAAACCAGAATCGATCATATCCTCTCATGGATCGATTCCAGACGCGTTTTCATCGATCTCCTGCACAAAATTTAACATCCAAACACGAATACAACCAGGAACAACAGCAATCAATCATATTCCATCAAATCCTAATCCGAGGGTCTATGGTCGCGCACTCACCTTGATTTCGGAATCGATTATCTCATCAACCACAGCTCCGAAACAGAATCGGAAAACTGTTCTGAAAACTAGATAGAGAGATCTACACAACGGTATGTAGATTGTCCTCTGCGTCCCTAATATTCAACGGGAAAACAACCCGCAATCTCGCTGATCGGAACTGGAAAAACAGAGATTTCAGAAACGACACCCTGAAATCGAAAGAACACAGAGAACGGAGATTACCTCCAAATTAGGATCAGAACCCTGATCTAGAAACTAGATAGCGAGGTCATTCCAACGGTATATGGATCGTCTCCTGATTCTTTCTGATTCGACGGGAATCCTTCCTGGAAGCCGACTGATTGCAGACACGAAACTGCAGAAACCTCTCTCGGAAAAAGAACGATAACTCTCAGAATACACATCCGATTTATAAAACATTTCCTCCTGAATCAAGATTAGAGAGTGGAAAACTGTTCTGAAAACTAGACAGAGAGATCTACACAACGGTATGTAGATCGTCCTCTGTGTCCCTAATATTCAACGGGAAAACAGCCCGCAATCTCGCTGATCGGAACTGGAAAAACAGAGATTTCAGAAACGACACCATGAAATCGAAAGAACACAGAGAACGTAGATTACCTCCAAATCAGGATCAGAACCCTGATCTAGAAACTAGACAGCGAGGTCTTTCCAACGGCATATGGATCGTCTCCTGATTCTTTCTGGTTCGACGGGAATCCTCCCTCGAAGCGGACTGATCGCAGACACGATACTGCAGAGACCTCTCTCGGGAAAAGAACGATAACTCTCAGAACACACATCCGATTTACAAACCGTTTCCTCTTGAATCAAGATTAGAGAGTGGAGAACTTACCCTCAAAGTTTCACTCTGATCCGATTCCATCTTCCCAGCCGATCGTCTCTTCCAAAAACCCAAGCAGAATTGATTTTCTCTCAAGGAAATCACTTCTCTCACAATCCTCACATAAACACTCTCTTTCCTCTCTCAACCTCTTCTGATTTCGGCCAAAAGAAAAGAGAAAACGCGTTCTCCACGCTTTTATAATGAAACCCTAGGGTTTCCTAAACCGGCCCAAATCGAAACGATCAGAAATCAAACCTCTCGGTCTGATTTTAACCCGTGGATCGACACACATGCCCAAAAAAAAAACTCCTTTTTGGTTCACGGGCGTTACAATTCTCCCCCACTAACACGGATTCGACTTCGAATCACGCAACACCGTCTCACTACGGTCTCCACCACCTGACCCGCATGCGGCCAGTATCCTTCGAGATAACACTCGAATGCCATAACCCTTCCTGCTAAGGCTAACACTCTCGCCTAAAACTCGCCCAGATTCATCCGGAACATCAACAATGCACGCCCCATGGTCCGGATTAGGGCTGCCCGATTGACCGTCCAACAATCAAACAAGAACATGTCCGACCAACCGTTGACCCCGCATTAGACCAAATGATCGTACAACAATCAAACAAGAACATGTACGACCATCGGCGTAACATATGCTACCAGGATTGTCCGAACCGAATTCTAGACTCCAGTAATAACCCCATACTCGACGTCCACAACACAACCCTGGCCCTCAGCCAGCACCACTCGTGATCACACCTGATCCCCGAGTTTTACTAGGCTCACACTAGCCTCATTGCACCGTCTCACCACGGCTGCAATCCTGACCCCACCCGGTCAGCACCACCCGAGATCCACTCCCGATCCCCGAAGTTCATCCAATCTCATACTCACGACCACGCTCAGACACTACTGATAATATCTCATACTCATAACTCATATACACATACACCACACTCACTCGCAGGATCGTCACCCCTTGAGTTACGTGTGCATGGACCCACTCGTCCCCTGGAGAGAACCACCATCCCTCAAAGTATATGTAAGGACCCCACTCGTCCCCTGGAGAGAACCACTATCCCTCAGTATGTAGGAAACCCACCCGTCTCCTGGAGCAATACTCTGAAACATGCATTATAAGTACATGTCGACCGGAATCGCCTCTGTGGCTACCTCAGGACATCCCCCACCTGGAATATCATCGCATCCGTGACCCCCACTAGGCCACTCGAAACAACCCAACCACCATGGGTGTTCCCACAGAGTCCCTGGAAAAGACAATTCTAACTCACATAAAACCTCTTTTTCCGACTCTCCCTAGGAATAGACAGATTCTAACTCGCATAAAGCTTTCGTTTCTAGCCACTCCTAGAACACGAATTTCATTTCTAACCACTCCTAGAACATGAACAAGCTCATTTCTAGCCACTCCTAGAACATGAACCAGCTTTAAGCCGAATAGAACTTCCATTCCCAGCTATCACCTGACCTACCAGTAATCATAACCAATGACTCCACAAGTCATAACATATAAGAACTCACCTCTTATAAACCACCTTTAATAAGGAATACCCATCTCATTAAATCTAAAAAGTGTAAATCGTTACAACACAAACGAAAATACATAAACCAGCAACTCAGCAGCACGCTGTACAGACTCTGAAAACCAGAAAAGACACTCAAGCCTCTGCTTGCTTCTCGAACCACTTCGGGAACTTCGTCTTCATACTCGCCTCTGGTTCCCAAGTCTCCTCGTCAACACCATCGCAGTCCCACACGACTCTTACCAATGGTATCCTCTTACGACGCAGAACCTTGACTCTCCTCTCGAGAATCCTCACAGGTCTCGCCGCCAACGTCATGTTGGGCTGAAGAGCCTCTAGGATCCTAGCCAACATCTCCTCAGACTCATGCAGACACATACGCAGCATCGAAACATGGAAGACTTTGTGGAAAGCCTTCATACTCTGAGGTAACTCCAACCGATAAGCCACTGGTCCGACCCGCTCCACCACTCTGAACAGACCCATAAACCTCGGACTCACCTATTCTCCGAAATGGATCTGTTAGGACCCCTCAACATAGCTGCCTTGAGATACACCAAATCTCCCAGCTCAAACTCCAGCTCTTTCCGTCTCCTATCGGCATAACTCTTCTCCCGATCCTGAGCCTCTCTCATATTCAGCCTCAAGACACGGATCTTCTCCGTCGTCTCCTGAACAAAATCCGCACCAAACATGCTCCTCTCCCCCACTTGAGTCCAGCACAATGGTGTCCTACACGGCCTCCCATACAGAGCCTCATATGGAGCCATCCCAATACTCGCCTGGTATGAGTTGTTGTACGCAAACTCAACCAGGTTCAGATGATCCGCCCAATGACCACCATAATCTAGCACACACATTCTCAACATGTCCTCTAAAGTCTGAATAGTCCTCTCCGACTGCCCATCTGTCTGAGGATGATACGCTGTGCTCATGTGCACCTTAGTGCCCATCTTTGCCTGAAACGCCTTCTAGAACTCAGACGTAAATCTCGGATCCCTGTCTGACACTATACTCGCTGGCACCCCGTGCAGCCTCACAATCTCCCGCACATACTTCCTGGCCAACACTGCTGCTCCATCAGTCTTCTTGATGGCCAGAAAATGTGCCGACTTGGTCAGACGATCCACTATCACCCAAATCGCATCACACGTCCGTAACACTGGCAACCCCGTCACGAAGTCCATGGTAATCATATCCCACTTCCACTCCGGAATAAACTTTGCAACATACCACTCGGAACCTGATGCTCTGCCTTCACCAGCTGACACACGTTGCACGCTGCAACCCAGCTAGCTACATCCCTCTTCATCCCGACCCAGTGATAATACCGCTTCAGATCACGATACATCTTGGTCGCCCCCGGATGAATAGACAACATACTCGAATGGGCCTCTCTCAGAATCTCCTGCCTCAAATCCTTGTCCTTGGGTACACAAACCCGCCCATTCACCAGTATCATCTCACTTGCTGAGACCACATACTCAGAACCCGTTGTCTTAGAAGCATCATTGAACCCCTGATCCTTCTCCTCGCAACCCGAATCCTGCTCAGTAAGTCTGCCTGGTTAGCTGCCTCTAACCCCAACGGCTCCTGCGAGATCACGTACAACCTCAATGTACTGAGCTCACTCGCTAACTCCTCCAAATCCCGCTCCTGAGCCGAAGCAACTCGCTTCCGACTCAAAGCATCAGCCACTAGATTAGTCTTACCCGGATGGTACCCAATCTCCAGGTCATAGTCCGCGACTAGCTCCATCCAGCGCCTCTGTCTCTGGTTTAGGTCTAGCTGAGTGAAGAAATACTTCAGGCTCTTGTGGTCTGTGAATACCTGCACCTTCCCGCCGTACAGATAAGACCTCCAAATCTTAAGTGCAAAGATCACTGCAGCCAACTCCAAATCATGGGTAGGGTAGTTGCACACTTGCTTCCTCAACTGCCTCGAAGCATATGCAATAACCTTCCCCTGCTGCATCAGCACACATCCCAAACCAACTCCTGAAGCATCTGTATACACCACGTATGGCTCACCCGGCTCGGGTAACGCCAACACAGGTGTACTCGTCAGCATCTCCTTCAGCCTCCCGAAACTCTCCTCGCAAGCCGAAGACCAACAAAGGAGACATCCTTCCCTGTCAACCTCGTCATCGACTGCGCCATACTCGCAAACCCCTTGACGAACCTCCGGTAATAACCCGCCAACCCGAGAAAACTCCTGATCTCAGTAGCACTCCTCGGTCTAGGCCAACCTCTGATAGCCTCTATCTTAGCAGGATCCACAGACACTCCGTCTGCAGACACAACGTGGCCAAGAAAACTCATCTTCCTCTGCCAGAAACTGCACTTACTCAACTTCGCGTACAGCTTCTCCAGAACCAACCTCAGATGCACCTCGTGCTCCCCTGGACTCCTCGAGTATACCAAAATGTCATCTATGAAGATGATCACGAACACATCCAGATACGCCTGGAATACCCTGTTTATCAACCGCATGAACTCTGTTGGGGCATTCGTCAACCCAGAAGGCATCACTACAAACTCATAGTGCCCGTACCTCGTCCGAAAGGCCGTCTTCCTGACGTCCGCCTCATCAATCGGAATCTGATGGTATCCCGAAGCCAAGTCAACCTTGGAGAACCAGATAGCCCCTCGCAACTGATCCAGCAACTCATCAATGCGTGGCAGAGGGTACATGTTCTTCACAGTGACCCGATTAAGTCCCCGGTAATCGATGCACAACCGGAAACTCCCATCCTTCTTCTTCACAAACAACACCGGCGCTCTCCACGGTGACAGACTCGGCCGGATGAAACCCTTACCCAACAGATCATCTAGCTGCTTCTTCAGCTCTACCATCTCTGCTGGAGCCATACGGTAAGGCGTCTTGGATATGGGCGTCGTCCCGGATTCCAACTCAATCGTGAATGGATCCGACTGCGACGGTGGCAATCCCAACAGAGACTGAAACACATCCTGGAAATCCGAACAACCTGAATCTCTCCAACTGCAACCTCTCCAACAGTCTCCGACATAACTATCGTCGCCAGATACGCCTCACAACCCTTTTCGATCAACTGCTCGGCCTGTAACGCTGAAACCACGAGACTCCCGGAAGTCGGTCTCACATCCTGAAACACCAACCTCCCCGTCTCCCGCTACAACACTACTCGTCCACGCCGATAGTCCAGATGGACACTGTACCAATCCAACCAATCCATCCCCAAAATGACATCGTACAGCTCCACCGGACTGATGATCAGGTCTGCTGGTATCGACTCTCCCGCCACCAGCACATCCACACCACGAGCCTGCCTGAAAGTAGCCAACGTCCTACCACCAGAAACCTTGACTACTCCCGGCTGCTCCCCGGAATCGCTCCGGTCATAATCTGCTACCAACTCCAAAAACTCAACTCAAGTCGATGCCGCCTCTTGCGGAAAAACTTGGCATTAAACCCAGCCAAAAATCCGCCCATGCCATCACTGCCTGCACTCGGAATCCCTCTGGATACCTCAAAGAGTCGAAGTTACGCTTCACACTCATCCGCCGCTCATCGGCCCCTCAGGTTTAGCACCTCTCGAGAAAACTCTCGTGCTAATCCTCTGTATCTGCTCCATCATCCTAAGATAGGATGGGAGCTCCTCCACAGCCGCCACTCCTGGCGGCACCCAGCCATACTCGGCTGCACACTAAACACACCAGGCTGAACCCCCAGAGCCTAACTCTGAGCCGGCACCCCTCCCGATAACCGGTCCAAGATCAATTGTAGCAGACTCGCCAGACTATCACCTGCGACAGCACCCCCACCTAAGCTTGCCGCACCGCCAACCTCACCGGGACCCTTACTAGTCCCACCAGCCCTCACACTGGTACACGCAGTGGCCACCCCGGAACTCTCACTAGTCCCACCAGCCCTCACACTGTTACACGCAGTGGCCACACTCAAGGATCCCTCCTGATACGTTTGCAAATCAGCCACCCGCTCCTGCGTGGTCTCTTGGGGCACACACGCAGCAGCAGACTCACTCACAAGTCCCTGCCCCACCTTGGCCAATACCTCTAGCAACTCTAGTACCTCTACCCATTTCTCTTCACTACCAGAAGCATAAACTAAGAATACTAGAAAGCAAGAAAGGTCAAACACACATACCGTGGAATCTCATTGAAGGCTCGGAGAAGATGATCTAGGACTCCAAACCCACACAACAATCAATTGACTAACTCACATAATCAATCAATCAATCAATTCAGCATGCAATTGACTACTCCACATAATCAACTACGTTCTCCCGTCCTAGAACCATAAGGGCTCTGATACCAAACTGAAGCAACCCGACCCATTTTTTTAATATAAATTAGCACCGAATTAGCATCCCCATAAATGCTAACCCTCAACATGCTAAAATTCTCAATACAGCAAACATTCAGCGGAAATCAATTATGCAAATAAACCATTAAATAATACTTCATAACCCAATAACCAATTATTCAACATCCTAGACCGTTCTATATCGAATCACTAACAACCTAGCAATCCAATAATCCATGCAAACGAGACCACTAGATCATCTATCTCATCCTCGCCCTGATTCCACGATCATACTTTGTCTTTACCTGTATCACATAGCAAAAAGAGATGCGTGAGTATTATCACAAATATTCAGTGAGACGGTCCTCCCATCAACAGACCATGTACTCAATCATAGCATAGATACAATACCAGTGTTATCAAACAACACGCAAACACAACGATCAATACCTCAAACTGACGACAATCAGAAATGCGTGTCGATCGACACAAACACTCTGTCTCGCTCAACACAAACACCGTGTGTCGCTCGACACGGAGCCCAGAAAACGCAGAAAACCAGAATCGATCATATCCTCTCATGGATCGATTCCAGACGCGTTTTCATCGATCTCCTGCACAAAATTTAACATCCAAACACGAATACAACCAGGAACAACAGCAATCAATCATATTCCATCAAATCCTAATCCGAGGGTCTATGGTTGCGCACTCACCTTGATTTCGGAATCGATTATCTCATCAACCACAGCTTCGAAACAGAATCGGAAAACTGTTCTGAAAACTAGACAGAGAGATCTACACAACGGTATGTAGATCGTCCTCTGTGTCCCTAATATTCAACGGGAAAACAGCCCGCAATCTCGCTGATCGGAACTGGAAAAACAGAGATTTCAGAAACGACACCATGAAATCGAAAGAACACAGAGAACGTAGATTACCTCCAAATCAGGATCAGAACCCTGATCTAGAAACTAGACAGCGAGGTCTTTCCAACGGCATATGGATCGTCTCCTGATTCTTTCTGGTTCGACGGGAATCCTCCCTCGAAGCGGACTGATCGCAGACACGATACTGCAGAGACCTCTCTCGGGAAAAGAACGATAACTCTCAGAACACACATCCGATTTACAAACCGTTTCCTCTTGAATCAAGATTAGAGAGTGGAGAACTTACCCTCAAAGTTTCACTCTGATCCGATTCCATCTTCCCAGCCGATCGTCTCTTCCAAAAACCCGAGCAGAATTGATTTTCTCTCAAGGAAATCACTTCTCTCACAATACTCACATAAACACTCTCTTTCCTCTCTCAACCTCCTCTGATTTCGGCCAAAAGAAAAGAGAAAACGCGTTCCCCACGCTTTTATAACGAAACCTAAGATTTCCTAAACCGGCCCAAATCGAAACGATCAGAAATCAAACCTTTCGGTTTGATTTTAACCCATGGATCGACACACATGCAAAAAAAAAATCCCCTTTTTGGTTCACGGGCGTTACAATTATGTTGTTGTTCTTCGTGGTTATCTCTTTTTCTTCTTCACTTAAGTCAAACAACTTATCAATTAAACTACTGATTAGGACTATGTTACATATAAATCCAAAAAGAGAGGAGAGGTAAAATATTTTCTTCGATGAACCTTTTGCATCAACTTATAGTATTCATTTTTGTATAAGTTCAATATGGACGATTATACTAATCATTATCTGTATAAGCAACTTGCAAAAAAAGATTTAACATATAATAAGAGACATTTGTTGAAAGGAGTTTAACACCAACCGTGACGGGATTTTTTACTTTCTTCATGTGTTATCACCGTATATTTTTGCTGCAATATGAAAAATCGAAGTAAAGTAAAATTGTAAGATTAATGATGTGAGAAGAGACACATTCATCTCCGGTAAAGTGAACCGCTCGACTCTAAATCGACGTTCATCTTCAGTAAAGAGAACCGCTCGACTTTAAATCGTTATAATATATTTGTTAATTACAATCGAGAGAGTAAAACGAGAAGACGATAATGTGAGTAGAGTCACGTTTGTCTCTAATAAAGAGACCGACCTAACCTTTAAAAATTATCATGTAATGGTAAAGAAGGTCGAGTGTCTAGTCTTACGATCATGTAATGGTAAAGAAGGTCGAGTGTCTAGTCTTAGGATCTCGATCTTGTCTTGGACGACCATTGACTAAACCAACAATAAAATGTAAAAACAAAGCAGAAGCTTTTATCATCCATTGCAACAATGACCTATACAAAGATATAGCATATAGAAATACAAATCTATTCAAAACACCAATCCATAATCAAATCGACTTAAAAAAATAAAATAATTCATAGATAACAATGAAACATGCGAAACAAAATATATAACACAAGTAAATTCGTTTACAATATATATAACACAAATGAATCACTATGCATATGTAAAACCCATGACTGAATATTGAACGATAATCAGCAAACAAATAAATATATACGAAGAGCTAAAAACAAAAATAACCTATAAACAACAAATCAAGTTCTGATAAAACAAACAGATTAATTATGTTAGTTTCTTCAATTTTTATGATCTTAAATTTCAATAAAAATTTTCTTTTTTAATTACATACGATATAAAACAAAATATGAAATATGAAAATAAATTGGTGAACAGACGAACAAAGTTAAATGTTGGGAAGGATAAATAATCGCAATAAATCAGTGTAAACCAATGAATCTTTCTCTTTTGCATCGAGTTTTTTTATATTTAATATATTCGCATGAGTCTTCCATGCTTTGACATATTTGATGGCAAGCAAAATACACAAAATATGGATTCAGATTAATTGAAAATATTAAACCCATATAATCTAGAGCGCAATATAAAATTTATGTATCGTAAGAATTAACCGATATATTATGCTATAGTTAAGTTGTGCATCAAAGATGTGTACACAAGTACTTTCTTGAGAGATAGCAAAGTATTTTTTTTATTCTCATTCAAGGATCCAACGTGAATGACCAAATCACCAAAACATAGCAAAGTACTTTCTTGAGACATGTAGAGTATAAGAGATTTTACTATCGTTGTGACCTAATACCATGCATCCCTCCCATCGTCAACCTTTCACTTACTCTGTTACATGTAGATGTTTCAATTTATATTCATAGTTTAATTTTGTCTTGAAATCATATACACAAATTAGAAATCAAACGCTGTTGTACTTTTGTTTTCGCTTTAGATCGATTTATTTACTATTTTTGCCATCTATTTTTATATATTAAAATACTCATAATTCGACTCATTAATTAATGTTGGGTTTAAGCCTAATTTTTAGTTGGTTTTGTAATTAATTCATGTGGCCCATTTGTTAAATATGATATTCGTTTAATTTGTCATATACTTAAATGTATATTAATTTAACCCTAGGAAAATCTTAACCCTAACAAAGTAAACAAAACTATGGTCGGATTTAGTTCAGCGATAGTAAAATCTAGCTCGTGTACGTAGTGTTCGGTTAGTTTTGGAGGGTGTAATTTTATACTCATATCGTATTTATTGCTTTCATATTACTTTCTACCAGTATTTATATCATATGATCGTTTATCACTATTTTAAAGTGATTTCGATCAATATTTAATTTTCATAAATAATAAGTTTTCAATCGTATTTTTTTTTATAATTTATACATATACCATTTATATTATTTAGCAAATTATAAATTCATCGAAAAACATTGTTTTGGCAACTATAAGGAGCTAAACCCTAAGGGTGGATAGCCTTAACCCTAAGAAAGCCTTGACCCTAAGGAAGCCTTGACCCTAACAAAATAAACGAAACTATGGTCCAATTTAGCTCAGCTATAGTAAAATTTATCTCGTATATGTAATGTTCGGTCAGTTTTGGAGTGTGGTTTTATACTCACGTTCTCATATTATTTTCTACCAGCATTTGTATCATATGATCGCTCATCACAATTTTAAAGGGATTTTGATCAATAATTAGTTTTCATAAAAAAATAAGTCTTCAATCATATTTTTTATAATTTATACTATATTTTTTTAGCAAATTATAAATTCATAAAATTTTTTTTTGGCAACTATAAAGAGCTAAACTCTAAGGGTGGGGAGCCTTAACCCTAACAAATTAAACAAAACTATGGTCCGATTTAACTCAGATTTAGTGAAATCTAACTCGTATTGTAGTGTTTGGTTAGTGTTGGAGGGTAGTTTTATACTCACGTACAAGAGCAGAGGTAGGTGGTATAAGGAGCGGGCAGTTGCCCCCCATGATTTTGTACAAGTTAGTGTCATGTTTAAAGAGTTTTAATTATGCCCCTATTGATAATTTATATTTTGCCCCATCCTTTTTCTGGTTTGGCTCAAATATTAAAGAAAACAAAAAAATAATTAGTCTAAAATCCAAATACTCTACTAATAACTTACATGAAAACTCATATATATAAATTATCAAGTAACTAATAATCATAAACTACTACTAATAACTATTAAATCTTTAACCATTTTTTTCTTTCCATATTATTTAGATGATATTGTATATTTTTTAAGTTTCGTATACATTTGCCCCCGGTGATTTTTTTGTCTAGATCCACCACTGCTCACATCGCATTTATCGTTCTCAAATGCATATAAATAATAATAAGTTTCCAATCTTATTTATTATAATTAATACATATATCATTTATATTTTTTACCAATACACTACAAGAAAACAGGCAAATTTCCGACGGTCAAAACCGTCGGAAAGCCGTCGGAATAGGGCTTATTCCGACGGCTTTCCGACGGTTTTGACCGGTCGGTTCTATCTCGTCGGAAATAAAATTCCGTCGGAATTCCGTCGGAAATACTGACGGAATTCCGACGGAAAAGAAATAACCGGAATCCGTCAGAATTCCGTCGGAAATCCGTCAGTATGTCAATGTCCGACGGATTTCCGACGGTTACACATACCGACGGATTTCCGACGGCTACGTATACCGACGGATTTCCGACGGATATTTTATTTATTAAAAAAAAAATTTTAATTTAATTATATTTAATGAAATTAAATTAAAATAAAATAAAATAAATTAAAATTAAATATAAATAAAAATTAAATTAAAATAAAAATAAAAAAAACAACAATTAAAATTAAGGTTCAATATTTTTAAAAGTGATTTAGAAAATTAAAATATTACATAACGTGTTATCTATCGGTTACGGAAGAACTCGTTCATCCTGTCTTCCATTTCCCGCATTCGTGCCATCTGCTCTTCCATTGCCTGCAACCGTGCCTGCTGTTCCTCGTAGCGAGCTTCATCTTGTGCGCGTTGGGACTCCAACCCGGTCACCCGCTCGAGAAGCTCGGCATTCTGTGCCCTCAACGCACTATCTGCATGAATGCGGTAAGAATTGACGGACGTGGCTGAACTGTCTTCCGGGAGGTCAAACACACGACCTCTGTGCTTAGGCGCAACCTACGAAAAAAATCAATCAATAAATGTTGTAAGTTGTTTATATTTAAATTTATTTAAAATTTAATTAAAATTGACAGTGTTACTAACCTGATAGGTAAACTCGTTGATCATCTCGAGAGGAACTTCCGTGGCCGGGGGAGTTCCTTCGACGATCGGTTGGGATTGGAGGTACTCCTCACCCAGCCTCTCCACGCTCTCCACGATTTCACGAGCAATGGGATCTTGAATTTCCCCCGTCTTTCTGTTGGTGTGCGCATCTTTGACCAAGTCAAGATGTGACGGACGCATACCGGTCCTCTCCATCTGTTGGCATAGATAATGAAAGAAATATGAGAAGTGTTAGAAATAAAATTTTTGTAAAATTTATAAAATTACCAGCTTCTGAAGACGTGACGCTTTGCTCGTCGCACCGAGATTATGGGTCGCCGGTCCCTTCCCCTTCCGGTCGCTGTTCCGGTTAGACGAGTTCTTTCCGGAGCTTGCTTTTGTCTCCTCCCGTTCCCAATGGACAAGTAGTCCACCCCATAATGTGGGGTTATCTTGCAATCTGCGCGGCACTTTTCCCTCTTTGTACCACATGTCCTTCCATTCGTTTATCTTCAACGAATATTTCCGGGAGGCTTTTCTGTAGAACTCCCGTCGGACCCGGGCAGTCAACTGTGGGTCCCAAGTAAATTCTTGCTGAAAAAAAAAACGTACCCATATTAGTATCGACAATTTTAATGAAAATAAAAATCTAAATTCTTAATAGGAAAAGAAAACATACCGCAAATTGCCGAAACCAGATCTCCTGGTCTGCCACCGGCATCGAAGTAAATGTGGGATACGGGAAAGTTATCAACGAATTAGTCATTGCGTTGATCGAACTCGTAATCCCGTTTCCCGAAAATTGAAACCTAAACAATATTTAGTTAAATATTTTTTTAAGTTAATATAATCAAATACATTTTTAAATAAAACTTACCATGTCGTGTTAGGTGGCAAGTCAGGATCTAGGCGAGGCAACCTATCCCGTCCAGGTTGCGAAACAAAGTCCTCAATGGACATGGCCGTGGGAGCTGAGGGCTGTGTACCCAGTGTAGGAGACGGGTGTTGGGGATCCGGAAAGCTAGTATCTGGGATTTGCGACTGACTCCCTCCCCTACTGGAAGTACCGGATCCAGTAGAGTGATGAAATCGCCCATAGTCCCTACGATTTCCAAAATGTTTACATACCGTTGAAATTTACTTACATATATAAATATAAATTCTGATAATCTAAATCATAAATTTTAAAGATAAATTTACAGATAATTTAATTTACATTACGGATTTAGGGATTTTCAGTTTTTGAGATTTTGCCGACATCGAATTTTTGAGATTTCCGACCGATAAATTTTACGGGAATTGGAGACTTAGTGATTTTAGGATATTTATATTTTGAGAAGTAGGGATTTTGGAATTTAGGGATTAATTTATGGAATTTCGGGATTTCATAAATTAAGGTTTTAGGGAGTTAGGGATTGTGGGAAATTGAGATTTCTGTAAATAGGTATTTAGGGATATTTGGAATATGGATTTCAGATATGAACATTTAGGAATTTACAGATTTAGAAAATTTTTGGAATTTCAGATTTGGTAATTTAAAGTTTTAGATATTTACGATTTTTCAGAATTTGGGATTTTGTAATTTAAACAAATTACAAAATTAGTAAAATTTCAACAATTTAGAATTTTATTAATATTTTTATATTATAAATATTTATAATTTTCTAAAAATAAATAATTTTTTAAATACTTTTCTAAATTTTATAAACCCGAAAATTCCCTAAATCACAAAATTTACAAAATACAAAACTTTTCATACATCCTAAACCCGTACATTTCTACATTTCTATTAATTTATAACATCCTAAATCTAACAAATTCACAAAATTCTCTAAATTCATAATTTACAAAAAAAAACTTCGAAAAACTTACATTGCATTGATGATTTGTTGATAGAGATTGAGATTGTGGATGGATATGTTGATTCCGGCGTGTTTCCGATTGGATCGATCGATTTCCGGCGAGTTTTTGTTTTTTTTTCGACTTTTCGTTCTGTCGATGCGAAGAAGAAGACGCAGGTTTTATTGCAGGTTACCGACGGATTTCCGACGGAAATCCGACGGAATTTCCCGCTTTTTTCGATGAGATCGAGGCTCTTAGGCGGCAGAAATTAGGGTTTCCGTCGGAAATCCGTCGGTATGTTTGACGGATTTCCGACGGATTTTAATTAAATGAATTTTTTTTTTATACGCTTTTGTTTTATATTAAAATAAAATATTAAATCCGTCGGAAATCCGTCAAAAATACCGACGGATTTCCGACGGATCGTAATTTTTTAATTAAATTAAAAAAAAATTTTATACGGTTTTTTATATTATAAAAAAAAATTAAACCCGTCGGAAATCCGTCAAAAATACCGACGGATTTCCGACGGATCGTAATTTTTTAATTAAATTAATATTTTCTTTTAATACGGTTTTTTTATATTATAAAAAAAAATTAAACCCGTCGGAAATCCGTCAAAAATACCGACGGATTTCCGACGGATCGTAATTTTTTAATTAAATTAAATTTTTCTTTTAATACGGTTTTTGATATTATAAAAAATATTAAATCCGTCGGAAATCCGTCAAAAATACCGACGGATTTCCGACGGATTGTAATTTTTTTTTTTAATTTCATATATTTGTTTTAAAAATAAAAATTACAATCCGTCGGAAAACTGTGATAAATCTATCGCTTAAAAGTCCACGTGGTGACCCGATCTCTGGAGGTTAAAAAAATGTCCAAACATTTATTCATAAATTATTTTAAATTTATCCGGAATTGAATAAAAGATTTACACAACGAAATTTTATAACAGATAAAAAACGAAAGCCGAAAGGAAATTTATTTATTTTAAAGTTTGAAAAACATATGTCTCTGTATCCACTCCAAACTTAACTTTTGTTAGAACCTGAAACTTTTTTTGCCCTTTTTTTTCTTTGGCGGAGAATCTACATATCCTTTGCAAAATTCCCTTTCGATTACATCAACATCTATATTTAAGTTCAGACTTTCTGGTCTTTGGGCAAATTCATCATCATTGTACTGATCCTTTTTCTTATTCGGTATACCTTCGAAATATCCGCCGCAAACATCTCTTTTGATTGCCTCAACATCTATATTTAAGTTCGGACTTTCTGGTCTCTGGGCAAATTCAGAATCATAGTAGTGATCCTTACATTCATTTGAAGTACTTCCACCGTAAGTATCTGACTCTTCAATCAAGCGAGATGGTTGTACGTGTTCGAGAACACTCTTCTTGTCTGGATATACGTCGCACTGAGATTGCGTTTCCCACGAGACGTTTGGCAAGCACTGGCTGTCCGGCACTATTGTTGATGAAGAATCTCCGATTGAGATTGGTGAGACCGTATCAAATTCCCACGAGTAAGTGGGTATCTCTTCAGTGTGTGTGTCGCATTGGGTTTCGGTTTCCCACGAGTATTTTGGAAGTAGAAAGTGGTTTGACACGATTTTTGAGTCTTCATTAGGAGAGTTAGAAGACATTATTTGTGTTGTTGACAGGAATGAACGTATGAGGAACCTTATATAGAACAGAAAACCGTCAGAAATCCGTCGGAAATCCGTCAGAAACCTCCGACATAATACCCCGCCAGTCCCATCGGCCGCCGATAACGCAATGGTAACCACTCAAACTTTGCCGACATCGAATTCCGACGGAATTCCGACGGAACTAATTCCGTCGTTATGTCGTCCGAAAATTAGGACAGCTTTTATACCGCGGAAATCCGTCGGCATATTTAATAAATGATTCTGGCGGATATTACCGTAAAGTACATTATATTAGAGGGAACGCATCGGTGTTATAGTGCAACATTGGTAAACAAACATTTATTCATAAATTATTAATCTGACTCTTCTGATGACCCTTCACTAGGGATGGAGTCTGAATCGTCGTCAAATTCTTCACGTAGTTCATCTTCATCCGAATGCACTAGATCATCGCCGATATGTGTGACATCAGTGACAAGGTCAATGTTATCCATCTCCTCAACATGTGACATTTGGTTGGTTCGCGATACTTGTAGAGCATCATGTTCCGGAACTCAATATATTTTTCCTCGTGGATTAATTGGAGTTACTGTCATCCAAGGATCTGTCCTCCGCCCAACTCGAGGATATGGAATGTAGCAAACCTATTCATTAACGGTGGATGTTGTTAATATACAAGAATAACAAAACCTAACGTATAAATATAACGGAAAACCTATCAATATATTGATACCTGGTCTGCTTGAGATGCAAGGATAAATGGATCGTAATGATGTAATTTCCGACTTGAATTTATCGAAATAACACCAAGACGGTCAATTCGAACCCCACTACCATTGGATGGATCATACCAATCGCACATAAACACAATGCACCTCAAGTCCAACATTCCTGGATAGTGGATTTCCAAGATTTCTTTTAAATGGCTATAGTACATGGTATCACCTGATTGCGCCAAAATACCATTGTCCGAAGTTGGCCTTTGACGTCCTTCGTCACGAATTCTGAACAAATATCCCCTAGTGCAAAATCTCGGATATGAAGTCGCGGTGCTGCGTAAACCATGAGAAAACTCCACTAACCATGTCGGGAGGGTTTGACCACTTGCTAAACCTTTGGAAACCTAAAAACAATATAAGAAAGCAATCAATAACATATGAACGTGAAAAACTTATAAAATAAGAGTGAGGAGTTATATTTAACGTACAAAAAATTTCAACCACTCCGGGAATTCTTCATCTTTTAATACAGCAAGTTCGGAATCTGTCTTATCAGCATGGTAAGTTTGTGCTAGGGACATGTATATCCTGTAACATAACAATTGTTATTAGATGAAGACAAATAATTGCACAAATTTAGTATGAGAAATGGTGTACCTTTCATACTCTCCAAGTTCGTCACAATTTCTGAGGATATATGTATGCAAATGTGTGACCTCTTGTGGTGATAGTATGCGTTTCTTCCCTTTTCCACTTACGCGGCCCACTTGCGCAAACAACTCAGGTACAACCACGGGATACACTGCTTTCTCACCTCTATCATCATGTCGCGCCGGCCGTCTACCTTTAGTCCAGACATCCGAAGGAAAGTAATATTCGGCAAAGTGTGATACTTCTTCGTTTAGACTTTGTGCAACAATAGATCCCTCAACTTTGCTCAAATTTTTTACCTTTTTCTTCAGGTGGAACATGTAACGCTCGAACGGGTACATCCATCGGTATTGAACAGGGCCTCCTAATGCTGCTTCTCGTGGGAGGTGAATAGGAAGATGTTCCATAACATCAAAAAAAGACGGTGGAAATATCTTCTCAAGATTACAAAGGAGCACCGGGATGTTGGCCTCTAAAGACCGGATCCCGTCCGCTGTTAGTGTCCGTGAACATAAATCTCGAAAGAAAGCCCCAACTCCTACAAACGAAAAGTAATCAAGTTAGTACATATATAGTAACATTATATTAGTAATAAACTAAAGAAAATTATGAAATATACCTCCAATTGCTTGATGGATGTCTAGTGGAAGAAGATTAGAAAATGCAAATGGAAGAAGACGCTGCATCACAACATGACAATCATGACTCTTCATTCCAATAAACTTCCCTTCCGTCGAATCCACGCAATTACGCAGATTAGATGCGTAGCCGTCAGGAAATTTAACAAAATTTTTAATCCATTCAAAGAAAACTTCCTTCTTACCCGCGTCTAACCGGTACGCAGGCATCGGCAATCTACCATTAGGCAAAACATGAAGGGATGCCCTTGAACAAATCAATGGCAAGTCTAATCTAGATTTCCAGTTATCTTTTGTCTTTCCTGGTACATTTAAAATGGTGTTCATGATGTTGTCAAAGAAATTTTTTTCAACATGCATGACATCTAGATTATGCCGCAGTAGATGATCTTTCCAATAAGGCAAATCCCAGAAAATATTTTTCTTATGCCAATTGTGATATTCCCCACAGCCGTCGACGGGGTGATGGCCAGTACCCCCACATTCAGGAGTTCGCTCTGCACCAAAATCTCGTAACTGTTCCAATATGCTGCGACCATCTATCTCCGGAGGTGGACCATTAAACACTGGAAAATTCTTTCTGAAATGTCTTCTAGACCGACGATATGGATGATTTGCCGGCAAAAAACACCTATGGCAATCAAACCATGAAGTCTTCCTTCCGTTCTGCAATTGGAATGCTGAAGTATTGTCTTGGCAATAAGGACATGCCAATCTTCCATGCGTTGTCCATCCAGATAACATACCGTACGCCGGAAAATCGCTTATGGTCCACATAAGAACCGCACGCATGTTGAAATTCTGCTGGATTGAAACATCAAATGCCTCAACACCATGCTCCCACAACATCTGCAACTCATAGATCAATGGTTGGAGGAATATATCGAGTGATCGTCTTGGATGATCTGGCCCAGGAACTAGAACTGAGAGAAACAGGAACTCTCGCCGCATGCACATAGAAGGAGGCAAATTGTAAGGTGTTACGATGACCGGCCACAATGAATATTTTCTTCCATGCTTTCCAAATGGGTTGAAACCATCAGTGGATAAGCCGAGGTATACATTTCGGCGTTCGTATGCGAAATCTGGATATACCGATTGAAAGTGTTTCCACGCTTCTGCGTCAGAAGGATGCGTAATATCTCCATCTTGATTATGCTCTGCATGCCATCTCATAGCCTTAGCAGTGCGTTCTGATTGATACAGCCTCTTCAACCTCTCTGTTAATGGTAAATACCACATCCGTTTGAAAGGAATCTTCACTCTGCCACTTGTGTCTTGGAACCGTGGTTTACGGCAAAATTTACATTTTTTTCTGTTCTCATCTTCTCTCCAGTATAGCATGCAGTTGTCGATGCACACATCTATTATCTGGTAGGGCAAACCAAGACCGGCAACAAGTTTCTGGACCTCGTAGTATGATGCTGGAGAAAGATTATCCTCTGGCAAAACATCTTTCACAAACTCGGCGAATGCATCAACACATTCTTCGGACAAATTGTAATCGGTCTTCATGTTCATCATCCTACTAGCAGAAGATAACGGTGAATGCCCTTCCCTACAACCGCTGTACAGTGGTTGCTTTGATGCGTCTAACATATCAAAAAACCTTCGAGCTTCTAAATTAGGTTCTTCAACCCTATCACCCTCATAACCACCCGACTGCAAATTCTCTCTAAACGCGTCGTTAACCATCGCAACCGTACTTACCCCAACATCTACTTCCGTTGTACGTTCTTCTACGCTATCCGGAAAATAAGGTGCATTACTACTAGTACTACCATATTCGTAATTGCTTTCTCCATGTAAAAACCAAACCTTATATCCCGGCCTAAATCCATATCTATATAAGTGATTCCAAACAGTATGAACCGCAACACTAATTCTGTTACAGCAATTAGAACATGGACATTTGATATCCTGACCTTTTTTTGCTGCATCTTGGTTTCTGGGTAAATTCATGAACTCGCATATACCTGCAGCGTAAGCGGATGTTAATAAGTTCGAGCCCATATCCATCATTGGCTCGTCCATCCAAGACCGAAAATATGAACCCATCGCTAACAAATTTTTTTGATTTGTAAAATTGTGTTATGAATGAACGAAGACACGAAGTAAGTTATATAAAACGGATTTCCGTCAGAATTCCGTCGGATATCCGTCACAAAACTCCGACATAACACCCCACCAATCCCATCGGGCACCGCTAACGAATGGTAACCACTCAAATTTGCCGACATCGAAAATATCGGATTTCCGTCGGTAGTCCGTCGGAAAGTCGTCAGAATATTACGACAGATTATTTTCCGTCGGAAATCCGTCGGTACAAACGACGGATTTCCGACGGAATACCGACAGTAGATAAAACCGTCGGTATTCCGTCGGAATTTTGCGACAGAATACCGACGGACTAGATGTTAGTCGGAAATCCGTCGGTAAGCCGTCGGAAAATTCCGACGGAAATATTGGCCGTCGGAATTTCCGTCGGAATAATGGCTGTTTTCTTGTAGTGATATCTAAATCCATCAAAAAAAAAATTTTGTCAACTAAAAGGAGATAAATCCTAAGTGTGGGGAGCCTTAACCCTAGGAAAGCCTAAACCCTAACAAACTAAACAAAACTATGGTTCGATTAAGCTCAACTATAGTGAAATCTATCTCGTATATGTAGTGTTTGGTTAGTTTTAGAGTGTGGTTTTATACCCATGTGGCACTTATCATTCTCATATTATTTTCTACCAACATTTGTATCATATGATCGTCTTTCACTATTTTGAATTGATTTCGAATAATATTTAGTTTTTATAAAATAAAATAAAAAATTTAGTCCTATTTTTTTTCTAATTTATACATCTAACATTTATATTTTTAGCAAATTAAAAATTCATTAAATCAATATGTGAGGCTAAACAAATAAAACTTAATTGGCGGGGGAACCGAAAAATCAAAAATATATCAAAAATTAATATTTTGAAAATTAATAGGCTAAACCCTAAGAGTGGGAACCTTAATCCTAACAAACTAAATAAAATTATGATTTTAAGAGTGGGGAACCTTAATCCTAACAAACTAAATAAAATTATGGTTCGATTCAGCTATAGTGAAATCTAAACTCGTATGAGTAATTTTGGTTAGTTTACTGGGGGATTCAAACTTTAATCAAATATATCTTTAATTTTCAAATTCAGTTTATGAAAAAAAAAAAATTAAGAAAAATAGATAAAAATTTCATTATTATCAATTGGAACCGTCTCCAATTTGGCTTTCAGATAATCATAAGCTTCGATGAGCGAGAGTCAAACATAACATTACGAATGTCCACAGAATCAGTCAAATGAACTAAATTTATTTCTCATACAAGATCCCAATGACTTGGCTTCCTATTAGATTATCCTAACAAAGCCAACTAAGACTCATGTTTAATGGATTCGACTCAATATACACTCCATGGAATAATGCAACATGAGAAAGATTATATTGGTTCCCATAAGAGTGTAACTAATAATAAAAAAAACAAAATGATCATACCTAATAAGAAACGAACAGAAATCAATGAAACATTCAGAATATACACATCATATTCCCCACCGTAATCATCATCTTCCTCTTGCACTTTCTCCTCCGCTTCCTCTTCTCTCACCAGATCTGATCATCTACGATCCGAAAATTAAAACATAGAAGATAAATCAAGAAACTATTTAGATGGAAAGATAAAGGAATCTTCACAACATTCTTCGTGGCTTAAAGTTTCAAAAAACATGACAAACAAATCACATGTTTTCAAACGAAACTGGGTGTTCGCATGCTCCCTTGCTTGAGGATGGTTCTGCAAGCAGCAGAGATTTGGAAGTCATGAAAAATAACACATGAGATACACCAAATTAATGCTTATTAATTAACATCATAATATGACATCTCATATAATAAGCAAAGCAGGTAACTTGCACACAAATTAAATAAAGACTTGTATTGCACTTTGGAGAAGAAAGAGCCAGTGCACGTACAATCTTGCTCTACAAGTAATCAAAAAATTTGTACACAAAACTTTAGTCTATGAATTGTAACGTATAAAAACAAAAACAGAAATCAATTATCCAATGACAATTTCAACATGGCTTGATTTCTGAAAATAACACACCTCGGAGACTCAAAATATGGAGACAGAGGGATCTAGAACTATACAAAAAAAAAGAGAGAGAAGAATTTGATATGACCTTGTTTAATCGAATATGGCTTGGATCCTCATAAATAAAAAAATTCACTCGGATATCTGGAAGAATAAGAAAAATCATCCTTATAGCTTATTTACTTTTGATTTGCAACTAACAACAATCATAGAGGTGATTCATTATGTTGGTTATATATTGCGATCAAGTCAAGAACTATAAATTAAAACAAACAGTACCTCCACTGATTGAGATTCATCATCTCAATCTAGGGTTTATCGTTTCATTCGTCTCTTGCTCTTCCAATCTATCCAACTCTGATTGCTCTTTCTCTCTCTATGCTTCAAAGACCAGTCACTATTTTTTATCTTTCCCGCCACCAAGCTTTGCTATAAAGCTCTTTAACCTATTTTTCCAATAGATTTAACAAACAATAAATCAGAACTTCATTACGCACATAAATATAGATTCAAGAAAAAAGAAGAGACAACAAAAAGACACAAGAGGAGAGAGCATAGTAAATCAAAATCGGAAAACAAAAAAAATCGAAACTATGAAAGAAAACCAAAAACGAAAAAGTGATGCAACAGAATTGAAATTTGGAGCTGTAGGTATGATATTTATATAATATTATAGGTATAGTAGCTAGGGTTTTATTGACCGACAATCAAAATCTGGGCTTAACACAATATTTCGATAGGCTTAGTATAATTAAAATTCAATAAAAAAATTTCGGCCCAAGCTAACATCAATGGCATATCAACGTAATTGAACTAAGATTTTAGGGTATAAGGGTAATTGCAAGTCTCATGAGGACACGTAGGATCTGTGACTTCATATCTATATAATTATATATAAAGTGCGAAATCCTACGTGGCAAGCTCAAAATGAGTTTGAGGGTGGTTGATTACAAGGGTATTGTGACGACCAAACCCGTCAAATAAATTTTTTTTTTTTTGACCCGGATCACTATTATCATAAATAATAATCCTCAACGGTCCAATAAACAAACAGCGCGGAAACAAAGATTCAAACAATCAATTACAATTATCGTTTAACAAGCCCATACTTATTAATTACTAGTTCAATTCGGTAATACACATAGTTCTGAAATTGCTAACACCCTAGCAATTCTAACTTATTACACGAAAACGAGCCACTAGATCATTCCCCTCGTCCCGGCCATGATTCCACGATCACTGACTGTCTTTACCTGCATCACATGGTTATAAGAGATGCGTGAGTATTATCATAAATACCCAGTGAGACGGTCATCCCATCTACAGGCTATACACACAGGCATAAGCAAAAGATACAATACCAGGATGAACAAACAATAATGCATCACACAACAACCAAACGAGAACAACACGTTCAATATGTCAAACTGACGGTAATCAAAAACCCGTGTCGATCGACACAACCTCCTTGTGTCGATCGACATACACAACTTGTGTCGATCGACGCATGACCAATCAATACGTCAAACTGACGGCAATCGAAAACCCGTGTCGATCGACACACCCCAACTGTGTCGATCGACACAGCCCTCTCTGCTCGACTCCTCTTGAGTCAAAACAACCGTCTGCACAAAAATCCACAAAAAAAAACATACGAGAATCGACCCAAACAACACACAATCGCATCCTATCAATTCCTTTACCCAGATAAGCCTATGGTCACGCACTCACCTCGAATTCGGATAGAAGAGGATAAGAATCCGACGAAGAACACGGAGAACAAATCCGAAATCCTTCACCGTACGATCCTCCCATGCTTCCACAACCTCACAAACACTCCCACAAGCCTAATAAGATTGAGGAACACGAAGGAAACAACACCAACAACCTCTCCTCTCAATTCTCTCACTTTCTTTCTCAAAAATCGGTTTTTCTGTCCAGAAAATCCGATTTTCGACTTAAATAGCCCGTCTGCCGACACTGTGTCGATCGACACACACAACTTGTGTCGATCGACGCATGACCAATCAATACGTCAAATTGACGGCAATCAAAAATCCGTGTCGATCGATACACCGTGTCGATCGACACACCCCAACTGTGTCGATCGACACAGCCCTCTCTGCTCGACTCCTCTTGAGTCAAAACAGCCGTGTCAATCGACACACAAACCTTGTGTCGATCGACACCCATCCAAAAATTACTTTTTGGATCACGGGCGTTACAATTCTCCCCCAGTAACACGGATTCGACCTCGAATCACGCAACACCATCTCACTACGGTCTCCACTACCTGACCCGAACGCGGCCATTAACCTTCGAGATTATGCTTGAATCCTCTAACCCGTCCTGCTAAGGATACACTCTCTCCCAAAATTCGCCCAGATTCGCCCGGAGCACCCACGATGCACGCCCCATGGTCCGGATTAGAGCTGCCCGATTGACCGTCCAACAATCAAACAAGAACATGTCCGATCAACCGTTGACCCCGCACTAGACCAAATGATCGTACAACAATCAAACAAGAACATGTACGACCATTGGCGTAACATATGCTACCAAGATTGTCCGAACCGAATTCCAGACTCCAATAATAACCCTAGACTCGACGTACACAACACAAAACCCCTGGCCCTCAGCCAGCACCACTCGCGATCACACCTGATCCCCGAGTTCTACTAGGCTCACACTAGCCTCATTGCACCATATCTATGGATACAATCCTAACCAAACCCGGTCAGTCCACGATCAGAGATCACCACCCGATCTCAATCACCTAACCCCGTCTCACTAAGGTTGACACTCTCATCCAAAACCCGCCCAAATTCCCCCAGGAAACATCCACGATACAGCACTCGCTGATTCGGATCAGGGTTGTCCGATAGATCGCACAACAATCAAACAAGAACATGCCCGACCCACCGTAGACCCAAACCTTGGATCAATTGGTCGCACAACAATCAAACAAGAACATGTACGACCAAAGAGGCTACATATGTTTACCAGGGTCGTCTGAACTAAGGTTCCAAACTCGAGTAAAAACCCTAGATTAGACATCCACAAACCACCTGAGATCATTCCCGATCCCTGAAGTTCATCGAATCTCATACTTATAATCACACTACAGGTACTCTTGCTCAAACTCATATCTCTATACACCACTCCCACTCCCAGGTTCGTCACCCATCGAGCTCTCGATGTATACCATACCGGCTCTCGGTATGCCCCAGCCCCTCCGCTTCAGGACACACAGTCCATCAGCTCTCGGCTGCAGAGGAATCACACATCCTCTGGAGAAATCGCAATCCCTCAAAGTATATGCAGGAGAATATCACCATCCCCTGGAGCAGTAACACTGTAACGTGCATCATAAGCACCTGTCGACCGATTTACTTCTGTGGTTCCTATCCTGATATTCCCTAACCCGGAGTATCCCTCATGACCAATCCCCAGGTCATCGGAAACAACCTAATCACCAGGGTGCTTCCTACCCCGATATTCCCTAACCCAGAATATCACGCATGACCAATCCCCAGGTCATCTGAAACAACCCAATCATCAGGGTGTTTCCATCGGAGTCCCTGGAAACGACAGTCCTAACTCACATAAAACTTCTGTTCCAGACTCCGCCTAGAAAATAGACAGGTTCTAACTCACATAAAACCTCTATTTTCCAGCGCCATCTAGGGATCTACCCGTCCTAATCCCTTAGGAGCCCCTATCCCTAGATACCTAGACAAGCCCTAACTCCCATAGAGCTTCTATCCTAGCCCCTCAAATGACCTCCCCGTCATCACACACATGACCTAACCTAGTCATCAAACCCATGACCTCCCCATCCTACCATAAGAACATCCGTCTTATAACCCAATATAATAAGAAAAACTCCATCTTATTAAATCTTAACAATGTATATCGTTACAACCCAAACGAAATACATACTACTCATAGCCACAAGCTAAAACAACCACTGGAAACCAGAAAGACACTCAAGCCTCCGCTTGCTTCTCGAACCACTTCGAGAACCTTGCCTTCATACTTGCCTCTGGTTCCCAAGTCTCCTCCTCGACACCATCACAGTCCCACACGACTCTCACCAATGGTATCCTCTTCCGGCGCAGAACCTTGACTCTCCTCTCGAGAATCCTCACAGATCTCGCCTCCAACGTCATGTTGGGCTGAAGGTCCTCCGGAATCCTAGCCAACACCTCCTCAGACTCATGTAGACACTTCCGCAGCATCGATACATGAAATACCATATGAAACGCTCTCATACTCTGAGGTAACTCCAACCGATAAGCCACTGGTCCAACCCGCTCCACCACCCGGAACGGACCCATAAACCTCGGACTTAGCTTATTCTCTGAAATGGATCTGTTAGGACCCCTCAACATCGCTGCCTTGAGATACACAAGATCTCTCAGCTCAAACTCCAGCTCTTTCCGCCTCTTATAGGCATAACTCTTCTGCCGATCCTGAGCCTCTCTCATGTTCAGTCTCAAGACACGGATATTTTCCGTCGTCTCCTGAACAAAATCCGCACCAAACATGCTCCTCTCCCCCACTTGAGTCCAGCACAATGGTGTCCTACATGGCCTCCCATACAGAGCCTCATATGGAGCCATCCCAATACTCGCCTGGTATGAGTTGTTGTACGCAAACTCAACCAGGTTCAGATGATCCGCCCAATGACAACCATAATCCAGCACGCACATCCTCAACAGGTCCTCTAAAGTCTGAATAGTCCTCTCCGACTGCCCATCTGTCTGAGGATGATACGCCGTGCTCATGTGCACCTTAGTGCCCATCTCTGCCTGAAACGCCTTCCAGAACTCAGACGTAAACCTCGGATCCCTGTCTGACACAATACTCGCTGGCACCCCGTGCAGCCTCACTATCTCACGCACATACTTCTTAGCCAACACCACCGTCCCATCGGTCTTTTTGATGGCAAGAAAGTGTGCTGACTTGGTCAGACGATCCACAATCACCCAGATCGCATCATACGTCCGTGACAACGGCAACCCCGTCACGAAGTCCATGGTAATCATATCCCACTTCCACTCCGGAATGGGCAAACTCTGCAACATACCACTCGGAACCTGATGCTCAGCCTCCACCAGCTGACACACGTTGCACGCTGCAACCCAATTAGCTACATCCCTCTTCATCCCGACCCAGTGATAATACCGCTTCAGATCACGATACATCTTGGTCGCCCCGGATGAATCGATAACATGCTCGCATGAGCCTCACGCAAGATCTCTTGCCTCAGATCCTCATCCTTGGGTACACAAACCCGTCCGTTCACCAGTATCGTCCCATTTGCCGAGACCATATACTCTGAACCTGCAACCCTAGCAGCATCAACCAACATCGGATCCAACTCCTGAGCTGCTCGAATACGACTCAGCAAATTTGCTTGGTTAGCTACCTCTAACCCCAACGGCTCCTGTGAGATCACACACAACCTCAACGTACTAATCTCGCTCACCAGAGCTTCCATATCACGCTTCTGAGCCGAAGCAACCCTCATCCGACTCAACGCATCTGCAACCAGATTAGCCTTACCCGGATGGTATCCGATCTCCAAATCGTAATCCGCTACCAACTCCATCCAGCGCCTCTGTCTCTGGTTCAGCTCCGGCTGAGTGAAGAAATACTTCAAACTCTTATGGTCTGTGAACACCTGAACCTTTCCGCCATAAAGGTAAGATCTACAAATCTTTAGAGCGAAGATTACCGCAGCCAACTCCAAATCATGGGTAGGGTAGTTGCACTCATGCTTCCTCAACTGCCTCGAAGCATACGCAATAACCTTTCCCTGCTGCATCAGGACACAACCCAAACCAACACCCGAAGCATCGGTATACACCACATAAGGCTCACCCGGGTCAGGTAACGCCAACACCGGTGTACTCGTCAACATCTCCTTCAGCTTACTAAAACTCTCCTCGCACGCAGAAGACCACACAAAAGGAACATCCTTCCCTGTCAACTTGGTCATCGACTTAGCCAAACTTGCAAATCCCGCGATGAATCTCCGATAATAACCTGCCAACCCAAGAAAACTCTTGATCTCAGTGGCATTCCTCGGTCTAGGCCACCCTCTGATAGCCTCAATCTTAGCCGGATCTACGGAAACTCCCTCTGCAGACACCACATGGCCAAGAAAACTCATCTCCCTCTGCCAGAAACTGCACTTGCTCAACTTCGCAAATAGCTTCTGCTCCCGCAGCTTCCCCAAAACTACTCTCAGATGCAACTCATGCTCCTCAGGACTCTTCGAATACACCAAAATATCATCGATAAAGATGATCACAAACACATCCAGATACTCCTGGAATACCCCGTTCATCAACCGCATGAACGCTGCTGGTGCATTCGTCAAACCAAAAGGCATCACCACGAACTCAAAATGCCCATACCTCGTCCTGAAAGCAGTCTTCTTCACATCTGCCTCCTCCATCGGAATCTGATGGTATCCCGAAGCCAAGTCGATCTTGGAGAACCAGGTAGCCCCTCGCAACTGATCCAACAACTCATCAATGCGCGGCAGAGGGTACATGTTCTTCACGGTGACTCGGTTAAGTCCTCGATAATCGAAGCACAACCGGAAACTACCATCTTCCTTCTTCACAAACAACACCGGCGCTCCCCACGGTGAAACGCTAGGCCGAATAAAACCCTTATCCAACAAATCATCCAGCTGCTTCTTCAGCTCTGCCATCTCTGCTGGAGCCATACGGTAAGGTGCCTTAGATATCGGAGTAGTCCCGGGTTCCAACTCAATAACAAACGGATCCGACCGCGATGGCGGTAATCCCTCCAATGACTGGAACACATCCTGGAAATCCCGAACAACTCGAATATCCTCAACTGCAACCCCTCCAACAGACTCAGGCATCACTATCGTTACCAGATACGCCTCGCAGCCCTTCAGAAGCAACTGTTCGGCCTGTATCATGGAAATCACAAGACTCCCGGAAGTCGGTCTCACACCCTGGTAAACCAACCTCCCTGCCTCTCGCTCAAACACAACTCGCCCTCGGTGGCAATCCAGATGGACCCTGTAACGATCCAACCAATCCATACCCAGGATAACATCGTACAGCTCCACCGGACTGATGATCAGATCTGCTGGCATCAACTCTCCTGCCACCAGAACATCCACACCACGAGCCCGCCCGAAAGTAGCCAACGTCCTACCACCAGCAACCTTGACTACTCCCGCCTGTTCCCCGGAATCACTCTGGATTCCGCTGCTCTCCGCACACTCCGGCGTAATAAAGCTATTCGTAGCTCCCGAATCAACAACACGTGGGACTCATAACCGCCCACAACTAAGGTCCCTGCACAATCCCATGTGCCTCAGAACCCTACCATTCTAGCACAGACTCACAATTTCCCAACAGACAAAAACTCAAACAACCACGAATTTAAAAAGTCAAGTCCGAAAATACCTGTGATCGGTCTGGTGCTAGATCCACCCGCCTCTGCAGACGTGAGCACACGCGGTGCTACTACAATCTGAGACAACGGCTGCACTGCCAATGGCTGCACTACGGCCACCGCCAACTGCTGCAGCTTCGGACACTTGGGGGCTTAATATGCCCCGTCTCTTTGCAGTGGTAACACACCCGTGTATCCTGAACCCCGACCCGCACATCTCAAGTCCCGGTCCCGGTCCTCTTCGGACAGCTCGCCACACGATGGGACATACTCCCACACCCGAAGCATCCCGAACCACCCTGACTGACCCCTGAAGTGCTTTCCCACTTCTTTTTCTGTCCCTGAGCAAGTTTGCCGCCCCGGCTTGAACTCATCTGCTGCTGAGATCTCCTCGGCTACTGCTGCTGCACCGGTGGACTAACCACCACAACCTGCTCCCCGAGATCCTCCTCGATCGCAGCAGCCATCTCAACCAGCTCCGCCCTCGTGGCGAACCTACTCGCCCTGCAGCGAGTCCTCAAATCTGGTCGAAGTCCTCGCAAGAACCTCCTAACCTGGGCATCCTCGCCCTCCATGCCTCTCCCTGCATGTACCAGGAGTCGACTGAACTCAATATCGAACTCCCTCACTGACCTATCTCCCTGAGTTAGGTCCAGAAACCTAGACTCCAAACGGTCCACTGCCTCCTGCGGGAAATACTTGGCGTTGAACTCCGCCAAGAAATCCTCCCAGACCATCTCAGCCTGCACCCTCCTGGCCTCAACACCTCTCCACCTGATGGAGCGAAAGTTACGCTCTAACCTCATCCGCCACCCATCAGCCTCCTCAGGCTTAGCACCGCCCGAGAAAAATGCAGTACCAATCCGCTGCATCTGCTCCATCATCCGTAGATAAGATGGAAGCTCCTCAACCCCAGCCAAACCCGGCTGCACCCCAGCCATACCCGGCTGCACCCCAGCCATACCCGGCTGCACCCCAGGAGCATGACCCGGAGAAGGCACCCCTCCCGGTAACCTCTCCAGGATCATCTGTAGTAGACCCGCCAGATGATCATCTCGATCCGGGGCAACGCCTACGGCAGCACCCCCACCAAGGCCCACCGCACCGCTAGCTACATCAGGACCCGCACCAGCCCCTCCAGCCCTCTCACTGGAACCCGTAGCTGTCACACCCACGGACCCCTCCTGAAACGCCTGCGAGTCAGCTACCCGCTCCTGTGTAGTCTCCTGGGACACCCACGTGGCAGCAGACTCACTCCCAAGTCCCCGCCCACGCCCACGCCCAGCACGACTACCACGACCTCTGCCTCTAGTCCCCCTAGTCATCACTCTGCACTCAACAGCAGAATGCTAAGTACTAGAAAACAGAAATCACAAAACACATACCGTGGAATCTCATTGAAGGCTCGGAAGGGATGATCTAGGACTCCATACCCACACAACAATCAATTGACTAACGCACATAATCAATTAACTAGTTAGCCCTAGAACCGCTAGGGCTCTGATACCAAACTGTGACGACCAAACCCGTCAAATAAAAAAAAAAAAAATTTTGACCCGGATCACTATTATCATAAATAATAATCCTCAACGGTCCAATAAACAAATAGCGCGGAAACAAAGATTCAAACAATCAATTACAATTATCGTTTAACAAGCCCATACTTATTAATTACTAGTTCAATTCGGTAATACACATAGTTCTGAAATTGCTAACACCCTAGCAATTCTAACTTATTACACGAAAACGAGCCACTAGATCATTCCCCTCGTCCCGGCCATGATTCCACGATCACTGACTGTCTTTACCTGAATCACATGGTTATAAGAGATGCGTGAGTATTATCATAAATACCCAGTGAGACGGTCATCCCATCTACAGGCTATACACACAGGCATAAGCAAAAGATACAATACCAGGATGAACAAACAATAATGCATCACACAACAACCAAACGAGAACAACACGTTCAATATGTCAAACTGACGGTAATCAAAAACCCGTGTCGATTGACACAACCTCCTTGTGTCGATCGACATACACAACTTGTGTCGATCGATGCATGACCAAACAATACGTCAAACTGACGGCAATCGAAAACCCGTGTCGATTGACACAGCCTAACTGTGTCGATCGACACAGCCCTCTCTGCTCGACTCCTCTTGAGTCAAAACAACCGTCTGCCCAAAAATCCACAAAAAAAAACATACGAGAATCGACCCAAACAACACACAATCGCATCATATCAATTCCTTTACCCAGATAAGCCTATGGTCACGCACTCACCTCAAATTCGGATAGAAGAGGATAAGAATCCGACGAAGAACACGAAGAACACGAAGAACAAATCCGAAATCCTTCACCGTACGATCCTCCCACGCTTCCACAACCTCACAAACACTCCCACAAACCTAATAAGATTGAGGAACACGAAGGAAACAACACCAACAACCTCTCCTCTCAATCCTCTCACTTTCTTTCTCAAAAATCGGTTTTTCTGTCCAGAAAATCCGATTTTCGACTTAAATAGCCCGTCTGCCGACACTGTGTCGATCGACACACACAACTTGTGTCGATCGACGCATGACCAATCAATACGTCAAACTGACGGCAATCAAAAATCCGTGTCGATCGACACACCCCAACTGTGTCGATCGACACAGCCCTCTCTGCTCGACTCCTCTTGAGTCAAAACAGCCGTGTCGATCGACACACAAACCTTGTGTCGATCGACACCCATCCAAAAATTACTTTTTGGATCACGGGCGTTACAGGTACTCTTCGCGAAAAATACATATTTACAGCTTATGCCATCGTCGCTTAATTACGAAACTGCCACTGTCTTTTAAAAAAAAAATATTTTGGCTGCCGTCCGGATCCATTATGCCCAATGCTTTCATAAAAATCCCAATGGCCCAAGCTTGATTATGGGCCAAATAAAATGACGATGGATAGTTTTAGATCCGTCCATCTAAATAACCAAAATAAACCAAATTTCTGATTTAATTTTGGTTCGGTTCGAGGTTAAACTGTATATGGGTATCTTAATTTTTTTAGTTCGGAAATGCTTAAGAAAATCTCCGATTCGTATCGTCTTCTTAGCCTGAATCATCCGATTCAACCCATTCTCACAAAACAAATCCCTTTATCTTCGTTATCACCGGAATTCGTATCGGAAGTTCTCGGTCGTCTCTTCGCTGCTCATTCCAATGGCCTTAAAGCTCTCGAATTCTTCAAGTACTCACTTAAATCCCCTAATTGAGTTAATTTTAATACTCTCTTCTCCGATTCGTAGTTGTGGCAAAATCATCGGAAGGTATGATTCTGAATTTTTTAACCGCTAACTACGGTCATTGATGGTGAAATGCCTTTTCTGCTTGATTTGTTCCGAAAATTAGGGTTATTGATTTGAGCCGCAAATTAAGCTTTGGTTTTTGCTTACCGATATTTTGTAAAAGAGATATCACAATTGTTATATCACTTCCGGGATGCTCCCTTTCCATATGTGTTGGTTTATGAGATCTTAATAGGTCTGCAGTATATGTACTCTGTTTTATGTTTGAAGTTTTTCTTTAGATGAATAAGTCATCTTTGATTATAGGAGTAAGACTTGAAATCATTTGTTTTATCGTTAACATTCACATGAGAAATCATTTTTAACCAACCACAGAGACCTAGAAAAGAGAACAACAAAAAAAAATTCCTAAAGACTCAACATACTCAAAAAATTCCTAAAGAAGTTGAGCATCTGGTTGAAGATTGCAAAATCTTACGTCGATTATAGTTGATTTTCAATATACTAATAGTAAATCTATATAAAAAATGTCAATTTCTCAGTCTAATTAATTATTGTATAACCGACTTATAAATTTTTTTGGAAATTTTATATTTTCTTATTCATCTTGATTTACTCGGGATATCCGTATTCTTTAATATAATAAATGTATGAAAATGTCAATATAAATTTTTGGAAAATTTTATATTTTCTTATTCATTTTGATTTACTCGGAATATCCGGATTCTTTAATATAATAAATGTATGAAAATGTCAATTTTCTGTTATAATTATATATGTTATAACCGACTTACATAGAATTTAGGAAATCTTATATTATGTGTATATCCTAATTACTTATTAATTATATATATATATATAAATTATCTACGCCCTATATATACCCACCTAAAGGTTATGTATTTTTAACTTCCCGATCTAGAAAACTATCGGTTCTCATCATTATTGAAAACATGTCTTTCCTCAAGAAAAAATCACCCTCAATAGTTCCTCTCAAAGATTTGAGGCCGTCCATGACTCAAGAAATAATCAAGGTTATTATATTAAGACTCTGGACAAAAAAATCTAAAGATGGATACTACACAGATATGATTTTGGTTGATGATCAGGTATACCTTTTTCAAAAATTATTCTATTAGGTATATATCTACAATTAATTTTATAATATGTAATTTATTGGATTGTGTAGGGTGTACGTATTCATGCAACCATAGAGAAAGATGTGTTTGAAAAACTTGATAAACTATTATTGATAGAAGGTCAATCGGTATTTATTGAGGCTTTCAAAGTCGTCAAATACCTTGGTGACTACAGGACAAATACACATCCTTTCAAGATCAATTTTTTCCGAACAACTCAAGTCACCAAGTGTGACGATTTCCCTACCATTCCCGAAAAATATATAGCTGAATTTATGGATATATCAGCTGGTGTATATGACAAGAGTTGTTTAATCGGTAAGTTGATATATATGTCTACTACTTATATATCATGTCACTAATTCATATTAAACGTTTTATTATTCTTTAGATGTACTTGGGCAAATTGTCGAAGTCAAACCTCTCGGAGATATTTCTTTCAACGGAAAGACGTTGTCTAAGCTAGACGTCGAGTTTAGAGATGCATTGTAAGATTATTTCTCCCTCAAATATATTTTACTATATTTAATCTCTTCAAATATAAAAAAAATTCATTTGTTTAAACAATTAGGTCTTCCAAATTGTCCTGCACCCTATAGGGTGATTATGCTAAACTATTTTGGGAAGAAAGCAGAAAGTATACGGCCTCTAAAACTATGTGTCTACTACGATTTGTCGTAGCTAAACTATATAGAGGTACATTCTATAGTATTATTATCTACTATGTTTGTTTTATTGCTATATACTTTTCTTAGTTTATTTGATTAATTATCATATGTGAATGGACCATTACCAACTCTTTTGATGCGACTCAGTTTTTGTTCAATCCTACAATACCGGAAGTCGCTAGGTTTAACACACTGTACGTGATTAATGTTATGAGTTATTAAGTATATATACTATCATGTTCTTACTAATTTGATATTCCAATATAAACATCTTTTAGGCTTCCTGCTGATGATCTCACACTTACAATTGTGGAAAACAGTCATACTAATCTCACCCCTCGTGTTTCATTGTATGAAGAATTTTTCCTCCTTAATAAGAAGAAGACCATATACGATATTGTTAACTCCGCAGAGGTAATTTAATAATACATTGGTTTTATATATAATTCACTCCATCTCAATTGTGATTATTTTTTCCTTTTCAATTCCTTAGGAATATCAGTGTGTGACCGTCGGAATTATAGATTCTATTGATGAAAGCTCCTGGTATTATATCATCTGCCTTGGATGTAAGCAAACTGTTCAACCATATCCAGCTAATGGTGATGTTCCCATATTTGATTGTGTGAAATGTGGTCGGATATCCGACGTTGATGCAAGGTCTTTATTTTTATTCTGAGTACTTACTCATCTTTTTCTTTATAATTCTTTATAAATATTTCCTTTAACATATCTCCTAAGTTTTTTATATTGATTTTTATGTATTGTAGGTATCACTTAGTTCTAAATGTATCAGATTCCTTATCAGATTCTGCTAGATTCCTTCTTTTTGATGGGATTGCTAAGGAGTTATTGCTCAAGAGTGCTGCTGAGTTAGCCCAAGAAGTATCGGAGGTATAAAGTTAATATATATATATCTATATTAAATATACATATTTTTAAGCGTAATCTATATATTTTATATAATAATAACATAACTTGATTGGTCTACATAGTTTGAAGATGATGTTTTGCCATTGGCCTTACAAGAACTTAAAGGCAAGAAGATGCTTTTCAAGATTAAAATTGGTGCAGAAAACTTAAAAAGCCATTATCAACCATTCAAAGTTGAAAAATATTGGGATAAGAAGTCTATGATTGATAAATTTTCTTCAACATTATATGGAGAGGTATATACTTCTATATGTTATTCCTTTTGCTTATTTTAACTCAACATTATAGTTATACGTTCTGTCTTCCCTCCTCAAAGGTGTCTGATGTCATCGACATTGATGGTGAAACTAATACTCAATGCTTGAAGAGAGCTCGTGAAGATGGTGGAACTAATGATTCTTCGGGTGTTGATAAGAGACTGAAAGACAATATCAAAGTCGAAAAACCATAGTTTGTATAGTACTTATATTATTTTTCCTTCCTTGGTGTTTTCCCTTTATATAATATATGCATGGATCTTATTTATTTTGGCAATTTAGACTTCATTTTTATTTTGTTGCCATTTAATTGTCGTTATTTCTTCAAACAATTGTATCCGACGTTGGCATCAGATGATATATCGAACAATAATAAAACGTCAGATGATTAGAGTATTGTTTCTATAATTCTTGCTGAGGTTATGTACCTTGGGAGGTACGTCAACTTTTAAAGCTCTTGAAAATAGTTAATGATTTGACAACTATAATTAATCCAACTATCTAAATACTATTTGTAGGATTCTTGGAGCAATAGTGATAGTTCTTGGACTCTATTTGGTTTTGTGGGAAAAAAGCAAAGACGAACCATCTTCGTTTTCAGACATTGACAAGGAACTCCCACTTAGTACTTCTTCAAAAGCAAATGGAGAAATGGACACAAAGGATCCAAGTGTTGTGATCTCGAGAACTAACACCAATGGACCAGTCTAAAATAACACTAACGGCTCGAGGCCTCCCAAGGTACTTTGCCTACTGTTATTAAAGATCTAGAAGGAAAGCAAATTCTAATGAAACTTTGGATAGCAGAAGATAATATAAAAGCAAGAGGTGTTTACTATGTCGTTACAAGATTTTGTGATGATGATTGTATGATTGATCAATATAAATCGGTTGACCAGTATTGACAATGTAGTTATTAAATTTGTCTTATACTATTATTCAATTACCACTATACCTTCCTACTGATTTACGAAAGGTTTGACTAAATTCAACAAATCAACTCACAAAACAAAAAAAGCAATGAAGAACATGAAGAACCCGGTTGGGTTATATACACGTCGGGATTTAGTTTGGTTTGGTATCAGTTTAGGGAATTTCGTATCAATTTCAATATACTAACCGATTTAATTTAATTGATAAATGTTTACTCTTAACTAAAATGTAAAGTATGCAATAAATTAGAATATATCATAAAGATAATTTATTAACTTTGAACAAACTAATTTTAAATATTGTTAAAAAAAATTTAAGTTTACAACAAGATTTATGATAATAACGATTTACGATTATATTATTTTTAATAAAATTAGGAATATCAAATCTATAAATTTAAAATTAATGTTTATTTAGCAATCTTGATTATTATTATTGGGTCTATATTCCTTTTTTTCTCTAACTATATGTCGGCTTGGAACAAATTTATAACAAAGAAAATGTTTTCAAACGTGCTGAAGTTGGAAAATTAACTAATCTTTTTTTCCTTTTGATAATTACTGTACATAATAAACCCTATATATGAATACATACTTTATATATATCTTTGCATTCTCCACATAATTAGGGTTGACGTTTTATTTATATATAATATAGAGATTAGCTCAAAGGTTCTCCTAAGTTAACCAGATATGAAAAAAAGATCCGGGACAAAAAAACTCTCTCTTAATAACAAACAAGTGCAGTTTAAAACACGTATGTTTTAATCATTATAACATATCATATTTGAGTATTGATCACTAATTCAATTTATATACAATTGTAATGTCCAGGTCAAACAAGTAGAAATCAACATTATGCAGCAGAAGGAGCTCGTGATCTCCGTGATCTCCCAACGATGTTATATGGGGGTTATAGAGATGCTAGGCGAAAAAGAATGGAGATACTAAGAAATAAAAGATCTCGCTTATATAGTCAAGGACCTGGAAAGTGTTATTATGGATACGTAATGTTTATTAAGTAATTTTTTTTACCATGAATTGGACTTAATGTTTTTTTTTTTCTTATTTTTAGGTTTGCTTAAACAATCCTTTGAAGTAGATGATTTCCTCTGTTTTGTTGCTACTGATTCTGAATCTGAAGATGAAGACGGTCCTCCTATTCGTTCTGGACCGGCCAAAAAAAGTAACCAAAGAACACCTGTTGTCCAACGACTTCGTGATACGTCCCAGACTATAAAAGACAATGGTATGTATGAACTACACCTCATTTTTAGTTATTGAATATAATACATAAGTCTCTTTTTTTTTAAGATTTTACATAATTCTCTTTATAAACTACACTTTGAATCTCTTTTCAGGTTATATTGACGATGGAGATCCTTCATATCAATGTCAATATTGTGATGCATATATGTGGTTGGGAGAGCGAATATCCAAACGATACGTGAATGTGAGACCAGTATTCACGTTATGTTGTCACAAAGGAAAAGTCATGCTTCCACTCCTCCGAAAACCTCCAAATACGTTATTAGCTTTGCTTTATAATGGTGACGCTCGATCCAAACATTTTCGGGAGTTTATAAGAGCTTACAACATGATGTTCTCATTCACCTCATTAGGAGGAACGATTAATGAAAATATCAACAACGGAAGAGGACCATATGTATTCCAATTAAGTGGAGAAAATTATCATCGGATTGGTGATGTTTTACCAGGCCCTGAACAAAAACCAAAGTTTCTACAATTATATATTCATGATACTATGAATGAAATACCAAACAGACTAAATGCAACCGGGTAATGTTTTACTATATCTTTTTGTTTTTTATTTATTACAAGTGTTGCGTATACTGATGTTCGTGTTTCTATACACATCCAGGAACGTCTGCAAAGAACAGATTGTTGCGTCGCTGAAAAGAATGTAGGATTCTCATAATCTTCATGTCAAAGCTTTTAGGTCCATACACCAGCAATTTCTTAAAACTAATCCAATAACTAGGTTCAAACTAAAATTGTCCGTGGGAAGAGTTGGAGATGGCAGGACTCATAACCTTCCTACTGAGAATGATGTTGCCACTCTAATACCTGGAGATTTTGATGCGGCCACAGAAGGACGAGATATTATTATTCAAAGTCATTCAGGGCAGATGCAAAGAATAAGTGAATTACACCCCGCTTATTTGGCTCTACAATATCCGCTGTTGTTCCCATACAGAGAGGATGGTTTCAGGCTAGGAATTAATATTGGATTCGTCGATGTATCTGGTAGAAAGAGGACAAAGATTACCATGAGAGAGTTTTTTGCTTTCCGTATTCAAGAGAGGTTCGGTGAAGCTCCTACTATAATGATGTCAGGGAGATTGTATCAACAGTTCCTGGTAGATGCATATACCATGATTGAGTCTAATAGGCTGCGTTATATTACACTCAATCAAAAGAATCTACGATCGGAAACGTTTGAAAACATAACAAAGAAGGCCAGTGATGGTGACTGTAATCTTGCCAATGAAGGAAGACAAGTCTATATACCTTCATCGTACACAGGTGGTAAACGGTATATGATGCAACATTACTTAGACGCAATGTCTACGTGCAAATATTATGGCTTCCCGGATCTTTTCATTACAATAACCTGCAATCCAAATTGGCCTGAGATTAAGAGATACTTATCTTTGCATAAACTCAAAATAGAAGATAGGCCTGATATATGTTGTCGTATATTCAAGATCAAGCTCGACAGTCTGGTTCAAGAGTTGATGAATGATAACACCCTCGGTTCAGTTAACTCAGGTAAAATATATATTTGTTGACTTCATTGGTAATTATTATATATATAATCTTTTTCTAATGCAATACATAAATTTATAACACAATTTTCTATTTTTTTTTCTAGCTCTCTACACCATCGAGTTTCAGAAACGTGGATTACCCCATGCACATATGGTACTATTTTTAGAGCCTGGTTCTAAGCTTCCTACGGGAGATGATATCAATAAATATATAAGTGCCGAGATACCAGACAAGGATTTGTACCCATATTTGTACGAAGTTGTTAGTGATATGATGATACATGGTCCATGCGGGGCTGATAACCCCAAAAATGTTTGCATGCAGAATGGATCATGTACTAAATTCTTTCCAAAGCCTTTCACTAACGTTACAAAGATTGATGATGCGGGTTTCCCTTCATACAGGCGAAGAGAGGATGGAAGAGTTATCATCAAGAACGGTGTTGAATGTGATAATCGACATGTTGTGCCATATAACAAAGATCTATCTATTCGTTACCGCGCTCATATCAACGTCGAATGGTGCAATCAAACACGTTCTATAAAGTACCTGTTCAAATATATTACCAAGGGTTCTGATTATATAAGAGCATCAATAGAGACCGAATCCGAAAGTGGTGTAACAGTCGATGAGGTTAAAAGACATTTTAGTTGCAGGTACACATATATTTTTTTTTTCAAACAGAGACATACACTCTGTTTCTAAACTCCTAAACATATATGGCATATATATTATTTTAGTAGCATATAGAATACCTTTCAAGCTCCAAGAAATGTCATATCCTAAGAATATTTATTACGTTTACCAACAAATTTGGTATTTCATTACCATGATTTCAGATTGTTTAACCAATCTTTGTAAATTTAATTTGATATTGGTATATACATTTGTTATTCCAGATATATATCGGCATGTGAGGCTACATGGCGAATATTAGCTTTTCCAACTCAATATCGAACTACACCAGTGGAGAAACTTTCGTTCCATCTACCCAACCAACAGCTGGTTGTGTATAACGAAGATGATCCTGCAGATGAAATTCTTAAACGTCAGACTATGGGTCAAACTAAATTTTTAGGTTGGATGGATGCTAATAAGATATATACAGAGGCGAGAGAACTCACTTATGCTGATTTCCCAACAAAATTCGTTTGGCATTTAAAAGAAAGAGTGTGGAAACCACGTAAAAAGGGTTTCTCAATAGGTCGAGTAACGTTTGTACCGCAATCAAAAGGTGAAGCCTATTATTTGAGAGTGCTTATAAACATTGTCAAAGGTCCTACGTCATTTGATGATATCAAAACCGTTAACGGTGTTGTTCACAACACATTTCAAGATGCATGTTACGCATCGGGTTTACTCGACGACGATAAGGAGTATATAGAAGCTATCACCGAAGCAAGTTGGTGGGCGTCCGGAAAGTATTTACGTAGATTGTTTGCTATAATGTTGTCGACAAAAAGCATGGTCAATCCTCTTCGAGTTTGGGATGCGTGTTCAGAGATTTTGAGTGAAGATATATTATACAGGCGAAGGAAAAAAACACGAAATCAAAGTAAGTGGTATTTTATTCGTATTTTATACAGGTGCCTCTGTTAGTATATTATTTGCATATAACTAATTTTATTTCCTTTTTCGTTGGCAGATTTAATGTTGTCTACGGAACAAGTCAAAGAAATAGCTTTAGTGAAAATCGAGAAGTTGTTGCGAAGAAATGGCACTTCTCTCACCGAATTCAAGACCATGCCTCAACTCAATGTTATATTGGTTAGGAGACTTAAAAATCCATTTATAGAAGAAGAAACGAGTTATGACCGAGACAAACTACGAACGAAGCATGCTGAGTTATTATCCAAAATCACGGATGAGCAGAGACAAATTTATGAAGAGATTTTAGACTCAGTCAATCATAATAAAGGTGGTATGTTCTTTGTTTATGGATTTGGAGGTACTGGAAAAACATTTTTATGGAGTATTCTAGGTGCTACACTTAGGTCAGAGGGTAACATTGTCCTTAATGTAGCTTCAAGTGAGATTGCTGCATTGTTATTGCAAGGAGGAAGAACAGCACATTCAAGGTTTGGCATTCCAATTGCTGTAAATGAAACAACCACCAGCTCAATCACGGCTGGATCACATCAAGCAGAATTGATTAAACAAGCCAAGCTAATAATTTGGGATGAGGCACCAATGATGAGTAAACACTGTTTCGAAACATTAGATCGAACGATGCGAGATATACTCAAATGTGATAAACCTTTTGGTGGGAAAGTTATTGTCTTTGGTGGAGATTTCAGACAAATATTACCGGTGATAACAGAAGGTGGTAGAGTAGAGACAGTTTTAGCTTCGTTGAGTTCATCGTTCTTGTGGTCAGACTGTAAGGTTTTGCGACTTACAAAGAACATGCGCTTACTTGCTACCGGTTTAAGTGATAAGGATGCTGAAGAATTGCAGACGTTTTCTAATTGGATTCTAGATATCGGAGATGGATTAGTTAATGCTCCTAATGATGGAGAAGTTGAGATTGAAATACCTCATGATCTATTAATCACAGACTGTGACGATCCGATGGAGGCTATCGTGAATGAGGTATACGGAACAGCTTATACTACTAAGCAAGAGCCTAAGTTCTATCAATCAAGAGCAATACTGAGCCCACGTAATCACGATGTTGATCTCTTAAACGATTATATGCTTGAGGAAATTTCAGGTGCTCATATTACCCTTATTCTATAAATCACTCTTTATGTTATTACGAGTTTCCCTAACACTATATTTCTTTACTTATAATAATAGGTGAAGAGAAAACCTATTTAAGCTCTAATAGCATCGAACCATGTGATACTGGTCCTAAAGATGACATCCTCTATTCTCAAGAGTTCTTGAACAGCATCAAGCTATCTGGACTACCTAATCACGAGCTCCGTTTGAAGATTGGTACACCGGTAATGCTACTTCGAAATATCGACCCTAAAGGTGGTTTATGTAATGGAACAAGACTGCTTATCACGAAAATGGCTACTCGAGTTATAGAAGGTCGTATTATAACTGGTGATAAGTTGGGTGAGATAGTATTGATACCTCGGGTGTTCGTGATAGTATTGATACCTCGGGTGTTCGTCTCTCCTCCAGATGCAAAATTCCCTTTCCGTATGAGACGACGACAATTTCCTATTGCAGTTGCTTTCGCGATAAGCATCAACAAAAGCCAAGGTCAAACACTAGAGAAAGTCGGTCTATATCTACCAAAACCAGTTTTCACCCATGGTCAACTATATGTTGCCGTATCCAGAGTTACATCAAGAAAAGGTTTAAAGATTCTTATCACCGACAAAGACGGAAAGGCGATTACACATACAACAAATGTTGTTTTCAAAGAAATCTTTCAAAATCTTTAGCTATAAGGTGTCTTACCTCCGGTTTCTATGAAAACATAATAGACTTATTTTTGTTTTTCAATGCTCTTCTGAATTTATTATATTATCCAATGGATCAATGGCAAGATGAGAAACAGTCCCCTGAAGCTTGATAGCTACTGCATCAAGGAAGGATTTGAGAAGTATGGCTTTGAGCACACCTTTGTTTGTCAAAAAGACAGAAAAAACAAGGTAAGATTCTCACTGTGGAAGTCTGATTCTGAAGTTCAAAGAGTCAGGGAAGAAGAACTTCGAGAAAGATGAGATACTTGCTATGGGTTGAGATATTACAGAGGGAAGAAGGACTATATGTGTGTCAAAGAAGGTTTACTAAAGAAGTTCTTCAAAGGTTTAAGATGAATGAACATGAGGAATGGAGTGAACAATCCTAACTACATTTTCTACACTCATCAATGTATTCAGCTTTTGAACATAAACCTGAGAAATTCTCTAGCAACGATATCAAACATAGACAGACTCTATACTACCACGGGATTCAAACAAACGTAATGTTTTCATGGGCACTAACTCTTGCTTAAAATTTCCAGAAAAAATCGATTTTCATGAACAGAACATAGAAACCTTTCAAATCCCAGAAATCGAAGAGAGAGATACCAAAACAAGGAGACGAATTTACCTTAAAGATGGTTAGATTTCGTTAAAGAAATGTTTGTTTTCTCCGTTTTGCCTTGAAGATTCTCAGACGAACAGGTGTTCGAAAGACAAGCACCTAATACCATATTAGAGATTACATTTGAACAGAAAGAAATCTCTTTTGTGATGTGAAGAAGATGAAGATCAGTTCACAGAGGATTTGGGAATGTTATTGAAGACAAGATGATACAGAGTGTTTATATAGCCTTGGTTTAGTACAAACACATAACCAATTTGTGGCTAACCGGAACAAACCATTCTCATTATACTCTCTAATAAACAGAGCATATCGCAATCCAGTCCATATAAATAAACCAGAAAATCTATTATGTGGGTCTACATACCTCGTGTGGAATTTCGAGTAGGATAACTAACGATAAAAAAGGCTAGATGAGGAAGAAGAATGTAATGTGTAGCAGTAAGTCATTTCTTCACCCTTAAAATATAGGCGTTTGGTTTTCCCAAAGACAAATATCTTTCTTTCTCTATTATTCTTCTAATATATTAGAAAATTGCGTTTATTTAATTTTAGTTATGAGGTGCTATAAGTAAACACTAATATCGATGGCATATATCAAAATAATTTTATTATCAAAGCAAGAATAAGAAAATCGTAATTTTAACATGATTGAATAAATAATTTTAACAATAGATTCATTAAATTGGTATACGATGTATTAATGTGTATATATTAGCAATTTACATATAAGGATGTTATCACAATTACATATCGTACTGATAATATTATTTTAATTATCTTAATTGAGTGAAATATTAAATTAACATTTGATTACAATGTGGCGACTTATATGATATTTTCACAACCTAATAACTTTATCCGAAGATCTAGATTTATTTCGATATGATCTATGCCACTAAACTATATTAAATTATGTTGCTTTGGTCTTTGGTATGTCTGTCAAAATATCATTTTTCCTATACATGGCGTTGAATATATGGTTCACATAAAACAACATTTAATTTTTTAAAACAAAAAATTATAAAAACAACAATCGATGCCATTGTTATTGGTCTTTTTAGGCGGTCATATATATTTACTGTTGTTGTTATATTACCAAAGTGATGGGACAGTATATTCGTATATTTTGTCATATTTGGTTTATAAATATATGCTATAGAAGTACCCTACTATCTACCTCATATGTACACAAATTTTTTTTTTGGTTCAAATATGTCTCAAGCTTCCAACAATTCCTGCACTTCCAGTCCTGTTTTCTGACCAAGAGGATTAAAAATTTCGAAATTTTTGCAACGTGCAACGGCTCATTGTGAGCAATCGAGGTTATTCGTATCAAAGGTATATTCTTAGTAAACATCATCGTAGTTGTAATTCTGATATATCTTTGCGGTTTTTAAAAAGAATGCTTTTGGTAGTTATAGCTACGGCAGAAATACACAAGGAAGCGCAGGAAACTACAGAAGATTTTGTTGGCAAAAAAAAGACTCGAAGAGAAAAGCGTAAAACTTGAATTTGAACGAGCATTAGCTGAAGATGACCTTAAGCGTATGGAGTTACCTTATCGAGAGTGGCAGAACGCAAGCTTGGATCGAATAGCCCCAATCCCAGATATTGTTATGAATATTATAAATAATAATAATAATTAATAACTTTGTGTACTCTTTTTATATTGTCCACGGTTTTTGTATTGTTATATGTTTTAGTGATGACTTTATCGTAATTGTGATTTTTTATGCATGTATTCAAATGGTTTGTGGTCTAGATAAGTTTGGGATGTCACTTGAATTTCAAACCTTTTATTTGACAGGTGCTGTTTAAAATAGCGATCGCTTATATATCTTTGTTATTATACATTCTTTGTTTCTTATTCTCTTTTCATATTTGTTAATATACTGAGATTTTTTCGAACTATATGTTATTATGTGTGTAATTTCCGTTTAATAGTAAAATGTCTATAAATCGTGGCTTCTTACGTTTGTGTAATTTTGTTTGGTCACCGTTCCGTATTGCATTGCGTTTGTTGGCATTGGAAATATAACAATCTATTTATATTAAAGCAAAGTTTGATAAAAGAATTGGACTTGTGTTAGTTAATTACTATAATTTGTGGAAAACTCGGCTTTGGAACAAATATTATTTGATTTAAAAAATAGAATTGTGTTAGTTTGATAAAAGAAATTGTGGAAATATTATTAAAAAACTTGGTTTTGTTCTGATCAAAAATAAATGATTGTGATATTCATGTAATCTCTTCTTTCTTTCTTTTTTTCTGCGCATGGCGTATATGTGTAAACATATTTATGTATTAGTTTCAATTACTGATCTTCCGAAGGGGAAGTTTCAATAAAATATGCTCTGTTTCAAAGCATTCATGCAATACAAAATCATTATCCTTTACAAAACCATTTGCAAATGATGGAACCAAAAACCAAAGTTTGGTATAAACACGAGGACTCACAGTCTTCTCTCATGAACATTATAGCAGTATACTTTCTCGAGAAGTTTACTCCCGCGCGCGGGTCTTGCCTAGTTTATAAGTATAGATCATCTAGTTGTGAAGATAGATCATATAACTCATAATGATAAAGTCCAGGCCCAAATAAAAAGTCCCAAAAAGATAATTAGCCGATCTCAAAATTTATCAGCTCAAAAGAAATACCTTTACCTTTTTGCGTTTGTTCTTCGTAATTTTCTTTTTCATGGATCGAAGTTAAAGTTTAAAAAAGCCTGAAATTGATAATTGTTGAAAGAAAACAACAACAAAAGAGAACATAAGTTTGTTAATATTCCTAAAATAAGAAAAAAGAAAAAGAAATGACATATTTTCCTACGATCATTTTTTATTTTTTTTTCCTTCTTAACTTGACATCAATTTAGGCTTTGTTGATGATTGTTGAGCACCATCAATTTCAGAGAAAAATAATGATCTTTTAGTAGATGGAATTGACATAGAAACGTTGGAAGCAGTATTGTCTAAATTTTCTGCTTCCGAAGTATATTATCAGTCTACAAAAAACAAAAGTTCATATTAATACTTTTTTAATCACCGGTGGCTATGAAAAAATATTAATTTATTATATAGATCTAAGTTGAAGTTCCAGTTGAAATCTCGCTTTGGTTTTGCTCTGTTTCCATTCAACTTAGATATTTGTATTTTGTAAAACCAATCAATTTATTTGTTTAGGCACACTGTGAAGGTTAGTTTGAATATCTCTCTTTGTATTTTACTAAAAAGAAGATGGAGCCGTTGGATGGAAATCAAAAGTCTTTGCCATTTGATATATTACGTTTTTGACAAATTCTAACCAATGTTTTCAAAGGTTTTTCGAGTCTTTTCTATGTCTTTAGAGTCTTTTCAGGTTAAAATACGTTTGGATGAAGTTTAAGACAAAAGAGCAAGGAGTGGAAGTAAAGACACAGAAAATGGTCAGAAATTTGGTACTCGTTGAAACTCTTTACACCGATGGATTGACCTGAAAATTTGACACAAGCTAGAGCATCGAGTTATATTTCATTTGGAAGAAATTTGAGATCATTCCAACGGTGCGATAGAAAGTTATGAAAATTTTAGTGAAGAGATATCCATCTGCCGAGCAAAAGAAGCAAGTGCAGAATACAGGACCAGATCGATCGATCGATCCTAGGATGGATCGATCCATTTATTTTCAGACTTTCGGCAGAGCGACGGATCGACTAGGGAGAGAGGATTGACTTATTTGGATGAAAGGGCAGACGTTTTTTTTGTATTTTCCTCTTTACTAGTCATTAATAGCCAAACGAATTATTCTAATGTATAAAAAAATTGTTTTTTTTTCCAAAAGAGTGTTGGTATGTTGCCGTGAACAATGTCTCAGCATTAAGTCATTAAATTAATATGGTTGCTCCAATTTTTGATTTTTGGAATGGAATATTTAAACTCCGATTCGTATTTTTCATAGAGAAATCTCTTATCAATGAAATGCTGACATGAATAGAAAAGGAACAGTTTGGATAGAATCAACTGATCCACACCAGATCGACCAGCATATCGACCATTCCAGCCCAAACCGACCAAAAAAAAAACTGTGCAATTTTTCCTATTTTGGTTGGGTTTTGTCATCATTTTTTATGGAGAACGTGATTAGACCTAATGATTCTAATTTTTAGCCATTGTGGAGGCTACACTTTATTTTCTATTCAAACTTTTGGTTTTTGGAGTTTCTAAGGTTTAGGGAGACGAATCTCTGACTCTACATTTCTTGAGAAAATTTTTGAACCCTTTGGATTTCTATTTTATTTGATCATGAGTTTTTCTTCATCTCCTTGTTGTTTCTTTATCTCCATGTCTGAGTAGATCCATAGTTAGGTTTTAGGGTTTTCAAAGGAATCATTCATTGAATAAGACCTATATAGGGATTTATCATATGTTGTCTTCACCTATTGTTGTTCATATTGCTTAGACTAAATTGATCACTTAGTCTTTGATTTAGAGTTAAATCTATTCACCAAAAGTGCTATAGGTTGCTTGATAGAACATGTGAGCGAATTGCCCTTAGCCAATGAAAGTTGATGCTAAGGCAATTCGTGAACAAATTGAACATGCTCGCTAATACTTGTCTAGAATTCTAGGTTCAAACGACACTTTAGAATTTTATGTTGTTAGATAAAGTGATTGATGTCACGACAATTGATTGATTATATATTTATGTTTGAGTTCGAGACTGCGCGTAATTGTTCCCTAAATAATTGTCTGGTTCATGATTTCTGATTTCCTGCGATTATCCCTAAAGCCTAACGCTTTTCATCCATAAGTTTACACCGTTTTAATTGCTATTTTAGTTTTCATATTGCAAACAATCACATTTTATCATCTTAGCTTAATTTCACTCTCATACTTTCGTAGTGTAACACTTGGTCTCTGTGAATTCGATCATTTTAATACTACTTAGTTGTTGTGCACTTGCAGTAGTTTGATAGGGTTAAAACCTGAGTTATCACCGTTGGTCATAAAGTCAAACATATAGGCAAATGCAAAGACTTGTTTCATCATAAAAGAGTAAAACAAAGACTTTGGTCAATTCACAGGGTTTTAAAGATAAGAACAATACCGTTGAAGCTTCGAGGAATAGATTCTCCGGCGAGAAGTAGGTGTTTCCCTCTTTCACTGCAAGAGTTGCAGACCGTACACAATACCGTTGAAGCTTCGAGGAACAAGAATTCGCAGGAATGCTTAAGCCGTCTCCCACCTTGTTTTCAGTGTAATCAAGGGGACAAGGAAATCTTCAATTATGGTGAGTTTTTCTTGATGACCAAGTTGGTTTTACTTGGCTATAAGTAGAATCAAGAATCCCTTGTGTATGGTTAAGTGTGTTGAAAAGAATTAAGAGAGAGTGTAAAGGATTGAGAGCTCGGTTTGAGCTAAGTGCTAGTAGATTTTTCGGAATAGATTCTCCGGCGAGAAGTAGGTGCCCTATTTTCCAAAAGGACCAAACTCGTTAAATCTCTTGTGTCTTTACATTTATACTTACTTGTTCTTGATTATTACACAGGAGTGAATCATACAAAACCGAGAGATTGAGAGTGAAATCTTAGAACAAGTAAAAGCCTTTAGTTTTCTTAAAACGTTTCACTAGCTCTTGGGTTACAAAGCTTCTTGCTTTAAGGTTCTATGTGTTTCTAATCTTAACACAAACATTATAACTTGGTTTCCATTTACAAAAAGAAAAACCATTATAAACAAAATAACAGTGTATTTGATTTTGTTAACGGAGAAAATCATAAAATCGATACTTAAAATTCTATTTAAACATCACAATTAGATTGGAGATTTCTTAAAATTCTATTTAAACATCGCAATTAGATTGGAGATTCATGAAGAACTCAAAAGTATGTATTTGATTGATTTACGTATATTTAACAGAATCTTGAGACATAACATTGTAAAAAAAAAACTGAATTTTTGAAAAGTAATTCCTTTTCATATTATGAACCGAATCAGAAACTCTACATGAGAGTACTTGAAACAAGAACTAAAATTGAATAAATATTATTAGTACAAACATAAACAAAGGAAAAACAAAGAATGCTTAGTGATGGGGGTTGAAGCTGCGTAACCACTTGTTGAGGCGGTCCATAGGTGACAAGTCCATCTTCTTTGTAACATCGGGGATTGTAACGTCGTTGATTAATGGTCCGACCACGACTCGTAGCTTAAGGCCAGCATAGCAGTGACCGGTGTCTGAGCTAATGAAATAATGGACACCTGGCTTTGTGAGCCTTACGAGATCGTGTCCTGTCTTGTGCACAGCTACAGGAGATGTCGGGTCGCATGATATGAACTCAAGATCTCCGCTGATTTCTAAAACATCGTTGACTTCGTGACCGTTTTCGAAAAACAGAGAATCGCCGACGTGAAACGTTTCTCCTCGCTCCACTTGTTGTAGAAGTCACTGTCGTATACTCCCCATCCTTTTGAGTCACCGACCTTGTACATCTTTCCAAAAGGAAAGATCTTGCTCGGTGGTGGTGGAGGAACCGGACGTGACGGGTCATGGACGACAAGAACGTCCAGCTTTTGTCCGGACAAGCATTGAGAATGGTTTGAGCTGATGAAGTAGTGAAAACCTGGTTCCGTGAAGGTCACGATATCGTGTCCCGTGTTGGACACGGCTTTAGGAGAAGAAAAGTCACAAAACTCGAACTCCAAAGCACCCGAGACCTGAGTCACGTCGTTGAGATTGGGATCGTATTCGAAGACGAGAGAATCTCCGACGTGGAATTCTTTCGGCTCAGCCCAATCGTAGTAGGCATCGTCCTTCGCAGTCCATCCGTCGGAGTCTCCGACTTTGTAGACCGTTGCGGAGCAGCAACTCAAGAGAACCGTGAAGCTTAAGGCAAGCACGAAGCAGAAGATCATCTTCTTTGTTGTAGCCATGATTCGATGTTAAACACGAAAAAGAAGAAAGATGAGAAGCAAAGAAGAAAGATGATATCGAGCTCGATGGAATTTGGAAGAGGTTTTGATGATTGTGTTGTTGATGAGAAAAAATATGTACCCTAACACTGTTTAAATAGTTATTACGGTCTCATAATCCTTGCTTTATTAGGATTTTGTTTAGTTTATTTCCTTTTTCCAAAGTTAATCAAAGTTTTAATATTTTTGTTATTTTTCTATTGAGAAGAATAGTTTTTGGACTTGGATTCACCTCTTCTCCTGAAAAAATCAAGCTTTAAAGCTTTCTAATCCTCTTCGGATTAACTTTATTTTATTTAGTGAAAATCTTGTACTAAACTTTTTTTCGACAATTGATATAATGAGTCTAGAACGCTTAATCGGAGTCTAGACGATTTAATAGGCGGTCTAAGCGTCTTATAAAAATATATAATATATTATATATACAACAAAATATATAAAAAACCATCATTTATAAATAATAAAATTTATATTGTATTTATATCCATCATTTTCTAGCAAAATATATAGAATATTTCGATTTATATATAAGAAAATTTATACTATTTTATTATTATAATACTTTAATATTTTAGGCGGTATATGCGGTAATCTCCACGGTCTATGGGTGCCTAACACTTAAGCGCCGCCTAGATAAACGCCTAGAACACTTTTTAGAATATTGGATATAATACACTCATTATCTAGTTATCTTTGTCTAGTTTATTTCCATTTTAGATTAAGCTCCTTTAAAATAAATGTGTTTTTACCTTTTTGGACCTAAATTTAACTCTTTCTTGAATAACATGGTTTTAAGTCTCTAGTACTTTTGTGATTAGGTTTATCTTTGTTGATCAAATAAATAATTGGATATCTATTCTCTATTTTATAGAACGAATTATATATGTAGAAGCCCCTTTGGTCTAGTAGTAGATCAAGGGTTCATTAATGCTTTTACACCATGAAGTCTGGGGTTCGAATCCTAGAAATTACGATTTATTATTATATATACAGATTAATGGAGACAGGTTTGCAGGAGATTTTTAACGTGAGGCAAAATAGAATCGTTTGGCATGGATCAAAGCGATAGACTTGTCCGTGTTCGTCGATATAGTAATTCTCATAATTTATAATAGAATAATAATAAAAATCCAATATTAAAAAAAAATCGAATTATATACTTTTCTACTTATAATATTTTATATGAACATGTTTATACTATAATCATGGTTATTTAACCATGGTTTATATTATTTTCTACTTATAATATAAACATAATTATCTATAATATAATTGTGGTTAAATAACGAATTATAATAACGATTTATATACTCCATGTTTCTACTTTTATAAAACGCGATTACGGTTTACTGAACCTAATTTCAAAATTAGCTAACCTAATTTAATTTGGTAAAGAAATAAACAAGTTCATGTAGTTTTATGATCAATTTAAATTGTTTGTGTAGCAAAACAAAGAGGTAAAAGTGTAGGGGTAAAATCTAACTAGTTCCACGTCTTCAAGGAGAAAGGAGAAATACGCATATATACTTATTGAATTTCTAAAACGCAATTTTGGGTAAGGGATCACAATGGTAGGGTAAGATGGATTGGAGCAAGAGCCTATCCGAGGATGAGAACAACATTGAATGTGGAGGCAGAGGCACTTAGATGGGCTATCTTAATGGTAAGCTCTCTAGGATACAAACGTGTTCTCTTTGAAACATATTTAAATATCTTAGCACAGGTTGTGAAAGATGCGAAGGATAAGCCAATTCTCAAGCCAATAGTACAAGATATTAACAGCAGGATGCTCCAACTCTTCGAAGAAGACATTCTCGCATCGAGAAGGAAATGGAGTGTAGCGAAGGAGGCCCTTTCTTTCGAAAATTGTGTCCCTAAAGTTTATTCGATAATGCCAGAATGGTTGAAACATATTGTGTCATCAGAACTAGTAGTGTAAAACATTATTTGATTATTAATGTTATTGATGTTGAGCCAAAACAAAAAAAGCAATTTTGGTTTACTTGACCATGGTTACGATTTAGTTAAAAATTAGCTTAACCAATTTCATTTGGTGAATTTTAGAGAGATAAATAGTTCGTGTAGTTTTTGATCGGTTCACAAAGTTTATATAAGAAATTGAAGAGAAGAATTTTTTTCGGAGAAAATCGTTATAGTGACATTTGTATAGGGAAAAATACGCAGCCAACCCAACAAAATCCTACGTTATTGAAACATGATTCAGTGTTATTGAACTTTTTATTTTAAAATCCGCTGTTATTGGAAATATTTTTAGTATTATATTTTAGGAGATTTGTTATGATTTTAAAGTGTTTTGGTGGGATTTCTGAGTTAAAAATATAGAAAAACAAATTTCATAATTTTAGATGAGATTCTAGAATATTTTAATTAAAATTTATTAAATCATCCAAAATAATATAAAAATTCATTTAAAACTAAATCACTTACAAATACTAGATTAAATACCCCCAATAGAAAAATACATTTGATGGTAAGCCTATGACTGCAATGGATCTGTGGGCCTGAGTACGAAGGCCCAGGTAAGATACGTGGTTGAAGAACGAGAGGGTGACGTGGAATAAGGTCAACTCAAGTAGAGGAGAAGGATATATGGTAACAAATATGGGCAAAATGGTGGATTTGGTGAGAGGTAGGTAACACCATTTCTTCTTCACGTCGCTGTCTTTCGTGGTAGGTGGCTATATAATAGATTTATATCCCTTTCCATTATTATTATTACCACTTATTTTTTTAAAAGAATAATTTTATTTTGCTATCCTAAATAGTCGTCCACAAAATAGATTAAAATAAACAACATGACGAGATTAAAAAATATGCTTTTTTTTTTTTGTTTTTTTATCAAAATATGAGATATGCTATTTATAATGTCATTTTGAAGTCAGAGAGTTGGTTGTTGCAAAATTGACTCCTTTCGTTGAAACATTTCATGGATGTGTATGCGCCAAATGCTGAGCCTCTACTGTGCATCGCGTTTATTTTAACTACCACTACGTTTTTTTTTTCTTTTTTTTTTGTCACAACTACCACTACTTCTTTTCTTTTAAAATAAAGAGAAGAAAATCATAAGAAAAAATTGTGTAACGGCGTCAAGTGTCAACTCTGACGGCGTCTCAAGACGTTCAGATTCACCAACGCTCATTCACAGTTTCACACTTGTTTACTTCTCGCCGTGACGGTCTTTTGGAACATTGTTTTTTGTACATGCTAAAGGCAAGGCTAATGGTTTTACTCGTGTTCGATATATCCGTATCATCATAAATTGGAAAAACACTGTTATTTTGATTTCTTGGATTTAAAAATCCATTATATTATGAAGAAACATAAAAAAAAAAAAAGAGAATGGCTTGAAAATTTCCCTCTATTCTTATGTAGCTGAATAGTTTATTATATTTTTTTTAACTATTTTCCACCGAATTGTTTTTCTACTTACTTTTCTTGTAATTTGATATATATATTTTTTGTAGCTAAAATATTTAGCCTATTTTTTGGAATTTGTCACTAGCCGACGCACGTTAGGTTAATCTGTGATCCAGACACTCTTACAATTCCGGTTTAATGCAAAAATTTATATAATAATGAAATCAAAAAAATCCGTAAAAACTCGTCATCAACCCATGATCCAGTAAAAAGGTTGAACCGGCAGTTCACGGTTTAGAAAACTATTGCAAAGTAAGAAATTACAAAACGTAAAATGTAAAAGGTGCATAAACAAATAACATTTGGGTAATATGTCCAAACTAATTTATTTGAATTTTGGGATTAAAATATGATTTTTTACATATACGGATAATATGTCGAAACCAATTTTGTTTTCTCGACAGTTATAGCTTCATCTCTTCTGTGATTTTGAATTCTCCTTTTTTCCAGTTTATTATTTGTTGTAGATTTGATCTCTATTTGTCTTTGATTATTCATGGATTTATTGTTTCCTCCAACTTCTCATTTGTGTTCTCAAATGATGAAATGCTGTGCAAGCATTTGTTTATTTTTCGTTGTCTCGAATATATAACTGAACAGCAGAAAATTGCATTTGTTTAACATACATGTTTTAAAGATAGATTTTAGAAGAGAAACAAAAGTGAATTATGTGTCGATCATGTTCAAGAAACATAAAATCACTAGCATTACGGCCATGCGCATGCACGGCCATATGTAAAATATAATTTTATAGTGGGATGATATATTTTGTGTTAAAAAATAAAATAAAAAGTAATAGGGTATAACAATAGAATTATTATTCTCTTAAATATCTTACCTTTTTGCATTTTAAATCGTATAGATTTTTTTTTTTCTAATGTTCTCTTATTAGTTCATGAAAAGTTTAAAAAATACATTTAGATTTTCCTTTATTACACCTGTGTTGATATAAATTTTTTAGCCTTGTGTACATTTTATTTTATTTTATAGTATGTTGTTGTAGTAGTGTTTCCAAACATAATTTGTGGTTTTGTCCGTGTGATTTTGTGGGCTTAACAAACGTCATTTTGATATAGCAAAAGAAGTGAGGAATAAATGAAGAATTAAAGGACTAAAAAGCAAAATAAGGGAAGATTAAAGGACTAAAAAGTAAAGAATAAATGTCAAATAAAAAATTGACACGTGTAAGAGAAGAAAAAGATTTGAGTCTTATTCGACCACCGTAGCTCAGTTTCCAAACACTGATATATATAAATATATATTTTATTTTTTGGGTTAAAATTGAAGAAAGTAATCGATTAGAGAGAGATCAAACTTAATTGTTCATAACAACTTTTCTTCATTTTTCTCTTTGGAATTCCAGATTTCTAAATCTCTTAAGTCTAATTTGTTTCTCATCTCCATGGATTAGCAATTGTGAGTATTGTTTCTTTGTTTTAGTTAACATTGATTCAATTGATAAATAATACATCGTTTAATTTCTTTATCCCGTTTCTTTCTTGCCACTGTAATTGAGCTCAATTTGCGTGAAACCTAACTCTTTGATCTTGTTAATTGATGTCATAATCGACGAAGAAGATGTAGTTGCGAAGTCCTTCTGCCACCAAAGGATATACGAAGACTGGTCTGAGATCAATTTTACATGGGTAATACTTGTGTTTCAAAATCACATATAATTTCCTGGTTCAACGAACGAAATCTAAACATGTTAGCAGATAAACTTAGAAAGCAACCTAAACATATTGAAAGATAGTCTCATGCTTAAAATAAAATAAATGGTCAACATAAAACACTTTACTTCCTAACTCTCTTTGAAACAGATCTGGATAAGTTTTTTTGTTTTGTAGATGATTGAGCGAACTCCTCATAATCAGCTAAATTAATAGTCCGTTTGTTGCTTGGAGTGGAGGTTTGAAGCTCATATGTGTGTATTCCCTCATTGTTCGACTCATCACCGGCAGTGTTTGATTGTTGAACATTTGAGTTGCGACTCGAGTCTTTGGTGTCGCTTTGATAAGAAGTAGTGTCAATCTTTAAAATAGGTAACATTTTTAGAAATGAAAGTAAATCTAGTGAGAGTAAATATGGAATGTATAAAACATGTTCTATAGCCCTAGCTGAAATAACTGGTCCATGGGTTAGCTCAGAATCACTGCAAGTCTAATTCCAGTTTGACAAAGAATAATTATTATACAAATAAAATAGTAAGTTGGTAGTTAACAATATAAGAACGGAAGATGTTCGTACCAGTGGAGAACAACTTTGTTCAAACTTTTATACAGTGTCACGATCGTCAGTTAGCTTGACCACGTTATATGCACATCCTTTGTAGATAGTTGTGCTGCGTGTTTAACTTTGAAAACAAAGTGACGACCTTCCAAATCAAGTAGCTCTTGAGGAAAATGACCCGAGCGAGTGAACTACAACAATGTTGAAAAGGACATAGTAAGAAGAAGAATACCCAATATCTTAGTAGGAGACAAAGACAAATTCAGCTAGATGTATAGCAAAGACGTAGAAAATAAATACAGAGGCATAGAATACTCAGCTAAGTCTCGATGAATCTAACTATACTCAGCTAAGATGTGCATTCTAATTTTTTTAATCAGATAGATCAACAGAGCAAAAGTAGATCGAGTTAAATGTGTATAGAAATAAAATGAATTTCAATGAAATTTATTATAAATTCTCATAGTAGATGTTTAAGATAATTTGTGTACCTCAAGTTGTTCCTCCAGCAAGTCATTAACAGACTTTTGAATAAGTTTCTGCAAAGTATTGTCGAATAAGAGGAATGATGCAGTACCAGTATGGTCAACTACTCTAACTTGCAATTTGAACCTGGAAAAAAAATATTAGATATTAATATAATGTGGGTAAGTATTGTTGGAAAGTAAATTTGAGAAGGAAAAAATAATAAATGTGTATGAACTTTGTCGCTGAGGTAGTTTTATCTCTCTTGCATTTGTCACACGAAAATGTGACTGGTTATGTTTCCTCAGTCACATAATTGAAGTAGGGAGTAACTTTTGATGAACAAGTGACGCAACCAATATAAAACCAAGGAATATCAGATTGGATTGAAGAAACCGTAGCAAGTACATTTCCCATATGTGCCTATAGTTTATAGTAAGATAAGGTCATTAGGTGTAGTGAAAGTGAAACCATTATAGTTATAACATAATAAAAGCATGTCATACCTTGGCCAACTCACTAATTTGAGCAATTGTTCTTTGCTTAGACAATGAGAAGGTTTCTGTTGCAAATTGGGTGGAACTTGAAGGTGTAAATTGTGGGATAAAAAGGTTGACTTCTGGGTTGGTCGATTTAGACATCCTACAGAAAAGAAAAAAAGTTGTCAGAACGACATTAAAATAGTTTGTAGAACGTATATACTAAGTTTTAAGTAATGATTTATGAGTAAATATACTTTGCTTTAAATTCAGAAATCTCTTTAACTACAGGATCAATGAAGAGTTTTGTAGCAAACATTAAACTTTGAATTGAGATGTCTCTTGAAAAAGAAAAAATCATAAATAAATAACTCATTGTGTAATCGGAAAGATAAACGGTAACATACCAGATTAAAACTAACCATGAAACAAATTTATCTTCATAATACTACCAAGTAAGATGATAGGGCCAGATGGGGAACTCTTAGCATAGGAAAATATATCATCTGCAAATTGTTCCCATAGAGTGACATTGATAACCGAACCCCTATGACATGAAGGAGAATGTTTGTTTAATTATAAAGGAATGTCATAATGTTGCCAAAAAAATAAACCAAAGGAATGATCACACTTACATAAGGTCCCTTAGCTGCAGAGTTAGTATTCTTGACGGACGGCAACGATATGTCACGTTTTTAATCTCTTTCATCTCCACAATCTCACCAATAATATCTCAAATCACACAAATGAGAATCAGTTTATAACATAAAACAGTTTGCATATGGAAAAAGATGGAATACACAAATGATAGTTAGAAGCATACCAATGAAGACATTTTCATCAAGAGTTCCAGCATTTATGTCTGAAAAATTAGGGAATTTATAAAGCTGCGGTAGGTTTGGAATATCCTCACAATCTTTCACATATGTTGTGAATAAAAAGTTGATTTTTTAAGGGTGTGAGCTCCCTCGATAGCTTCCACGACTATGCAACAATTCGAAGTTCATTATTGTACAACTCTTTTCTTCTTGAAGAAACTTTTCGAATTTAGACATGAGATTGCCTTTGAGAAAACTTTGTATTCTATCCCCCTGCATACAAAAGAAAGGAAAACTATATTAAGAAGAATCCTTATAATACAATCATTTTAACTACTTTGAAAACTTAGAAACGTAATCTCCACTCTCTTTTTCCTTTTCACTTATGAAAAAAACGTAGATTTCAGAAACTTACGACTGCATGTTTCCCCACGAATTCAAAAGAAACATTATTTTAACTACTTTGAAAACTTAGAAAAGTAATCTCCACTTACTCTTTTCTTTTCACTTCTGAAAAAAACGTAATCTGCTTTTGGATTTTAGGAGAAGCAGGGAAGAAATCGTTTATTTGTGGTTGACAACTTTTTTATACGATCTTCAAAAACGAATTGTGAAATACGAAATCTCAATTTTTAAACCGAATTGAATATGAAAATCCCAATTAATAATCATAAGGAATCATAAATTTCATCAACCCAACATGAAACCAAACCCAACACGAAATCAAACCCAACACGAAATCTAAAAACGCAAAGAATCCAAATTCATAATCATAAGGAACCCTCAATTCATTAACAAAGAAGTAGGTTTGTGAATAGAAATTTGACCTTTTCATTTGTGAATAGAAATCTGACATTTTCATCAACCAGAAGTAGATTTAATCCAATAAAAGCACCAAGATTTTCTGGCTTTTGAAATCCAAACGCGGACGATGCGGACTTTGATTTTACATACTTCTGTTTCATCACAAAGATTTGAAATTGATAAAAACTCAAGCATACTGCGATTTAAGTTTCGGATAAACAGAAAACTGATATTTGAGTTTGGGAAGAAAGAAGAAGAGAAAATAAGTGAAGAAGAGAGGAGAGGAGGTTGAAGATCAGAATATAGTGAAGAAGAGAGGAGGTTGAAGTTAAACTCTTACAAACCAATCCCATATGTTGGCTTCGTGTAGAGAGGATATTGAAGAGATCGTTTGCAAAGAAATCGGCGGAGGAGAGAGGAAGATATCGTGGGTTGAGGATTGTGGCTATTTACAAATATTTATTAAATAAAAAGAATATGTTTAAATGTAAAAGTCATTATGTTATTTTCAGTCTTAATTTTTCTGGTGAAGACACGTAATAAAAAAGCTGATGTGTCCTTCTGAGAGTAAATTGAGGACTCTTTCTCTAACTTCTCTTTTATAAAATAGGGGATGTTGGTTGTAGAATGTCACAACTTACATGTCTCATACCACATAAAGTATAACCAATTCATCTTCATGTCTCATATTCATCTGTTGACCCAAGTGTACAAGACTGAAACAACTCGACCCTTTTTTTTTTATTAACGTTATATTCAAATTAATGTTCCCATAAACAGTAATTCTCAATATCTAACCAGTCACACTCAAACAACAATAAACCAGCGGAAAACAACTCTATTCAATTCAACAATTACTCATTAAATCCATTAACCAATAAGCCATTCTGAATCAACCAATAACCAATAACAATTCAATTCCTTAAAACCAGCAACCTAGCAGTTCTAAACAATCTCATAAAAGCAACACATAAATCTGAGACACTAGATCATCTCCTCTTCCCAGCCATGATTCCACGATCACACTTTATCTTTACCTGTATCACATGGAAAACGAGAAGCGTGAGTATTATCACAAATACTCAGTGAGACAGTCATCCCATCTACTTGGTTATACACACATGCATAAGCAAAAAATACAATACCAAGCGAACAAACAACAATGCACAGCTCAATAATCGACACAAAAATCGCGAACAGGCTGCGTCGATCGACACGCCACCTTGGTGTCGGTCGACATGAGCCCTTGCGTCAATCGACACAAGGTTGACACACATCATTTGTGTCGATCGACGCACATCACAGAACCGAGGAATACGATCCTATCCTCTCATGGCTCGTTTCCCGGATCCGACGTAGCGATTTCCTGCACCAAAAACGTCACCATACACAGAGAAATCATCCAAAAGTCACAATCAATCATCATCACATCAATCAAACGCATTATAATATTCTCTTTACCCAGATAAGCCATGGCTACGCACTCACCTCGATTCAGGAATTGAAAACTACGAAGAACACACGAAAATCAAATCTCCAATCCGAAATCCCTCTTTCCTTCGCAAAGAAACCGCTCTAGATTCGATTCCAAGAGCCTCACAATCGCACTAACGAGTTTTCAGGATCAAGGACACAAGGAGATCAACAATTATTCATGTTCCTCACTCAATCCTCTAAAACTCTCTATTTCTGACGAAAAATCGCAACCCTCGACGGATGATCGACTTTTATACAGAAGACCTAGGTTTCTTTAACCAAAACACAAACCGAACAGATCAAAATCAAACCGATTGGGTCAATTCGAAACTTGCGTCGATCGACGCACATACTCTGCGTCAGTCGACGCACGATCAAAAATTCCAAATTTTGGTTCTCGGTTGTTACAAGGACGATCTGATGACTGTAAGTAGTCCGGTTTGCTGTTCAGGCCGAGTTTAAAAACATTGCCTCACACCCTTTTTGCTGTCGTGATTGACGTTCGATAACTGTAAGATAGTAGGTTTTCTTTATTGTTGATGTTCTGTTTTTTTGGTCGTGGCTTGAGATGTATATATATTTTGTTTATTATTATAGTATAGTAACGAGTTATGTGTAAATATACATGTATATATAGTTAATTAACAAGAATATTTGTAACACGTTAAAAATTATTTTATCAAATAAATATAAAAATATACCTCTAATTTTCTACTTAACAAGATAATTAAATTACTAGACGTTAATTTTATATTAATGTATTTATTTGTGTGAGAAAAAATTGGTTTTATATTTTGTTCATTACATATTTGTTAAATGTGTTACAAGTAAATACATTTTACCTTTCACATAAACGTATGGATGTGTGTGAGAAGGAAACATTTCATTGTTATATGTTATATAGTTATTTCATACGTTATAAATAAATATATCACGTTATCATAATATTTGTTATGATAATTATATAAATAACAAAGGTGAAACTATGCTTTTCAATAAATTATAATATTTACTGTGTTATTTATTTGTAATAATATTGGCGAAGATCTGATACGTAATTGATTTTTGGATCAGTAAGTCGAATTCAGTTCAAAATTGTGCCGTTTTGGTGGCTACTATGATAGAAGGTTCGGCACTGTTAATACAATTCAACATTGTGTTGATATTCTCAATATTATCTTCATTAGTGTTATTCAACTTGGTTGGATTAAGTTTTTGTGTCTGTGTTTGTCAGACAAAAAAAGAAACGAGAGGAAAAAATGGATATATGTTTTAATTAATTTTTAATCAAAAATAATGTAAAATTATTCTAGTAAGAAAGTCTATTGGATCACATCCTTTTATCATAAATCACAATTCACTTTCCAAAAAATTGCAACACTTTTCATCTGGCGTGTCATAAGTCTCAAATTCTGCTCTTTTATTTTCTCTCACTTCTGAAAACTCCTTTAATACAAGGAATTAGAGGTGGGCATTCGGTACTTTGATTCGGTTTCGGTTTGGATTTTTGGTTTTTTGGATTTTCAGATCTTACAAAATAGCTAGGAACCATATAAAGAACCGAATGTTTTTGGTTAGGTACGGTTCGGTTCCACTATGGTTTGGTTCGGTTCAGATCCACAATTAAGAGAATTATGAGAGAACCAAATTTTAAATTGGTTCGGTTCGGTTTGGTTTAGATAAATACAAGAAGACCCGAATCCAAACCTGCAAAATCAACTTAAAAGTGTCAAATGAACACTAAAAGGAAAATAAGATGGTTTAAAGACAAGAAGACAACATAACCAAATAAAACACAACATGAAACGATCATAACGTTTTTCACTTTTCTTTAATCATGAACTTTTTATTAATTAAAACTTCAGAGATTTATACTATCAGTTCAAAGACATGCTAAAATCTATTCCAAACAAAGCAAAGCATGAATTAATTTTTTCAAGACTCAAGACATAACATAAGCCATGAATCAATCTTTCACAAATCTCAAAATCGTGAAAGTTTAGTGGCCCTTACAAGTATAGTTAGGATTTCTAATGTTCGGGTTTCGGTTCTAATTCAGTACTTTGGTTCGGTTTTGGTTTGACCCGATACCTACCGAACCAATACCCTTTTATTCGGTTCAGTCCGGTTTGGTTTTTCGATTCTAGTTACTTATGCCCACTCCTACAAGGAATAAAAGGCAAAACCAAAAACTCTCCATCCTTTTTTCACATTTTTATGTTACTATTTTTTTAACTTTTTATTTATTTGATTACCATTATTGGTGCACATTAATATTTCTAGATATTTTAGTAGAATAATCATTTGCAATTTAAATTTAAATAAAATTATTAGCAATTTGAATTATTTTATGACAAATAATTACCATTGATTGTGATTTTGTATTCTTATTATGATTTTCTTCTAAAATATCATTTAATATATTTAATAATAATAATAGGTTTTTAATGAAACTAGTTCTTATTATGGTTTTGATTGGTAGCATGAGTTACCATTAATTTAATTTGAGTTAAGGGTCTAACTCATCAATAACTTAAAAATGTTACTAATCACGGATCATTTTGAAATTTTAGAATTTGAGTTTGATTTATAATGAGTAATGGTTGATTTACCATTTTGAATTGTGCTTTTTATAAAATGCTAACTCAAAAGTTAATCCAACATCACAGAAAATGGGATGACTTAGATGTTGAGTTAGTGGTTTTGTATTCTTTTATGTATTTTCAACGATAGTTCTTCATTTTTTACTTTTTGTTTTTCTAATTTTAATCTTATTTATTTCAGTATTGCACACAAAATAATAACTCCAATAATTCCAAAAAGATATTTAATTAGCTAGTTGTATCAAGAATTTGGTTAAAGATTTGTTGATTCATAAAAATTCCTATTATCTTAATTACTGATTTTATTTTATTTTACATTTATGTTTTAAAAAATTAAAAATGCACTTTTTAGTCTTTTTTATTTAATGTTATACAAAATGGTTTTGTTTAGCTTAGAATTATTTTAATTAGTCTATTTTTATTATTAAATTTTTAATAAATTTTATTATTGATAATTATTTATAAATTTATTGATTTTTAATAACACATATTGTAGCCTATACATCGTAAAAGTCACCAGTCAGTTGTATTGACAAAAATATTAATTAGTATTTATATAGCAAACTCACTACATAAATCTGCAGTTTCTACCACATAATTATAACACTTACTGCAACTCAATTTTGATACCACATGCTACCGCTCTCCAACTCGAGTGGGAGCCTAAGTTTTCCCACTTGCACTGAAATCAAATCCATTATCTCCATTTTTACCATGCACTAGATTTTTAACCAGCGTCAAACGCAAGATTAGAATATATGAAAATAAAAAATCACAATTTTTATAATATTCGAGAGGAAATAAAAATAACAAAGATCAAATGATATCTTCCATATAGATACATTTATTTTGTCTTACAAATTTTAATAAGCATGACAATTAGATTGAATATAAGCATTTTTCATATAAATCGAATACGTTTGAGATTATGGATTATCTTAAACTTATTAAAACTCACCAAACCCAAAAAATATCGCGTTAGTATGTAAATATTCTTAAATAAAAAATCAAAGAAATAATAAAAAGTGAAAATGATGATTTTTGAAAAAAGAGAATATTAATGTTTGATTTGTAAAGTTGTACGTTTATAACAAAAGCGCAACTTTAATTAGAGTAAAATGAATACAATTAAACGATATAAAAGAAAAGTCATTGTATGATCAATCACATATGGTATTCAGATAGACATAAATACAATTTTTATAATGTAGTTGAAACATCGATAAATGATTCAATGTTAAAAAATTGTGTTATATAACATTTAAAATATTAAAAACTTATATTTTAGTTGGATATAAATTAGTAACATATGTATTTGTGAGTTCAAGTTAAAAAAATTAATGTAAATATGTAGAGATATCCAACATGGCATATAAAATTAATTGAAATATTTTCATTGGTTAATTTAATTGATGTGTCCCTTAAAATTCTAAAATATATGATTTTTTTCACTTCGTGTCTCCTTAATCCCTTATATATTATTACTCCCTCCGTTTCTTAAAGATTAATGTTCTAGAAAAAAAATTGTTTTTAAAAGATTAATTTTTTTACATTGTCTATGTAGTTTTTATGAAGCAAAGATGATAAATTGAGAATTTGAAAGCATATTAATTGATTTTATTGAATTAGTATTGACTAAAAATTATAGAAAATTGTTAAACACAAAAAATAATGCATTTAAAATTACAAATTAATATGTTTTTTAATATATGTGAAAAATCTAGAAAATCTATCATTTAGAAACATAGGTAGTATTTGGGAAGTGATTTTTTAGAATGTCAACTCTACATTTAATCTTACACAAAAATATGACATTGCAAACCATTTATTATGGGGACATTACAAAAATACCACTTTTTGTGTGCACATTTGCAAGAATACCACTTAGGGATGTCCATTTACAAAAATGTCACTATATAATTCTAGATTTATAAAGTCTATATCTTAGAATTCTAAACCCTAAAAAATATTTTGACACCTAAACCCCCTAAACACTCAAAACTAAACCCTAATAGAACATAATTAACCAAAACATAAATAATATAAATTTTTTTTTTGAAAAAGTGGCAAATCTCATAATATTATTATTATTAAATTGTTATAATTAAATACACGAAAATTCCTAAAATGACCCAAATCTTAAAATCACTCTTGTGTGGGTTAGATTTATTGTGGGTTTAATTTTTTCAAGTGATTCTTTAAAAACCAATATAATGAAGTCAAAGAATTATAATGTGACTAATATAATTTTTTCCCCGCTAAATTTGTAACAAAATTATCACCTTGACAACTATTGTATATCATAGTATATACTCAAATTTATATCAATATTATATATTTGTTTTCTCAAATTTTGATAAACTCTTGGAAAGTGATTTGTGAAAATTTGTTTAGGTGTCATCTCAACCAAAGGTGGATCTACGTGGGGCAGAGAGGTGGCAGCTGCCATGCCATCAGTACTTTTCTATTTTTTTCATATATATATATATATATATATATATATATATATATTTATTTATTTTATTAATTATGCCACTAGTCAAAATACAAAAATTGCCCCATACACTTTTTTGAATGATGCTATAAGAAAGGTTATTCTGAATAATGCGCCAAAAAATAACCACATTTCTTACAAAAAATGTATGGAGACAATTTTTGTATTTTGACTGGTGGCATAATTAATTAAATAAATATATATATGAAAAAATAGAAAAGTACTGGTGGCAGCTGCCACCTTCCTGGTCCACGTGGATCCGCCCCTGAGGTCAAGTGTTTTTACACGGTTCTGGATTTGCAACTTCAGGAGTTCAATGATCGTTTTACCGAAATAAACACTGACCTACTTATTTGCATGGCTGCTTTAAGCCCTATTGGTACATTCCATGAGTTTGACAAGGAGAAGTTGGTGAGATTGGCTAAGTTCTATCCGGATGATTTTAGCTATGGGGAGCTTTTATCTCTTGAGCAACAACTTGATATCTACATTGACAATATACGCAGAAATGAAAGGTTTAAGAATCTACAAGATCTTGGAGATCTTTCTTGTCTCATGGTAAAAACTCAAAAGCATCTTGCACATCCTTTAGTTTACAGGTTTCTAAAATTAGTTTTAACTTTACCGGTTACTACCGCGAGTGTGAAAAGATGTTTTTCTGCAATGAAGCTAGTGAAGACAACTGCATGTAACCGAATTGGAGATCAATTTCTAAGTGATTGTCTAGTTTGCTTTCTCGAAAAAGATCTATTTGAATTTTCTTACAAATGAAAAAGTGATAAAAAGGTTTCAAATGATGAATGAGCGTATGGTAGTATTGTAGGAGTTTTATTTATAATCACATTTGTTATATTTAATTACAACATCATTATTCTTATATTGATTTTTTTTTTTAATGTTGATTTGCCCCCAGTCAATTTTTTTTGTGCATACGCCACTGATCTCCACGTTCAAGAGCGGTTACTAAATAAATTAAAAGAAATGAAATATCTTAGCATTTTAAAAAAAAATTATGAATATAATTTTTAACACAAGAAAGTTTTAAAATGACCAAGATATTTAAGATCATTCATATGTAAAGTTACAATTACGTAATCTGAAAAAAAAAACAATTATATATCATTACGCTTTAGTATTGAAAAGGTAATTTTTAAATTCAAGTACAAATCATTTTTTTTAATTGTCTGAATTTATTATTATTCTATTACAAATTATGATAACTGTTACATCGACGATTATACAACGGACAAGTCTTCTGTCTTGATCCATGCTAAACAATTTTATCTTGCCGCACACTGAAGATCTCTTATAAGTTTTTCTCCATTAATCTGCATCAATATAAAGAAGACTGCTAATTAAACAATCATTAATATTTGTTTTATGGAAATAAAGAAGTAAATACGAAATTTAGTTATGGGAAATTTTACAACATGCATATTTTAGCATATACATGTTTCGACATTATCATATATGTATCATAAGATTGCTCTGCAAGTTACAATCTCCTAAATCATACCAAAATAAATTATTTACAAAATATTTCACAACTAAATTTTGTATTTATTTTTTCTAAAAACTCAATTAGTAAGTTTAAGTAGTGTTTCTTTAAATATGAATTTTAAATACTTTTTTATATATTTGATAATATTTATCATTTTTAATTTAAAAAATATAAACAAAAAGTTAATCCGCGCGATGAGTATTTACTATAGGTTTTGGTTAAATATTTAGATATGAAATACTTTTTGTCGATTTCCTAACTCGTTGAATCTTGTCATTTACCAAATTCTTTTTTCAATATGTTTTATCATATTTATTTAGACATTAAAAATAACAAATTCCATGGAAAACCTTTGCTAATGAAATAGTTGTTCTTCTTCTTATATTACTTTTAAATAGGATGAGAAAGAGAAGTTTAGTTTATAAAAGATGAAAATAGTCACCTCCTCTTCCTACCTTCACCAAACACTTTTTACTTTACGGTCCTTACCTACCCCCATTCCACTCACACACACGCAGAGCCATCCCGTTAATTCTAACGCCGTTTACCATTTGAGCTTTCACCAACTCCCCCCGCACCTAACGCCGTTTTCTTTTTGCCGTTGTTCTCAATTCTCAAACCAACTGTCTCTCTCCCTCTTATAAAACCCTCTCTCTCACCTCCATTCCTTCCTCAGCAGCTTCTTCTGCTTTCCATTCTCCGACCATATTTTCTCACCGGAATAATCCAATCACTGTAAAATGGACCTCCTCTTGTTGGAGAAGTCTCTAATCGCCGTCTTCGCGGCGGTGGTTTTCGCAACCGTGATTTCCAAGCTCCGCGGCAAGAAATTGAAGTTACCTCCTGGTCCGATACCGATTCCGGTGTTCGGAAACTGGCTTCAAGTCGGAGATGATCTCAACCACCGTAATCTCGTCGATTACGCTAAAAAATTCGGTGATCTCTTCCTCTTACGGATGGGTCAGCGTAACCTAGTGGTCGTCTCTTCCCCGGATCTGACCAAGGAAGTGCTCCACACACAAGGCGTAGAGTTTGGATCTAGAACCAGAAACGTCGTCTTCGACATTTTCACCGGAAAAGGACAAGATATGGTGTTCACTGTGTACGGAGAGCACTGGAGGAAGATGCGAAGGATCATGACGGTTCCGTTTTTCACCAACAAGGTTGTTCAGCAGAATCGTGAAGGATGGGAATTCGAAGCGGCGTGTGTTGTCGAAGATGTGAAGAAGAATCCAGATTCCGTTACCAAAGGAATCGTGTTGAGGAAACGTTTGCAATTGATGATGTATAACAATATGTTCCGTATCATGTTCGATAGAAGGTTCGATAGCGAGGATGATCCTCTTTTCCTTAGGCTTAAGGCTTTGAACGGTGAGAGAAGTCGATTAGCTCAGAGCTTTGAGTATAACTATGGCGATTTCATTCCTATCCTTAGACCATTCCTAAGAGGTTATTTGAAGATCTGTCAAGAGGTGAAAGACCGAAGACTAGAGCTCTTCAAAAAGTATTTTGTTGACGAGAGGAAGTGAGTTCGTCGTCTCTTTCGATTTCTTGAATTTTGATTTGTCTCTTCTGATTTAGGGATTTTGAAATTGACAATTGATGGATTTACTTACACAGGCAAATTGCGAGTGCTAAGCCTACAGGAAACGATGGATTGAAATGCGCCATTGATCATATCCTTGAAGCTCAGCAAAAGGGAGAAATCAATGAAGACAATGTTCTTTACATCGTCGAGAACATCAACGTCGCAGGTACCTCTTTTTGTTCCTTGTGGGATACGTAATCAATCCTCTAGACGTCTCTCTTGATTGCGTAAGAAATGGAGACTACTCTTTTAGGTGAATCCTATAAATTCGGAATTGTAACCATAACAGAAAATTAGGCTCATCTGGTTTAGATTGTGATTTGTCTGCCATGAAGAGGCTAGATTTGTGATGATGCTGAATTCATCGTTATTTGTGCTGAAACAGCGATTGAGACAACATTGTGGTCGATCGAGTGGGGAATTGCGGAGCTAGTGAACCATCCTGAGATCCAGAGCAAGCTAAGGAACGAAATTGACACGGTTCTTGGACCGGGCGTTCAAGTCACAGAGCCTGAGCTTCACAAGCTTCCATACCTCCAAGCAGTGATCAAGGAGACGCTTCGTCTAAGAATGGCTATTCCTCTCCTCGTGCCTCACATGAACCTCAACGATGCTAAGCTCGCTGGCTACGACATCCCAGCGGAAAGCAAAATCCTGGTGAATGCTTGGTGGCTAGCAAACAACCCTAGCAGCTGGAAGAAACCTGAAGAGTTTAGACCCGAGAGGTTCTTTGAAGAAGAAGCCCACGTTGAAGCCAACGGTAATGACTTCAGGTATGTGCCGTTTGGTGTTGGACGTAGAAGCTGTCCCGGGATTATCTTGGCATTGCCCATTTTGGGAATCACCATTGGTAGGTTGGTCCAGAACTTCGAGCTTCTTCCTCCTCCAGGACAGTCTAAAGTGGATACATCTGAGAAAGGTGGACAGTTCAGCTTGCACATCCTTAACCACTCCGTAATCGTTATGAAACCAAGAGCCTTTTAAATTTTCTGTGAACAAAAAGTAATTTCTACAATATGACTTTTTGTTATAAATGACACTATGTTTGTGAAAATCTGTTCACTATTCCATGTTTTGTTTTTGTTAAATGATTGTGTAAAATGTTGTTAACGGGTTCGTTCCTTGATTGCAATAATTAGTGGTGCCCATTGTTTTAAATGGACATTCATGTTATATCATTTCGAATATCTCATAGTTGTTCAACCATAGTTAACTTCTAACTCATTACACAGTTTGTTCAATATTAGCTCCCAGTCAAAGACTAACGGTCTTGTATTATGGATTAATGTAGGCTCAATTTTAGAGTTAATAATGGGCTTTATAAGGCTCATTGTTAGTTTCACACTACGATCGAAAAGTTTCACACTACTAAATAATGGTTTACTCGCAGAGATTGCGCAACGGAAAAGAAAAAAACACCCAAAAATGCTCGCTCATAAGAAATTTGAGAAGACTGTTCGCATTCGCTGCATTGTCTTTTGATTTGTGTTGCTGCAGATTTGATCGGTCGCATCACAAAGATCATCGGATTCATCGTTGTATAGTAGTAATTTTCAATTTTCCTGAATTGATTCTATACTCCGGACTCCGTTTACGGGACGCGATTCAGATACAGTTGAAGCGTGAGTATCTCTCTTTCTTCTTTCTCGATTTTTTTTATAGATGCAAGGATTTTGTAGAATTATTAGCTAGATTCGTTGGGATCTAATCGTAGATTTTGGATTGGGAATCAAAATTTTCTGTCTTAGTGACGAATGTCAATGAAACGCAACCTAGTTTATGGAATCGTTGTGTCGAATTGAATTGTAGTGATGTTGAAATTCTAATTTCGAGATCCTTGTGAATTCGTACAGTTTTCGAACCCAAAGAACGAGAGTTACTAAAAATCTAAGCTGCATGGAATCAGAAACGGGTACGTGGAAGCTGAACCTTTTTGGAAGTGAGTTTTAAAAAAAAATTAGGAATCGAGTGTGTTGAAAGCTAAGCTGCATGAAATCGGAAACGGAAACGTGGAACCGAAACGTTAGGAAATGAAGAAACGAATTTTCTTTGAAAAAGAGAAAACAGAAACGTTTTGGAAACGTATATATATAGACAAAATATATCAATGTTTTAAAATATTTGAAACAACACAAATCCAATCTGACTCGAACAAAAAATATTTCGTTTATGTAACAACTTCATGATTTCAATAATCAATAACAAATCTATTGTAATTAAAAAAATACCTTGTTTATCTCTTCGATTCTTCTACTTTTTTAGGTTACGGTGATGATTAGAGAAAAAAATTGTATTACTGTATAATAATTAGGTTTTAAAACTTATTAAAAACGACAAACAAATCCCTATATTTTCAAAATATTTATTCAATTTGCTTCCAAAACCAAAATTACGTTTCCAATTTTGGAAACGCGTTTCCGGCCGCGTTTCCAATTTTGGAAACATGTTTTAAAACGTTTCCAAATTGGAATTTTTAAGAAACGCGTTTCCGTTTCCAAAACGGGAAACGGACCTTGGGTAGAGTTTCCATGCAACCTAGGTTGATAGCGTATATCTTATACATTATTTGAGAAGTGATTTGTGAGACTTTGGTTATGTGTCATCTCTACAATCTCACTATAAACAAAAATTATGACAAGGCTAAACAAAAAGATGACATGGCAAATTTGTATAAGAATTTTTTTTTATTTTAAATTTAAATTAATCATAACAAAATCTTTCCTTAACAAAATTTACATTTATTTCCTTAAGTACATTTAAAATATTTTATTATAATTTTCGTTTTTCAAACTAAAATTGGTTATAATTTTTTTGCCATAATAAAGTTATGTGTCATCTCTACAATCTCACTATAAACAAAAATTATGACAAGTCTAAACAAAAAGATGACATGGTAAATTTGTATAAGAATTTTTTTTTATTTTAAATTTAAATTAATCATAACAAAATTTTTCCTTAACGAAATTTACATTTATTTTCTTAAGTAAATTTATAATATTTTATTATAATTTTCGTTTTTCAAATTAAAATTGGTTATAATTTTTTTGCCATAATAAAGTTTGTGGACATAAATGTTTTTATAATAAAGATTTAACAATAATCTTTATAAAAAATATTTTATTATGTTTTGTGACAAAATATTCCCAAATTTATAAAAATCATGTATGTATAATATAAGAAAATTTATAAAAAGCCATGTATATATATGTGTATATATATATATATATATATATATATATATATACTTTTTCTCGAAAAAAAATTCAACATAAGAATATTCGAAAATGAAAAAAGGGTTTTGTGAGAGTTTGTTTATGTGTCATCTCCACATAAACAAATGCCACATTTTCAAAATTTTTACAGAAATGCTATTTTTAAAAAATTATTTATTCATAATATAAGGACAATTGCAAAAATACCACTTTTGTCTTGTCTATTTGCAAAAATACGACTAATTATAGTTTTTTAAAATCTAAATCTTAAAATTCTAAAGTCTAAAAAATATTTTGACCCTAATAACTAAACCCAAACATAAATGATATAACGAAAAAATTATTTTGAAAAAGTGATATTTTTGCAAAGATTTTGAATGTGTGGCATTTTTGAAAACTGGCATTTCCAAAGTGGCATTTTTCAAAAAATTTCTTATATTATATTATTTATGTTTGGGTTAACTATGTTGTTGTAAGGTTTAGTTTTTAGGGTTTAGATTTTAAGAATTAGGTTTTAAAATTCCATAATTAGTGGCATTTTTGCAAATGGACAATCTATTGTTGCATTTTTGAAAACTAGCACACCAAAAGTTAGGGGTGGAATTATTATCCGGATCCAAGATCCGATCCGTTATCCGTTCGGAATCGCTCCGAAAATTAAGATATCCGGGGAGCCCTGATCCGGATAAGGATAGTAAAATCTATGATCCGTGAAAAAAAGATCCGGATCCGGATAGCAAAATTTTAAGGTTCGGATATCCGGATCCGGACGCATTAAATATATTAAAAACATATATATTATATATCTGTCAAACTAATTTTATATATATATATATATATATTGATTTTAGTTCTTTTTATAATAAATTATATTTATAATGATAAAACACCATTTAAAATATTAACTAATAATTTTTTAAAATATATTTTTATTTATTTATTAGTTATTTTAATTATTTTTAATATTAATTTCGAATCCGGATCGATCCGCGGATATCCTGATTTTTGGGCAGATATCTAGAGTCTAGATATCTGGAGGTCACGGATCCGAATCTAGATAGTTTTTCCACGGATCTGACGATTCCGGAGCCGGATCCGGATACCTTGAGATTCCAAAATATCCAGAATCGTTCCGCCCCTACCAAAAATAGTATTTTTGCAATTGTCCCATAATATAAGCAAATTTATTAAACCCATATATATATAATTTTTCTTAAAAAAATTTCAACATTTGGAGAATGAAAAAAGAGAGAGTTATATATACTTATTCAACGACTCTATAAAGTTTTGAATGATTTATATTTTATATATAAATTTATACAGAAGGGAAAAAATCTCAACATGAACATTGTTATAATTTACGTACTATTATAAAATTTGGATAATTCTACTATGTAATATTTAATCAAAATACCCATATTTAATATTTAATCTAGCAAAAAAAATTGACCTAAAAAATTTAGTTGAGAAATAAATGATATTTTTAGTAAAATTCAATTATAAACCGAAACTATCGTCCATATTAAATTATGTTTTACTTTATATACTACTAGAGATTACACATGCATTGCGTGAGTTTAAAAATAAATATTGTATAATATGCAATAATTTCTAGTTTATTGACAAATTGTATATTTAATATTACATAAATTTGATGTATATAGTAAATAATTACCTAGATTAGAAGATTAAACAATTATAAAAAATTATTGGACATATACAGTGTTATATAAAAAAAAATAGACCTTTCATAAAACTACAACATATAGAAGACATCTTCTTTGCCAAAAATCTCTAACTTGTATGTCTTTATTAATATTTACTATGATTCCCTAAAAAATGATTTATTGTCTTTTTTCTTGCATCAAACACATTTACAAAAAAAATTATTGATTGGAGAAGTTGTAATATGATTTGGATTTACTTTGACATATGCATCATCTCAACAAATATGTTGAAATGTATCTTAGTGTTTATTTTTGAAACAACCCGACCCGTTTTTTTTATTAACATTGGATTCGAATTAATGTTCTCAATATCATTAATTCTCAATATCCAATCAAGCACACTCAAATAACAATTAAACCAGCGGAATTCAAACCAAATCAATCAACCGAATTAATCATTAAACCCAATAACCAATTCTATAATTCAGTTCATCAAACCAGCAACCTAGCGGTTCTAAACAATACGATAAAACAACACAATCGAGACTCTAGATCATCTTCTCTTTCCAGCCATGATGCGTGAGTATTATCACAAATACTCAGTGAGACGGTCATCCCATCTACAACCTATACACACAGACGTAAGAAAGAGATACAATACCAGGATGAGCAATCAACAATGCATAAACGAAACAATCCAACGAGAATCAACAGACAGACCTTGCGTAAAACTCAATAATACAACACGAATCCAACCAAGAACAACAACACAACGCATTCTATCTAATTTTTTACCTAGATAAGTCTATGGTCACGCACTCACCTTAGCCTATCAATTGCCTCAAACCTCAATCTCTAGCAACGCTCCTCTGACTTCTGAGCCTTAGCCTGATGAACACTGCAAACCAAACCAATCAGTTAACCCAAACCCCACTAGTCCACTAAACTAAACAACCAAACCTGAAACAACCAGATTTTTTTTTTTTTTTTAAACCCCGAAATAATATTCCCATAAATATTAAACCACACAATAATTCAACACAATAACAAAAGCGGAATAGATATAAATACAAACGAGACACTAGATCATCACCTCTTCACAGCCAGATTCCACGATCACACTTTGTCTTTACCTGCATCACATGGTTATAAGAGATGCGTGAGTATTATCATAAATACCCAGTGGTACGATCATCCCATCTACTTGGCTAGATGCACGGGTATAGGGAACAATCAAAACACCACACAACACAATTAAGTAAAAAGTCAACACGAGAAGTCAACTCCGAAAAGTCAACGCAAAGTCAACCCTGAAAAGTCAACGCAAAGTCAACCACAAAAAGTCAACGTAAAGTCAACCACAAACCACGATACTTATGTTCATCTAAACACTAAAAACGCCCCGAACAAGCATTGATCGAACAACAAATCAACTCAATTCGCAATCAAACGCACCAAATAAACCCATCTACCCGCAAAGACCATGGTCACGCACTCACCTGATTCGAGATCGATTATCTCACCCACCACAACTCAGAAACAGGATCGGAAAACTTTTCTGAAAACTAGACTGCGAGAGCTACAGAACAATATGTAGATCGTCTACTGGGTCTCTCTGGTTCGACGGGAAAACAGCCCGCAAGTTCGACGATCGGAACTGAAACAGAAACGACCCATTGAACAAGAACACAAAAAATCCGATGAACGGATACTCCAAATTAGGATCGGAAAAAGGTTCTGGAAACTAGACAGATAGAGCTTTCTAACCGTATATAAATCGATTTCTGGATCTTTATAGAACGATGGTAAATCAGCCCGTAAGTTCGGTAATCGAAACTGGAAACAACAAATCCAGTCTCAGGATAACAGAACCGACACACTGATTTTAAAAGAACACAGAGAACGGATCATACCTCGGAATCAAGATCGGAAACCTGATCTGAAAACTAGACAGAGAGATATTTCCAACCGTATATAGATCGTCCTCTGATTCCCAACGGTTCGACGGGAATCCTCCCTCGAATTGGACTGATCGCAGATCAAAATTGCAGAAACCTCCCAAAATAAAACGACCATAACTCCTCAAATACCCAACCGATTGACAAGCGGTTTTCTCCTAAATCAAGATCAAAGAGTGAAGAACTTACCCTGAAATTTTCACTCCGATCCAACTTGATCTTCAACGCCGTTTGCCTCCTCCAAAACCGACGGCACACACCCTCAAACTCCCAAGAACACTCAAGAACACTCAAGAACACTTGTTCTCACCCTCAAATCTCTCAATCCTCAAGAGAAATCTATCTGTTTTCTCCCCTAAAACTGAGCTCAATCATCCCACAAGCCTTTTATAGGCAAAAACTTCGGTTTAACCAAACTGAACCGAAATTAATTGCTTTCCCAAACCGAACCGTCGGTTTAAGTGCAACTTGTGTCAAACGACACCCGAACCAAAAATACATAATTGGTTCGTGGGCGTTACAATTCTCCCCCACTAACAAGGATTCGTCCTCGAATCACACAACTCTGTCACCCCACGACTCGCCCTCCTGGCCAACATAAAACCCTGTCCCACTATACTCGCGATCAACCTCAATCCATACACCACTCCGCCACCCTAGGGTTCACTTCTGAGCCGCAACCTGATCAGATTCACCCGAAAACATATACGATGCAACGTTCTTAATCCGGATTAGGCCTGTCCGTTTGTTTGCGCAACAATCAAACAAGAACATGAACAACCAACCGTAGACCTAAAGTTAGACCAAAGGTGCTACATCTGCTACCAGGGTCATCTGAATCGAAGTTCTGATCATAGGCGAAACCCTAGCCTAAACATCCACATCCACATCACACTTCCGACCTACCCGGCCGGTATACTCGGAGATCCTTCCCAATTTCCACAGTCCATCCAGTCTCGTACTTACAATCACGTTCAGATGCTACAGCTCATAACTCATACTCATACCCCATATACTCATACTCGTACTTACTCGCAGGATCGTCATCCTTTGAGCTACGAAGTGCAGGGAACCCACTATTCCCTAGAGAGAACCACTATCCCTCAAGTATATGTAGAGAACCCACTACTCCCTAGAGAGACCCACTATCCCTCGAGTATACGTAGGAAACCCACTATTCCCTGGAGTGACCCACTATCCCTTGAGTATATACAGAGACCCACCGTCCCCTGAGACAATAGTCTGAACCGCATAACATAACCACATGTCGACCTATACGACCCCACTAGTCACCTCGTCAACAGAACTCGCACTTATGACACCAGAGTTAATACGAATACTCCATCATATTAACTCATCGCAAATGTATAATCGTTATAACTCAAACGAAAATACAACACATAGATCACATGCGTACAAGAGTGAATACAGATAACATAACTCAAGCCTCCGCTTGCTTCTCGAACCACTTCGCGAACTTTGCCTTCATCTTCGCCTCTGGTTCCCACGTCTCCTCCTCGGTACCATCACAGTCCCACACGACTCTCAGCAATGGTATCCTCTTCCGGCGCAGAACCTTGACTCTCTTCTCGAGAATCCTCACCGGTCATGCCTCCAACGTCATGTTGGGCTGAAGATCCTCCGGAATCCTAGCCAACACCTCCTCAGACTCACGAAGGCATTTCCGCAGCATCGACACATGGAAGACCTTATGAAAAGCCTTCATGCTCTGAGGTATCTCCAACCTGTAAGCTACTGGTCCAACCCGCTCCGCCACCTTGAACGGACCTATGAACCTCGGACTCAACTTATTCTCCGACATGGATCTGTTAGGACCCCTCAACATCGCCGCCTTGAGATACACCAAATCTCCCAACTCAAACTCCAACTCCTTCCGCCTCTTATCTGCATAGCTCTTCTGGCGATCCTGTGCCTCCTTCATGTTCAGCTTCAAGACTCGGATCTTCTCCGTCGTCTCCTGAACAAAATCCGCACCGAACATGCTCCTCTCCCCCACTTGAGTCCAACATAACGGTGTCCTACACGGCCTCCCATACAGAGCCTCATACGGTGCCATCCCAATATTCGCCAGGTAACTGTTGTTATACGCAAACTCTACCAGGTTCAGATGATCCACCCAATGACTACCGTAATCCAGTACACACATCCTCAACAAATCCTCAAGTGTCTGAATCGTCCTCTCCGACTGTCCATCTGTCTGAGGATGGTACGCTGTACTCATATGCACCTTAGTGCCCATCTCACTCTGAAACGCTCTCCAAAACTCAGAAGTAAACCTCGGATCTCTGTCTGATAAAATACTCGCTGGCACCCCATGCAACCTCACAATCTCACGCACATACTTCCTAGCCAAAACAGTCGCTCCATCAGTCTTCTTGATGGCAAGGAAATGTGCTGACTTAGTCAGACGGTCCACAATCGCCCAAATCGCATCATAAGTCAGCGACACCGGTAAACCTGTCACAAAATCCATAGTAATCATATCCCACTTCCACTCCGGAATAGGCAAAATCTGTAACAGACCACCCGGAACCCGATGCTCCGCCTTCACTAACTGGCACACATTGCACTTTGACACCCACTTAGCCACATCCTTCTTCATCCCGACCCAGTGATAATATCGCTTCAGATCCCGATACATCTTAGTCGCACCCGGATGAACAGACAACATACCCGCATGCGCCTCTCGAAGGATCTCCTGCCTCAACTCCACATCATTAGGCACACAAACTCGCCCCTTCACTAATATCGTCTCATTTACCGAGACCGAATACTCCGATTCCGCAACCCTTGACGCATCAACCAATACCTGATCTCTCCCCTGAGCTTCTCGAATCCTACTCAACAAATCCGCCTGGTTAGCTGCCTCTAACCCCAACGGTTCCTGCGATATAACACCTAGCCTCAAGGTGCTAATCTCACGCGTCAATGCCTCCAAATCTCGCTCCTGAGCCGAGGCAACCCTCTTCCGACTCAACGCATCTGCAACCAGATTAGCCTTACCCGGATGGTACTCAATCTCTAGATCGTAATCCGCTACCAACTCCATCCAATGCCTCTGTCTCAGGTTCAGCTCTGGTTGCGTAAAGAACTACTTCAGCCTCTTGAGATCCGTAAACACCTGAACCTTCCCGCCATAAAGATAAGATCTCCAAATCTTCAAAGCGAAAATCACCGCAGCTAACTCCAAATCGTGGGTAGGGTAGTTGCACTCGTGCTTCCTCAACTGCCTCGACGCATAAGCAATTACCCTCCCATGCTGCATCAACACACAACCCAAACCAACTCCTGAAGCATCTGTATACACCACGTATGGCTCACTCGGCTCGGGTAACGCCAACACTGGTGTACTCGTCAACATCTCCTTCAGCCGCGCAAAGCTCTCCTCGCAAGCTGAAGTCCATTCAAACGAAACGTCCTTCCCGGTCAGCTTCGTCATCGACTGCGCCATACTTGCAAACCCCTTGACGAATCTCCTGTAATACCCAGCTAACCCAAGAAAACCCCTGACCTCGGTGGCATTCCTCGGTCTAGGCCACTCACGAATAGCCTCTATCTTCGCCGGATCCACAGAAACTCCATCTGCAGAGATCACATGACCGAGAAAACCGATCTCCCGCTGCCAAAAACTACATTTGCTCAACTTAGCATACAACCTCTGCTCCCTCAACTTCTCCAAAACCACCCGCAAATGAACCTCGTGCTCCTCAGGACTCCTCGAATACACCAATATATCATCAATAAAGATGATCACAAACTCATCAAGATGCCGCTGGAAAACCCCGTTCATTAACCTCATAAACGATGCTGGTGCATTTGTCAACCCAAAAGGCATTACCACGAACTCAAAATGCCCATATCTCGTCCTGAAAGCAGTCTTCCGAATGTCCTTCTCGTCAATCGGAATCTGATGGTAACCCGAAGCCAAATCAATCTTGGAGAACCAAGTAGCCCCACGCAACTGATCCAACAACTCATTAATCCGCGGTAAAGGATACATGTTCTTCACCGTGACTCGGTTAAGTCCCCGGTAATCAATGCATAACCGGAAACTCCCATCCTTCTTCTTCACAAACAACACCGGTGCTCCCCACGGTGAAGTACTAGGACGAATAAAACCCTTCTCGAACAAATCCTCCAACTGCTTCTTCAACTCTGCCATCTCCGCTGGAGCCAACCTGTAAGGTGTCTTGGATATCGGAGTCGTTCCGGGTTCTAACTCAATCGTGAAAGGATCAGACCGAGATGGTGGTAATCCCTGCAACGACTGGAATACATCCTGGAAATCCCGAACGACTCGAATATCCTCAACAGCAGCTTCCCCAACAGTCTCCGGCGTCATAATCGTCACTAGATATGCCTCGCAACCCTTCTCTAACAGCTGCTCCACCTGAATAGCTGAAATCACGAGACTCCCAAAAGTCGGTCTCACACCCTGGTAAACCAACCTCCCTGCCTCTCGCTCAAACACTACTCGTCCCCGGTGACAATCTAGAAGAACCTTGTGCCGATCCAGCCAATCCATCCTCAAAATCACATCATACAGCTCCACCGGACTGATGATCAAATCTGCTGGCATCAACTCTCCGGCCACCAGAATATCCACACCACGAGCCCGACCGAACGTAACCAACGACTTCCCTCCAGCCACTCTCACTACCCCCGGCTGCTCCCCAGAGTGACTCTGGATCTCACTGCTCTCCGCACACTCCGGCGTAATGAAGCTAACAGTTGCTCCAGAATCGAACAGGACATGGGACTTACACCCGCCTACAAATAAGGTCCCTACATAATTCATGTGTCAAGAGCCCTAAAGTCTTATCACAAACACACTATTTCTAAAACAAACCATCCACATCACCAAAAATCACCAAGTTAAGATCAAATATGTACCTGTGATCGGCCTGGCGCTAGGGCCCCCTGTCTCCACCGAAGTGTACACCCGCGGTGCTGCAACGGCTGCACCACTGCTGCTCCCTGCTGTGACGGCTGCACCACCGCCACTATCCCCTGCTGCAGCTTAGGGCACTGGGGCTTAATATGTCCCGGCTCCCTGCAATAGAAACACACCTGCGTCGCCCGAGACTCTACCCTCTTCGGACAGCTCGCCACCCTGTGCTCCATGCTCCCACAACCGTAGCATCCCTGACCACCCTGACTATTCTGCGCCTCACCCTTCTTCAGACAACTCGCAACCTTGTGATCCAGGCTTCTGCACCTAAAGCAGCCCGGACCACCCCATCCTCTCTGACCCGAACCCGCAGAGTGCTCAAGTTTCCTCTTCTGTCCCTGCGTAGGTTTACTGCCTACACTCGAACCTGCCTGCTGCTGAGGCCTCCTCGGCGGCTGCACCGGTGCACTGACCACCACGGACAGCTCCCTCATGTCGTCCTCAATCCCAGCTGCCAACTCAACCAGCTCCACCCTCGTGGCGTACGTACCTGCTCGACACTGGGTCCTCAACTCTGGTCGAAGTCCTCGAAAGAACCTCTTCACCTGGTCTCTCTCGCTCTCCCACTCTCTACCAGCATACACCAGAAGTCTGCTGAACTCCTCATCGAACTCCTTGACAGAACGGCCACCCTGAACCAAAGCCAAGAACCTCTCCTCCAACCGATCCACTGCCTCCAGCGGAAAGAACTTGGCGTTGAATTCCGCCACGAAATCCGCCCAAGTAATGCTCGCCCGAGGTCTCCTAGCGATGACTCCTCTCCACCAGAGATGCGCGTCTCCCACGAGGTGATGCACCACCAAATCCACCCAATACTCCTCCGGACATCTCAAGGACTGGAAATTGCGCTCCAGTCTGCTCCTCCACTCGCTCCCCTCCTTAGGCTTAGTACCCCCGGAGAAGAATGCGGTAGTAATCCGCCCCATTTGCCCCAACATCTCCAAATAGGAAAGAACCACAACCGCTGCCGCCACACCAGGCTGAACCCCCGCAACACCTGGCGCCACCGGAGCCTAACCCTGGGCCGGCGCCACGCCCGGTAGATGCTCCAAGATATGCTGTAGCAATCGCACCATAAGGACATCCTGCTCCCGGGCCCCACCTGCAGCAGCATCCGCCTGTGGGCCCGCTGCACCACCACCTACTGGACCCTCCTGATGCGCCTGTGAATCCGCTGCCTGCTCCTGAGCAGCACCCTGTGCCGAACCCGCGGCAGACTCACACACCGGAACCTGTTCGCGTCTGCGTCCACGTCCTCCGGAACCTCTCGCCATCTCTCACTTCACTTCCCACAGAATATACTAAGAACACTAGAAAAGCGAGAATTAACACGAAATACACATACCTTGGAATCTCTTTGAAGGCTCGAAGATGATGATTTAGGACTCCAAACCCACACAACAACCAATTGACTAATTACTCATAATCAATCAAGTAATCCACAAACAACGCAATTGACAATCACATTCAATCAACTACGTTCTCCCGCCCTAGAACCATAAGGGCTCTGATACCAAAATTAAACAACCAGATTTTTTTTTTTTTTTTTTTTTTTAAACCCCGAAATAATATTTCCATAAATATTAAACCACACAATGATTCAACACAATAACAAAAGCGGAATAGATATAAATACAAACGAGACACTAGATCATCACCTCTTCACAGCCAGATTCCACGATCACACTTTGTCTTTACGTACATCACATGGTTATAAGAGATACGTGAGTATTATCATAAATACCCAGTGGTACGATCATCCCATCTACTTGGCTAGATGCACGGGTATAGGGAACAATCAAAACACCACATAACACAATTAAGTAAAAAGTCAACACGAGAAGTCAACTCCGAAAAGTCAACGCAAAGTCAACCCCGAAAAGTCAACGTAAAGTCAACCACAAAAAGTCAACGTAAAGTCAACCACAAACCACGATACTTACGTTGATCTAAACACTAAAAACGCCCCAAACAAGCATTGATCGAACAACAAATCAACTCAATTCGCAATCATACGCACCAAATAAACCCATCTACCCGCAAAGACCATGGTCACGCACTCACCTGATTCGAGATCGATTATCTCACCCACCACAACTCAGAAACAGGATCAGAAAACTGTTCTGAAAACTAGACTGCGAGAACTACAGAACAATATGTAGATCGTCTACTGGGTCTCTCTGGTTCGACGGGAAAACAGCCCGCAAATTCGACGATCGGAACTGAAACAGAAACGACCCATTGAACAAGAACACAAAGAATCCGACGAACGGATACTCCAAATTAGGATCGGAAAAAGGTTCTGGAAACTAGACAGATAGAGCTTTCTAACCGTATATAAATAGATTTCTGGATCTTTACAGAACGATGGTAAATCAGCCCGTAAGTTCGGTAATCGAAACTGGAAACAACAAATCCAAATCCAGTCTCAGAAAACATACCGACACACTGATTTTAAAAGAACATAGAGAACGGATCATACCTCGGAATCAAGATCGGAAACCTGATCTGAAAACTAGACAGATAGATCTTTCTAACCGTATATAGATCGTCCTCTGATTCCCAACGGTTCGACGGGAATCCTCCCTCGAATTGGACTGATCGCAGATCAAAACTGCAGAAACCTCCCAAAATAAAACGACCATAACTCCTCAAATACCCAACCGATTGACAAGCGGTTTTCTCCTAAATCAAGATCAAAGAGTGAAGAACTTACCCTGAAATTTTCACTCCAATCCAACTTGATCTTCACCGCCGTTTGCCTCCTCCAAAACCGACGGCACACACCCTCAAACTCCTAAGAACACTCAAGAACACTTGTTCTCACCCTCAAATCTCTCAATCCTCAAGAGAAATCAATCTGTTTTCTCCCCTAAAACTGAGCTCAATCATCCCACAAGCCTTTTATAGACAAAAACTTCGGTTTAACCAAACCGAACCGAAGTTAATTGCTTCCCCAAACCGAACCATCGGTTTAAGTGCAACTTGTGTCAAACGACACCCGAACCAAAAATACATAATTGGTTCGCGGGCGTTACAAAACCAATCTGATTAACCAAACCGAACCAACCCAAACTGGTTAACCAAACCAATTGGAATTTCTCCTAAACCGGATTAGGGTTCCCGAAAACAGAAACAACCAGCCGACTTCGAAAGAACGCTGAAAACGGAGCGTACCTCGGAATCATGATCGGAAAAATGATCTGGAATCTTGGAACGGGACCTTTCGAACGCTATATAGATCACCTCATAATTTCTTCTGGTTCGATAGGAAAACTTCCACGAAGTGGACTGGTCGCATATCCAATTCTACACGAATCTCTCTCGGAAAAATAGCCATAAATCTCAGAATACTAATCCAATTGACAAACCGATTTCGCCCAAAGCTAGATATGAGAGTGGAGAACTTACCCTAGAAGTTCACTCCAATCCGACCTAATTAGCCTGTCCTTTCCTCTATTCTTCTAAAACGGCCAGAACAGTCACCATCTCCTTTATAGACACGGCGGTTCATCTCCTTCTCTTTTTCTTTCCTCTTCCAATTTCTCAGCCTTTTCACATTATCTCTGCACAAAACAGAGGATGCTCCCTTTTAAACACGAGCCCTAGGGTTCTCTTAACCCAAACCAGCCAAACCGGCAATTAAATCGAACCAACCGGTTCAAATCAACCTTCCAAAATTCTCAATTTTGGTTCACGGGCGTTACAATTTCAATGGAACTTTGAATCATATTGAGAGAATAATTGATGCTTTATCGTATTTTTGTCTTATTATCTTTATCGTTTTGCTATGATTTTTGTTTTTTATCTTTAACATCAATTCATTGGTGAAGTGATTCTGTTTTTCTAGATTCACAATTTGTGGTGGATTAATTTTTTTTCAAGAGTTTTGGATAGAAGTGTTATGTCCACTACAAATTGTATTAATTTCATTAAGAAGTAGTTAGAAAATTGGCTTTAGAAGGTGTGAAGACTAAAAAAAATTAATAATGAATATTTCCAATCAGACTTTAAAAATTTTAAAAATCTTAAAATCATATCTTAATTTTTTCATAGCATTTTGTTTTGTTTTTTTTTCATGTTAGACTTCCTTTTATCGAAACTTCTCTTTTGTGACTTTTTACAATAAATCACAATTACCAATGTAAAAATAAAAATCTTTAACATTTTTTGTATATTATATTGTTAGATTTAAAAAATAAAATAACTATTTTTCATACCATTAAAAATTCACAATAACACATTTAATATTGAAATTAGCCATTAAATTGTTGGAATTAATTGTCAATTTATTAACACAAAATTTTTATTTTTCTTTTCAGTAGATAAATTCGAATGCCAAATGTCAAAAGAATGGGTGCAACATAGCAGCCTCTCATAGTTTTGGTTTTGAAAAATCTTAAAATATTATATAAGACTGACAAATTGTGTATTTAATATTACGTAAATGTGATGTTTATAGTAAATAATTATCTAGATTAGAAGATTAAAGACTTGTAACAAATTATTGGACATATACAATGTTATATGGAAAAAAGAAATATACTTTTCATAAAACTACCGCATATAGAAGACATCTTCTTTGGCACAAATCTCTAACTTGTATGTCTTAATCAATATTCACTACGATTCCCTAAAAATGATTTATTATCTTTTTATTGCATCAAACACATTTATAAAAAAATTATTGATCAGAGAAGTTGTAATATGATTTTGATTTACCTAGACATATGCATCATCTCAATATGATGTTGGAATGTATCTTTGTGTTTATTTCAATGGAATTTTGAATCGTATTGAGAGAACAATTGATGCTTTATTGTATTTTGTCTTATTCTCTTTATCGTTTTTCTATGATTTTTTTTA